>JAGDYQ010000100.1:809223-1190066 GCA_021962125.1 Bulinus truncatus | reverse complement strand
TGTTGCATATCATTATATTTTACGTTATTTAACATTTCAACATGACATTAAATAAGATATTATAAACTTCAGTCTCGAAGAGCGACCTCTAAATGTAATTCAATTTCAATAAAATTTGGCATGAAGGTATAGGAATATAAAAGGAAAAAATGTAACAACAATGCAATATTAAATTGCAAAATTTTTTTTTGATTCACCCTAAGCTAACATAGTTATATCATTGTATGCATTAGGGCAGGGTGGGGCATGATACATAGAAGAAATGAGATTTAATAAGCTTCAAACGAGAATCAGATTTAAGCCATAATTAAATTAGTTAAATAATTGACCACTTTATACTATTTCGTCATTTAAAAAATATGCCAGGAAAATGAATTTGAAATGTATGATATTTTATGTCATTTGTTTATGAAAGCTGATATTTCAATATGATTAATGGTGAGCCACATCGCCTTTATCACTAATAGATTTGCAGATAAAAAAAAAGGTTTGTGTGTGCAAAGGCCGGTAACTTTGACATTTTTGTAAATTAAAGGTTTTATCTGAATAGTTTCCCTTACAATACACATCTTTTTTCCCCCACTTACCCAAGCATTAGGTAGTTATGCCCACAAATTTGACGGCTCCGGCTCGGCTCCCTATTAATATATTATCACACGAGACAAAAATTTGTGTAATTACGCCACGCAAACATGCCGCTGATAAAAAGTTATGCAAATTTTGCCGCGTTCACCCCCATAGTCAGGAACTTGAAAAATATACGCACAGTTGGTTTTACTAAAAACAAACCATTTCAGTGCATCCAGAATCATATCATTATTTTCGACCGAGGTTGCACTAGTCGCCATTTTTATAAGTAATAAAAAGTTATTTCAATGATCAAATTAGCAAATAGTAAAATGATACATTATTTATAATTATTACTAGCTGTACCCAGCCACGCTCAGCTGTGGCTAAGCCCTATGAAATGTAATGGTAAGTATATTGATAGCCCTTGTTTCTAATTCTGTTTTTTGTTTAAAGAACAGACAATTTGAACTAAACATCATCCATCGGACAATCACTGTTTGCAATGGAAAGTGCTTATGGACGTACTTTTATAGTTATGATGAATGGTGTGAATCTTGTTTACATGTTTGATTAAAAAAAATATTGACGAAATAATAATTTGCAGACTAAAGTAAAAAAGAAAAATTTTACGATACTGTTTGTTAATTAAAACAAAATGCTGACAAACTATTATTTTGAACACGGCGGATTGGTTTTTTTTAAAACAAATACTGGCAATATTTAAGTTAGCCCTGTGTGACTTTTGAATTATCTGCCGTGGTTTTAAAAAAAGTAAAGTAAAGTGAAGAAATAATGTTACCAAACCGATCGATTAAATATTATTTTTTAATTTAATAGATGTGATGTCTATAACAAATATATATGCAAACACTGCCAGTAATTTTCTGCAATTTTGTGTGTAAATTTTAAGGCAATTGGTGAAGAACTTTCAGAGTTATGAAAAAAGGCGTCCATCCTCTTTCCATTTTTATTTATATAGATTTATAAATTGGAAGTGACTATTCGGACCCGGGAACCAATAAACTCCGATTTTTATTCGGATCTCTCTGGTTGTTATTCGGACCCACAGCCTTATAAATGTATCAACTATATTTCAGCTATTTTGGTTATAATAAAACTGTTAAATACAGAAAGCGACCATTTGTTTTTAGTCGCGGTCAAATATAATACGAAATGACGCGTTTTATTTGTCGTCGTAGTAAAAATTTATTTTAACAAATGATTGATACAATTATTCTATGAAATAAAACTGTTTTAACTTTATATATAACAAAATAACATGCCATTAAAAAAATTTCGGAGGGTAAACAAGATTTAAAACGAACACAAAACGATTCCCCAACCCGCCACTCCCAAACCTCTAACGTGAGGTAACAATAATGTCAGTGTACACATCTTCTATCAGGAGGAATTTGTCCTCTCTTATTTTTGGAAGATTGTTGCGTTAAAAATATATTGATGAAACAATAGTATGTCTACGAAACAAAACACTATATATTTGTTCATTTTCCTGAAATAAAATGATTATAACTTTGAGCGACACTATAACGATTTCACTCGTTGATTTATAAATCTGAACATTTTAGGAATGCTTTAATGTGAAATTTGTTATTATATTTCATTTTTAATCCTAAACCTTCTGTGAAAATATATTTTTTGCCCCTCCTTATTTAACAGAGAAAACATGTACATTAAAACAGAAAGACATTTTTTTTAATAGAATAAGAAAGGCAACTCATACTACACTTTGCGATTTTCTTTTTGTGCAATTATGTCCCTTGGTAAAAAAAAATTCTTTTTTTTAGTGTATTTTTTCTTGCACAATTTGAAACCTTGAAACTGAGTTCAAACATTTTATACATCACTTTGACACTGTTCTGAGACTATTACACTATTACATTTTATTAGCGAGACATGCTGTTGTATAAACAAAGAGGATTAAGATATAAGAGAAATTAAATTAGACCATGCTTTGTGCATCAATGAAAGATGGTGCACAACATACACACACCACACATATTTCATACTTAAATTTATAAATAAAATTGAATTAAAATTTGACCCATATTCATTTTTTTGGTGAAAAAGTGATTTTCTGTTATAAAGCAATCATTGTTCATTTTTGAAACTGAAAATCTCTCTAGAACAGATATATAACAAGCCAAACTGGATGTCTTACCTCAGAAGATGTAAAAGGTAGAGTTGATTGTATAGGTCTGATAAAATGCTTTGTGATATAATCTTCATGGGGAGGGGGGGCATCTACTTTAAACAATGCTCAGGGTATCAAATGAACTTTATCCGGCCCTGCCCATAGCAACTTGATGGCATAAAATAACCTGGAGTGATGCATATCACTTTTTGAATCTAAAGATCCAATCCATATTATTCAAATACTTAAACACGATTAGTAGGGATTAGTTGGTAGAGGTACCACAGAAATGGGAGGGTTGGGGATTGCAGCCACTGGCGGCGGAGCGGGGGGGGGGTGGGCAGGGGGGGGCAGCGGTCCCCCCTAAAACTTTTAAGGGGTGGCGGCGCCCCCCCCCTTGAATTTCCACTCTGCCACCCCCCCCTAAAATTTTAACTTTGTTTAACTTTTTTAACTTTGTAATTTATTTTAGTTTATATGTATCATTTTCATTTTCATAATTCATTTGCTTTATTTCTTATATTTAATATTCGAAAGAAATTATAATTAATTTATATCTTACAGTAATCACATTATTGAGAGTTGTTGTGGCATATTTTAAAACTAGTTGCAAGTACCCGGCTTTGCCCGGGTTTAAAATGAGGTTTTCTGTTTATTTAAGAAGCGTAATTTGACGTTTAATTAAGATTCAAAATAAGACGCGTAAAAAAGGGCTTATTTGCATGCAATAAAAGGGTACATTTATCTTAAAGCAATGTGATACACAACATTTTTGGCAGTTCCTCTCTCTCTCCCTCACTCTCTCTTTCCCCCTCCCTCTCTCTTTCCCTCCCTCACTCCCTCTCTCTCTCCCTCCCTCCCTCCCTCTATCCCTCCCTCCCTCTCTCTCTCTCCCTCCCTCTTTCCCTCCCTCCCTTCCTCTTTCCCTCCCTCTTTCCCTACCACTCTCTCTCTCTCTCTCTTAGGCATGACTGTAGCAAAAGATGACAATTCCTATGGATGAAGGAATGGAATGTAATAATATTGTAAGTAATGTGATATTTGGTTCCCCGTACCGATCATATTTATAGTAAGTTAGCTATGTGGGAGAGAAGCTCGTAAAACCTGAAATCGGGATAAAAGTTTGCCAATTTTCATGTCTTTGATATCCAAAATAATTAATTAAGATTGAACGAAACCTGTTTAAGAACCTTCCCCATGTAATTTTGTGTACGTGTACCAAATTTCACGTTATTTGGTTGTCTGGATCTTGAGTTTTCAGGGAACAGACAGACAGACAGCAAATGCGTCTTATAAGTATAGAGAAGTATTGCCATCTACCGAATGACGGCAAATGTAATTTTTAAAAGAAAATACAATCATATATTATCTTTTCATAAATTAATTTTTGTTTATTGAGTTTTCCGTTTTCGGTTTCAGTTTCATGTTCATCATCATTCATGATAATTATCAGTAATTTTCTGATCTAATTTCACTATTAGATTTGTAAACAAACTGACATTACGAATCAGTTGACGACAGAAGTGCTCAATGTTCATTTTTATTTTTTAATATATCATTTTTTAATAATATCAATTAAATACTTGCTACAGAATTACTATATTCTGTTATTGAATTAAGGGGGTAAAATTTGTCTTTCGGTCATATATTGTCTTGCCCCCCCCTCCCCTTGAATTTTGGCTTGCCCCCCCCCCTTAAAATATTTCGTTCCGCCGCCGGTGATTGCAGCTATGTGGGGGAGGGGGGCCTTGCTCCTTTCAAAGACCTCGGATTTTGAGCACCCTTTCGCTTTTCATAAACTGTTATAAGATGGGGGAGAGGGGTCCTCTTTATATCTGAGATTATTGGGGTCGAAATAATTCTGCAAAAGGTTTTAAGTGTAATGTGTATGAGAAATTAATTTTTAACTAACTTTTAACTACCAATTCGCACCTATTTTAATTCTTATTGCGCGTAATTTAAAAATAATTGTAACAAATTAATAATATAATAAATTAATAATAAACGTTAAAATACAAGAAAAGTAACAATTTTTTCCCCACATTGAAAAAGGTGCCGTTACGCCCTTACCGGTGCGTACCGGCACAAAAAAAGCACTATATATATATATATATATATCAGTATCCCCAGTATAGTGCTACCTGATGTCCTATAAGGAGAACTGGTGCCATGTAGCGAAAACTACTGGCATGTAAGTTATTCACAGTGGGCAATGAGGTATACAGGCCCAACGGCCATTCCTCCCAGAAAGAATTATTTATTTAGACTTTGTGCCTTTGACATAACTGACCAACGGACATAACTGACCACGGACATAACTGACCACGGTACTTTTGATTAAGAGTCTCCTCTTACTGGATAAATAATTGTGTACATTAACACTGGACCGTTGATGTATACAGCATTCGTCTGCAGGAACTATGTTTAATTTGGCCAGTAACGCTTGACTGACCATTGGTCAATTTTTCCAAGCCTCCGGTCCGTCTGATGTTACCATGAACCTGGTAGAGAAACCGGCGTACAAAGTGTTTCACCACTTGAGAGAATGACGTCATCCATCCCACCTCCAGAGAAAAAACCTCTGGGGGCCGACACGCCTAAATGACTTGAAACGAAGAGCCCCGGAAATAGTCAGGAAGTTTTGATTGTTATTTTTTTTCTTCCTCTCTGACTTTTTCTGACACTCAAGAGAGAAAGAAATACGTTTTTTGTTTTTAAAAAAAAGTCCACGTCAGCTAGACAAGGTGATTAGGTCAGCTACATCCGCGAATAGACTTAGAGCAGAAGTATTACAAAACTTATACTTTTTAATTAATAAACATTTCTGGATTTGCGGATGTTATGACTGGTTCTAAGTTATTATGTATGATTGTATTTTTTTTGGAATATACGTCTGTTCATAACGAATGGATCCGATAAACTTATAAAAAGGACGAACTACAACTGAACAATATCTATCAGTACACTTGAATAATGGAGATTTTTTTTGTTCAATGTTCGTAGCTAATATATCCCAGCCGGGGATTAAATCACAGACATTTTCCCCGGCTCTGCAGAAATTTTTTGTTCATCCCCCGGCACTGATTTTTTCTTAAATCGAGCACTGATCATTACTGATCTTTTGAATTTAGCCAAGGATCTTAATATGGAATATTTTAATATCATTACACGTGCTAAAATCCACTTGTACACTTTATTGGATTAGTTTATTGCTTTAAATAGCGAATTGTGAATACAAATTAAGTTGAACAATAAGTCAATGTCTGAACTTTAAAAACATACAATATTATAAATGCGTAATGTACAAAGATTTAAAGAAACAAAAATGTTGGTAAATATTTATTTTATACATTGATGACCGTTTGATGTTTTTTTTACTGCACTCGGACCATGTATGGTCTGTAGTGACTAAAAAGATTGTTATTTAGTAAAATAAATAAACTGTCATCAGCTTCGAACTAAATAGACTAGCTTAGGGGGTTATATTTGATTTCTCAGAAGACAGAATTATTGGATCAGGATTAGGGGAATGGGGGGGGGGGAAGTAACTACATGGGTATCGGCGTTGTGGGGGGGGGAGGGGGTAAAAACATGGGTATCGGTGGTGTGGGAGGGGGTGGTTGTGGTTTGCGGTCCTCTCCTGTTAAGTAAATCCCAGTATGAAATACAACAAAAGTGCTTTTTTTTAATTATAGTTTTGTTTCCATACAGGGTAGGTTATGTTTTTAATTGAACAGCTAAACTAGCTAGTAATTGAGTATCTAACTATCTATTATATTAATTATCTATCGATCTATTTATCTTTTTATCTATTTATCTTTAATCTATCTATTTATCTGTCCACTTTCTATCTATCTAATTAAATAGATAGAAAATAAACAAAATCTTAACTTTTATAAATAGATCTATCACAGCTGCACCATCTCCGTCACTTAATTTTGACTTTTAACAGATTTTTTAGTGCTGCATGATGGGACTACTTTAATTTCTGAAGCCCTTTCCGGTTCCGGCCGTGCACGTGTCTTTCTCGTAAAAAGTGGGTCGCGCAAGCACCATGGGATACATAGGTCAAGAGTTTTGGTATATAAGAGGTGGCTAGGAATATGTGAGTAAAATTGGTTTTCCCATGTGCACAGCAACTTTCATTTCTTTTTCATAAGTGAGCTCAGAGGTCTTTCTATATGAGTTTAGGCTTACTCATCTAGTCAATGTGGATGCTCGACTGGGTACAGAACAGGGCTATTGGATGGTCAACTGGGTACAGAACGGGGCTATTACAGGCTAATTTTGGCTTGCCTCTTCGTATGCCCAGTCACAATATAAAAGATTATTATACCAGACGCGGGCCCATCAGATCATGTGCACTTAAAATAAGTTTGTTATGTCCCATTCAATCGGTGGCCCTAGATGCAATAACATCCCTTACCTACCCAACAGAACATCCCTTACTCTCCTACCCAACCGAACATAACTCACTCATCTACCCAGCAGAACATAACTCACTCACCTAGCCAGCAGAACATAACTAACTCACTCACCTATTCAGCAGAGCATAACTAACTCACTCACCTACCCAACAGAACATAACTAACTCACTCACCTACCCAACAAAACATAACTAACTCACTCACCTACCCAACAAAACATAACTAACTCACTCACCTACCCAACAGAACATCACTAACTCACTCACCTACCCAACAGAACATAACTAACTCACTCACCTACCCAACTGAACATAACTAACTCACTCACCTACCCAACAGATCATCACTAACTCACTCACCTACCCAACAGAACATCAATAACTCACCAAACTGACCAATTGGGAGCCGCACATTTAGTGTATCACTAACTCACTCACCTATCAAACCAATTGTGTGTGTATCACTAACTCACTCACCTACCAAACCAATGGTGTGTGTATCACTAACTCACTCACCTACTAAACCAATGGTGTATGTATCACTAACTCACTCAACTACTAAACCAATGGTGTATGTATCACTAACTCACTCACCTACCAAACCAATGGTGTGTGTATCACTTTCTCACTCACCTACAAAACCAATGGTGTGTTTCAGTGCAAAGTGAAAAACAAAACAACAGCAGGAGAAAATTTGGGGGTGAAATCAAAGCCATGGGTCTGGAGATAAAAAAAAGAAATAATAATAATAATAAAAAATAAAGAAAATACATGCAGACGGAAATTTGACAAAAATGTCTACAGCTCTACAGAACTCGACATTGGCAGATTTTTCCTCCTTTAAATACCAAAAAACTGAGAAAAAACAATAGAAAAAAAAAAGAAAACATAAGCCAGCCATATGTATGTCATCACAAACAACAAACCGAACAAGAAGTTTGACGTACATCCAGGGACCTGAGCTGGGCCCGGGAAAGTTCCGGAAACTCGCGTATGAAATGTCAAGTAAATATTACGCTAACTGAACAATGGGTAGCAGTTCG
Source organism: Bulinus truncatus (assembly GCA_021962125.1). NCBI lineage: Eukaryota > Metazoa > Mollusca > Gastropoda > Planorbidae > Bulinus > Bulinus truncatus. Next base: position 1,181,875 of record JAGDYQ010000100.1, on the reverse strand, counting down.
ACATCCGGGGACCAGACCTCTGATTTCTGCTGGTCCGAGGCGATGGTCCCAAGGGTGGTGGTGGTGGTGGTGGTGGGAGCCGGGAGGGGGGGAGGTTGGCTCAGTTGCACCGGTTGATCTGTTGCACCGAGACTCGGGGGCCAGTAGACTCGTGAGATTTGGAACGGTAATTCCTGAGACTACAAAAGGGGCGAGGGATCGACTGATGTCACGACCGGAGTTAAGTCACTTGGGGGTCACAGGGACTTGAAGGCAATGTACAATGAAGGAAGTGTGTGTGTGTGTGTGTGTGTGTGTAAGTATGTGTGTATGTATGTACGTTTGCACGTATATATGTTTGTATGTATGTATGTATGAATGTATGTAATAATGTATGTAAGCCTGTCTGTCTGTCTGTCTGTCTGTATGCATGCATGTATGTATGTATGTATGTATCTATGTCTCTACGTACGAATGAATGTATGTATCTATGTATCTAAGTATGTATGTATGTACGTAAGAATCTAGGTATGTATTTATATATGTATTTATATATATATATGTCAGTCTGCATGTATGTATACATATATGTACATACGTATTGTTCGGACCATGCAGTTATTTTCACGCCCATGTTCTTGGTAAACAAGTTGTACTTACTGTACAACGTAAACAAGTTGTACTTACTGTACAGCGTAAATAAGAAGCCGGATGTTATCTCTCTTGACCAGTGGTGTAACTAGTATTATCAAAAGGTACATGCGGCTGACCGCGGTCAGTGTTCCCTTAGGTTGTGCTCGTGTAAAATGTACAGTCCTATAGCTGGCCGGTTGCACGCACGAATGCGGATAGTAAAAGTTTCGTTCAATCGCTTGAACTCCGTTATTTTGTATATTGCGCACTCGACATTTCTCGCCGCACAAAGACTTCGGAAATGAGAGGCAACAACGACCACTGCCTGACCCTATCGCACTTGACTATACTTATATATTATCTGCTTCAGACCAATCAGACAGAATCTCATTTTTAGTGTATGTAAATACCCTCTGTTGTTAGAATGAGCTTTATGTGAGGATTGGGATGTAATAGCGACGGGTGGTCGCACCAGATTCAGTGGGAGTCGGGCACAAAACAGATTCAGTGTGAGTCGCATCCAAACAGATTCAGTGTGAGTCGCATCCAAACAGATTCAGTGTGAGTCGCATCCAAACAGATTCAGTGTGAGTCGCATCCAAACAGATTCAGTGTGAGTCGCATCCAAACAGATTCAGTGTGAGTCGCATCCAAACAGATTCAGTGTGAGTCGCATCCAAACAGATTCAGTGGGAGTCGGGCACAAAACAGATTCAGTGTGAGTCGCATCCAACCAGATTCAGTGTGAGTCGCATCCAAACAGATTCAGTGTGAGTCGCATCCAAACAGATTCAGTGGGAGTCGGGCACCAAACAGATTCAGATACAGATACATCGGAATCGGGAATTGAAAATATGAGAACATTTAAGGGTATCGATATAGACATTGTAATCGGAGATTTTTTATAGCCAATTTTTGCCATACCTGAACCGATACTTAAAAAAGGAATCTTTGAGTTTCTTCCATTTTCTAGAATTTTTCCTTCGTAGCTAATCAATAATTTAAAGTGGAATTAATTGTTACCACCCCTTTGTCCACCCACTCACGCCCACTCCTCTGTCCACTATTATTCGACATCTAGCTTGCACACGATTTCTGAATGTTTGTGGGTGGTGAGAGTGTAAAAAAAAATGATTCACCTGGATTAGACCAAAAATGACCGCATTTGTTGTTAATGATAGAGGCGTCGACTGTTAATGTCACACCCCTTACTCTGGCACTTCTCTCTCCTCAGTACTCCCCTCCTCCTCCCCTCCTCCCCCCTTCCAGAAAGAACAAAGAGAAGTAGAGGCGATGTGTGTTGCTCTTCATTTGAATTAATTCATCACTGGCAGGGGCAGACAATTGATGTCTGATGTACGAGTGATCCGAGTGTGTGAGACGGAGTTATCCCGTCCTGCTTCTTCGAGTCGATGAATATACTTTGACTTTGTACTACTTGTATGCCTACTTTATGTATATATATATATATATATATATATATATATATATATATGTGTGTGTGTGTGTGTGTGTGTGTGTGTGTGTGCTACTAACAATTGAATTGAGTGTTTGTGTGCGATTGATACACTGAGTGAGTCTGGTATTATAAATAATGAGTAAAATAAAAGGGAATTTTTTTTTTTAAATGTGAGCAGTGAGGGAGAGAAGGGGATTGATCACTCTCGGAGCCCACATCACCAGCACTTTCAGAAATAGATTTTTGCTAACCCTTGCCCCCCCCTTCCAATCCATAAGCTAATCGGAACTTTTGTTCAAAATACGATATACATGACTTCAAAATAATATCAATATCAGTTACAGAGAATATATAAGTTTGATGCGACACACATACACTATAAATTAGATCGATCGATATCGATGTCTATACAAAGGTGGACTTTTGAGACTCTTAGAATTTTGTGTGGCTTTTTACTGAGTTTCATTCGGCCAACATTGGGCTGTTTTATTTTATTGTTGTCTTATTTCATTAGTTTAGTTCACAAGATCTTAATCTATTGCCTCTGGTGCACCTCTATAACGTAAAATTAAAATATTTTTTACTTCATTCAAAAAAAAAAAAAAAATGCATCGCTCGTTGATTTCAAGCGAGCCACCCAAAGGTCAAATACCAGAGACAGCAAAAAGCAAGATCTGATCAAGTGTGAAATATTTCTTCACGTGCCGATAACTTAAGTTTTTAAGTTTGTATTGTACGTGCTATTTTACTGAAGCGTCATTGGGGGCAGGAAGGGGGCAATCACAGCACCCTTCCCATCAAGAAGTTAAGAACTATTTCCCCATTTCATTTTTCAGAAGAAGGAATAAATAAATCCCTTTTTATACCTCTCAAAATCATGAATGAGTAAATGAAATATTTAAAAAAGCAGCTAATGGCTGTTGCACCACTGCAGCATACAAAACATTTCATTGTGAACAGACTACAGAGTTGAAAGGTTATACCCATCAAAACATGCAGCCTGTGCACTATTGGTGAGTGAATCTAGCCATCTTGTGTTATTATCAACACACACACATACCGCTTTAATATGAACAGACTCGAACCAGAAGAGACATTCTGTTTGACACGTGACTATGCCATCGAGTAATGAAGACGGTTGCTTAACATTCCGCGAATTTACCCCTGGAATCATATAACGACGCCAGCAGAGTCCGTTGCAGTATCCCTGGATTATTGGATCGGGCAGATGGATTCTCTATCTCCGTGCCATCCGGGTGTACTCACGGTGTGCCGGTGTGCCGGTGATGAGCTAAGGTGAACTTGGTCGATGTTTGACGAGTGGTAGCCTATATTTCAGTTTGTTTCATTGTTGTGTTATATTTCATATTTTAAATATTTTTTTATCTATGTAGAAAGGGGGGGGGAGAGGTTTTATTACCTACCATGGCCCTGGCAGCATCTGGTTGGCTAAACATTTTGACTTGACTGGCAATGGGGGGGGGGGGGGATGGGTTTGGGAAGCCCTAGAGCAGTGACCTATTTTGCTGTGCTGTAAGAATGGTATATTATGCAGATATCCTCTTAACAGCCCGATGCCCCCCTCCCACCTCGCCCCCAGGCTTAAAGCTATGCCCCGGGGGGGGGGGGGGCAATAGAATAACCAGTCATAAGAAAATTAAATGTACAAAATATGTTTATCACGGGGTCTGTATACTCACGTAGCCTCTGGGGGTGGGGGGGGGGGTTGTGGACGTACCCACATATATTACGATCCTATTTCAAGCTAGTAATATTCTCCCCTAGTCTATGTGCGGCAAAAAATATTTGACTATGCGCAACTTAATAATGTTAATAAAATTAATTTTTTTCTTGAATATGATTTTGGATGTCATTACTTATCATCACACTATAAAAATTATGGAAAAGACAAAATCCTTGTGTCATTCATAGAACCTGGGAATAAAAAGTAAAATAGTTTGTGCATTTAAATTACTACTACTACTACTACTACCACCACTACTACTACTACTACTACTACTACTACTACTACTACCACTACTACTACTACTACCACTACCACTACTACTACTACTACCACTACTACCACTACTACTACTACTACCACTACTACTACTACTACCACTAATACTACTACTACTACTACTACCACTAATACTACTACTACTACCACTACTACTATTACTACTACTACTACTACCACTACTACTACTACTACCACTACTACTACTACTACCACTACCACTACTCCTACTACTACTACCACCACTACTACTACTACTACTACTACTACTACTACTACTGCTACTACCACTAATACTACTACCACTACTACTACTACCACCACTACTACTACTACTACTACCACTACTACTACTACCACTACTACTACTACTACCACTACCACTACTACCACTACTACTATCACTACTACTACTACCACTACTACTACTACTATTACCACTACTACTACTACTACTACTACTATTACTACTACTACTACCACCACTACAACTACTACCACTACTACATCTACTACTACTACTACCACTACTACTACTACTACCACAACTACTACTACTACTACTACTACCACTACTACTACTACTAATACTTGTGCCGTAAGGAGAAAAAACATTAACCTTAAATTCTAATTGCAAAGAAAATATTAATCAAGCAAAACGATAATTTTTTAACTTAATTTTAGTACCGCGAGTTGTCTTCTCTTTTTACTTAGAACATTTTTCTTTGAATATATTTAAATGTTTAAATTCTCATAACAATTTAACAATTTTGTGATTTTTGAAAGTTTTATTATTATTGTTTCTTAATGACAAATATTATTATTATTTTTTTTTGTATTTTATTGTTTTTTTACTTCCGATTTTTAGTCCTTTGGGTTTTTTGCACCCTCTTGTGTCATAGTACGGCACCTTCATGCCAGGAAGTAAACCTTCACCCATACTTGTCGGAGTGGCGACCACACCTACTTGCAACCATCATGCAAGCTTAGTACAGTAAGATTATAATGGTCGTTACATTTTAGTCAGGCAAATTAATCTGTACTAAAGTACAGACTGTGATAATAGTACGAGCAGAGTTTTAAACAAAATATCGCTATAATGTACTACAACAACATGACCAACTAACAGAGCCAGCTATTGTGTCGCCCGGGACGAGTTACATTTGTTGACGCCCTCCTCCCAATCTAAAAAGTGCAGAAGCATCTCACAGCACTCTTTCGGCGCCCCTTCCTAGTTCGGCGCCCTCTATGTACTCACAATCTAAAAAGTGCAGAAGCATCTCACAGCACTCTTTCGGCGCCCCCTCCAAGTTCGGCGCCCTGTATGTACTCACAACCTACCGTACGATTCCGACGGTACTATATGTCAGCGCCTGATAGTTGCAATTGATATTATGTTTTAAAAGAGTAACGAAACATTAATGACGTCATGAAACAACTAATACCTGTGAAATATTGTTGATTTTTTTTTATTTCCTTATCAGGCGAAAAACTAACTTTAGGAATTGTTCATTTGAACACTTGAACGGATACATATGTTATGTGGACGTCTCAGTATTTGACAACAATGTTTGTATAACTGTGTTCAAAAGTCCTTCTTTTATACATTCATGCTGGTTTTGTAACTGGCGTAAAATGAATGGTTAGATTTAATTATAAATTAGGAGAACAAGGAATTCAAACATGACAGTAAAGTATTCATAAATTAAAATACTTAGAGAACTTGTTCTTTATACTAATACAAGCCTGTCATTTTTAGTATCTAACAAAGTAATCTGTATAAACACAGTCTATTTAATAACTTTGTAGTCTGCTTTTCATCTCAATAGCTGTAAAATAGACATATTTAGAAATAAATAGCAAAAATAGTACATCGATCATGCTGCCCCCCTCCACTTTCATTCCACCCAATGTCCCAATAGCCAACCCACATTCATTGTTTGTTTTTACATTGGATCATAAGCAATAACACATCGTACAGTCAGTCAACTTGTTACGTTCAAGTTGTTTGCCCTTGTTCTGAACGCGATATACGGAAAGAGATCAACACCACCCCCCCCCCCCCCAACCCCTCCTCCCACCCCCTTCCTTCAGTCGAAGGACTGGCCGTGAACCAGTGTGAATCAACTTATAATGGAAGATTCCGGCACATCTGAATGACGACCAGATGATCAGCGACCGTTAAGTGGACTTGACGCCAGTATCTCAACGACTTTCACACGAGAGGTGCCAGCGGCTGAGATTACGGAGTGAATGAATGAATGAACAAAAAAAAATGACCTATTGAGTGAAGTGACCACTCGACAAAGTCATGGTCCCGTGGCAATCAAGATAGTGATGAAATAGAGCCAAATGGATGGTCCGAGTGATGGTCACTCTTTACCCACCTACCAGCAAGCTTTTGTTTTTATTAGTGGACACACAGTTTTTGTCTTTGGCAATGAGAGGGCCCTTCTTAGGTGTTTGTTGGCCCGTAAATAAATTATTGAAGAAATTGGGGGGGGGGGGCTAATCCAAGAGTAGCTTTAGGAGAAGTTAAATGTAAAGTATTTGATATGATTCATTGCTTGAATAGGACTCTAGGTGATAGCATATTTTACCTGTAGTTTAACTAAGTTATGTTTGCAAACTAATTGCATCACAATCATTTGAAACAGTTTTCAAAACCATTACATTACAAACGATTTTGAATTTTTTTAAAGCAATAAATACAGAGGAGGGAAAAAATATTAGAATAGAAAAGGCATCATGCATTACTTATAACAGGAATCAATATAAAAATGAAAAATGTGTTTTTGCGTTATGTAATAACCAAATGTTGGTGTCGGTTGAAACTACACATGACAGACATATTGATATGTATGTTGAATGAGTGAACGAGATTACAACCATACTCCACTGCCGTACGCCCGAATACCTAAGGCGGTACCTCATGTGTGGAGGTTATGCTATATCTGTGTTACTGAATAAAATGACAATAGTAGTAGTAGTTGTAGTAGTAGTGGTAGTATTAGTAGTGGTAGTAGTGGTAGTAGTAGTAGTAGTATTAGTGGTAGTAGTAGTAGTGGTAGTAGTAGTAGTAGTAGTAGTGGTAGTAGTAATAGTGGTAGTAGTAGTAGTAGTAGTGGTAGTAATAGTAGTAGTAGTGGTAGTAGTGGTAGTAGTAGTAGTGGTAGTAGTAGTAGTAGTAGTGGTAATAGTAGTAGTAGTAGTGGTAGTAGTAGTAGTGGTAGTAGTAGTAGTGGTAGTAGTAGTGGTGGTAGTAGTAGTAGTAGTAGTGGTAGTAGTAGTGGCAGTAGTAGTAGTAGTAGTAGTAATAGTAGTTGTAGTAGTAGTAGTAGTAGAAGTAGTAGTGGTAGTGGTAGTAGTAGTAGTGGTAGTAATAGTAGTAGTAGTGGTAGTAGTGGTAGTAGTAGTGGTAGTAGTAGTAGTGGTAGTAGTAGTAGTAGTAGTAGTAGTGGTAGTAGTAGTAGTAGTGGTGGTAGTAGTAGTGGTGGTAGTAGGAATAGTAGTAGTAGTAGTAGTAGTGGTAGTTGTAGTGGTAGTAGTAGTAATAGTAGTAGTTGTAGTGGTAGTAGTAGTGGTAGTAGTAGTGGTAGTAGTAGTAGTAGTAGTAGTAGTAGTGGTGGTGGTAGTAGTAGTGGTAGTAGTAGTAGTAATAGTAGTAGTAGTAGTAGTTGTAGTAGTGGTATTAGTAGTATTAGTAGTGGTAGTAGTATTAGTAGTGGTAGTAGTAGTAGTGGTAGTAGTAGTAGTAGTAGTGGTAGTGGTGGTAGTAGTAGTAGTAGTAGTAGTGGTGGTAGTAGTAGTAGTAGTAGTAGTGGTAGTGGTGGTAGTAGTAGTAGTAGTAGTAGTGGTAGTAGTAGTAGTAGTAGTGGTAGTAGTAGTAATAGTAGTAGTAGTAGTGGTAGTAGTAGTAGTAGTAGTAGTAGTAGTGGTAGTAGTAGTAGTGGTGGTAGTAGTAGTAGTAGTAGTAGTGGTGGTAGTAGTAGTGGTAGTAGTAGTAGTAGTAGTAGTAGTAGTGGTAGTAGTAGTAGTAGTAGTGGTAGTAGTAGTAGTAGTAGTGGTAGTAGTAGTAGTAGTAGTGGTAGTAGTAGTAGTAGTGGTAGTAGTAGTAGTAGTAGTGTTAGTAGTGGTAGTAGTGGGCCTACATTCTTTTTTCTATTCTTCTTTTATATTTAACAGACTATCGTTCTTTCAACACCTACATTCAAAAATTATTTTATTTCAAGTTCGAAGCAAGCAAAGTTTACTTCACGTTTTAAACACATTTTTTTCCACATACCAGCAATCAGTTATAATAGTTCGAAACGTGTATTTACAAAACATTTGAAACAAATATAAACATAACCTTAAAGTTTGATATACATTGCCTTATTGAATGATTGATTATCATCTATGTATTACCACTAACAATATTGCAGTATATCTAATAATTCATTATTTGTAATGACCATTGCTGTAGGTCTATATTATTAAAACTGTTCTAATGTCCTGACAGTAACATGATACATTGTTTACTTGTTGTCTTGATAAGGTCAATATTTTGCCTTTTGATTCTTTTAGTAAACAACAACTATCGGAAATGTTTACTATTTACTTTTCTCCCATATATTTGGCCTACAATGAGCATGGACGCACTATGTGAGGGATACACTCTATGGATGCAAGTTCTAGAATGTTTTTGATGTCAATGAAATTTGATCGCCATTGAACTGATATTCTTATTCCCTCGTTGAACTAACATGTTATGATGCCTCAGAAACTTACATGGCCTAATATAAAATTTTAATTTTTTTTGTTTTAGTATTTATTAGTTCCTGAGAGTGTCAGGGAATTATGCCAAAGAATGTTTGTAACTGTATAAGGGGTCATGGAAACATAGTTTGAATCAGAATAGAAATATTCTTATTACAAAATTGATGTTAAGTTTGTAAAACCTTGCGACATTCAAGTTCTAGTAGACACCTGTTGGTTCAACACGCTCTCAATTCCTGCCTTGCGCACTCACACATCTGTCTTAGACTTGTATTCACGTGGTCTTGGTGGGGAGCGCCGTGAGAGGGGGTACAAGAGGCGCCCTACATATGTTCAGTCATATAAAAGTTACAGAAACAAGGGGGGGGGGGAGAAAAAAACAGCAAACCAGGGCCCCTAACTTAAATGTAAAGAAAACATCGGCCCCGATGTACATAATGGGACAAGGACGTCAGATCAAAGTCAAGAGTTGAGCCACTCGGTGAGTGCTTGGTGAAAGATCAGTCTTTTATTGTGGGAACTTGATTTGGGCCGAAAACCTTGGCGGTTCTTTCTTTTCACGGCGAGTCCTGCCGAAAGTGGAGTTAACACAAACACGGAAAGGTCATTCTCAGTGAGATCAATTAGCGCGCCAAATATCCACCGCTCTGTTAAGTAAAGCTATCCGAGACAAAAATAGGTTCAGGAATTAGATGATGAAATAAACTAACTGAAATAGTTTGTTATATAAACATACTGAAATAGTTCGTTATATAAACTAACTGAAATAGTTCGTTATATAAACATACTGAAATAGTTCGTTATATAAACTAATCGAAATAGTTCGTTATATAAACTAACCAAAATAGTTCGTTATATAAACTAATCGAAATAGTTTATTTTATAAACTACAACTGCCTTCAAAATCAAGTCGTACATAAATTGGTTTCAATTAATTCTTATTTTTGAATATAATTGTTCGCCTATCTGAAACACACTTCATTCATTGCCTTTTATACGGAATAGTTTAATAACGGGAGATTTTGTAGTGTTCGCTGTGTCCCAGAGTCATCTCAGTACTAATTGAACCAGAAGAATGTAAATAATAGACTCATTTAATTAACTGTAATATAATGTACACAATACAAAGAGCGACACACAAATATTTGCGTGTATTTATAACATTTGAGTAAATTTAACGCAATGAAAAAAAAAATTTGTTGCACTCAATCAAAGCTTTACTTGATAATATTTGCTATCATTGTGCCAGGATTTATTACATCATACTTGCTGACGGTTGTCCAGATATTTGACTACACCAACCATACAATTATACGTTTTTGTAAAAGAAAAATTAGCATTACTACAAAATAAGATTGACTTTTTTATGTATTGCTACTTCCAAATAATGTCAAGACATATTTAGTTGAGTATATTGCAATCACCCACGATTTTTTTATTTTAGCAATGAACAATTATATAAATATCTGTTTGATTTAATGAATTTTTTTTAATTTTTTTTTTTTGAAAGATTTTGTTTTTGTATTTTATATTTTTTTTTTTAGTTTTTAAAGAATTTCACTTATTGTTTGTGCATACGTTAGAATAATTTAAGTTTCTCTATATACAACTAAACGATTCACAATTGTTCACACTGGCGCTGTGCTTGATCATCTCAGGATGAATTTTATTACCATGATAAACATTGATTAAAAGTAAAGAATCGGCATTAAATTAGACCAGGTTTAAACGTGATGTACAAGACGTGATGACACAAAGTGATGTACAAGACGTGATGACACAAAGTGATGCACAAGACGTGATGACACAAAGTGATGCACAAGACGCGATGACACAAAGTGATGTACAAGACGTGATGACACAAAGTGATGTACAAGACGTGATGACACAAAGTGATGTACAAGACGTGATGACACAAAGTGATGTACAAGACGTGATGACACAAAGTGGTGTACAAGACGTGATGATACAAATTGATGTACAAGACGTGATGACACGCCCACTCACTGACCCACATAAATGGAAACGAATCAAAGTCTTATAAAAAAAAAAAGAATTAATTATTTGATGTTAAGGGAAAAAGTAAGGCTACTTAAGTCTTCGTACTTGTATTTAAAAGCCCCATCCTATCCGATCTTTCGTTTATCCGGCATGCCCTTTTGTCACACTAGGGAGGAAAACTTGAGAGTCTTCTACATGTTAAAATATATTTCTATAGATAAGACTAGTTGTGTCTCTTTAAAATGATCTTAATCAATGTGTGGAATTGAATATAAACACACGATCATGTCGTAGGCCTGACCTGTACATGGAGGGGTGGGGGTGGTGGGAGATAACTGTGAAGCCAGGCAGTTAATTTCAAATGGATCTCCACAAAGATACGAGAAATAAATCCTTAGCTAAACCAAGTGTAACCTTTACAATTCGAATATATAAAAAAATTATAAGTAACGTGACCACCACTGACAAACTGGCATTACAGTAAATAAAACATTCAAATAGTAAATGTTACAACAGATAGAAGATGTCTTTCGTTGATATTAATGAATTTTTTTTTTAAATTAAGATATATTTATTCATTTATTTATTCAACGATGTCAATCATTTTGTTTTGCTGTTTATGTCACGTCTCATGTACAGCATGCTCCTCTCTAGCACTTGAACCTACAGCAATACCTGTCATAATACAATCAAATGCGTTGCTATAGCTACGGTACACAACAACACGCACATGCACACACACAAAATGGAGGGCATAAACTCGTTCATCTTTTTTCCCCCCTCCTCTACTCGTGAGGTTCCAGAATCACGGTGCCAGGTTGAGAAATTTCCCGCCGATGGGCGTGGCTCAACCATCCCGATATCGCACTGGAGGGGGGTGGGACGAGCTGAGCCCGACCATTGGACTTATCAGCTTGTCAATCAGAGGCGGGGAGGTGGGGGGAATAACTCGTCAATGTGGTGAAGACATGGGGGGAGTGGGGGAAGAGGTGGGTGGCTTGAAGAGGGTGGAGATAAATGCATGAAAGAGAAATTCGAATTATAAAATGAAATCGAATCAAACTAAGAGCGGTTACGGCGGTCTGAACATTTCGTTGGAGATGAGGCTTAAAGGTGGATAAAAGGTGAAAACTATTTATATACTTTGTGCACAACAAAAGAGACACACGCATTCTCTTGGATAAGGATATCGGAGTGGAAAGGATAAGTCTAGGATATCATAAAGTGATACATCAAAGTACTGGAAGGAGTATTACAAGTAGGCGGTATTAGTTGTATAGCACTCCTCCTTTTGGAAACAACAACACGTGCTGAAGAGCTTATCAACAAAACGTTCGTGTGTTCTTGTATCAGGTAAGACAAACGGGGGGATTATCTCTAGCACTTTAAAAAAAGTGGTCCGCTGACTGTTGGGATTATCTCGAAGTGTTTGTTGCATTTTCATTTATGAGATGTTTTCATTATCTGTTGTTAGATGTTTTCATCATTGTTACGTGTGTTTCATCATCTGTTGTTAGATGTTCCCATCATTGTTATGTGTGTTTCATTGTCTGTTGTTAGATGTTTTTATCTTCGTTATGTGTGTTTCATTATCTGTTGTTAGATATTTTTATCTTTGTTTTGTGTACCTAATTAGCTGTTCTTAGATATTTTTATCTTTGTTATGTGTGTTTCATTATCTGTTCTTAGATATTTTTATCTTTGTTATGTGTGTTTCATTATCTGTTCTTAGATATTTTTATCTTTGTTATGTGTGTCTCATTATCTGTTCTTAGATATTTGTATCTTTGTTAAGTGTGTTTCATTATCTGTTGTTATATGTTTTCATCCTCGTTATGTGTATCTCATTATCTGTTGTTGGATGTTACCATCTTTGTTATGTGTGTTTCAAATTGTTATGTTGAGCGTTGTAAGTTGTCCAAGTGAAGTGGCGAGAGAGAGAGAGAGAGAGTTGAGTTACTCTAGAAGTGTCTGATATGTTGACAGAGCTTGGAAAGCTAACGATAACATACTGAATTTTCTGTAACATGAAACTTTAAAGTTATATACCTATGTGAACTTGCGTTTGGATTAGTATTCAGCGAAACGCAAGGCATTTAAGAGAACACAATCCGACAGTCTATTGCTAAGAAATGTTTTGTATTATATATCAATGAAAAGTATTAGTTCAATTCATTGCTCACCTGTTGAAACAAATATTAGTCTAGCAGTTAACGTTCAGGTAGTGTGTATTTTTCTACACCCATTTGACACAATGCATTGTTCATTTTATACTATTATATTAGAAGTTGACACAATGCATTGTTCATTTTATACTATTATAGATAGGAGTTGACACAATGCATTGTTCATTTTATACTATTATAGATAGGAGTTGACACAAGATTGTTATTATCATTAGTTTACACCCCATAACAGTTTTAATATTAAAACAAATATTATTGTTCTTATTAAAATAATCAGTATTTTTTTTTAGTTTGTAACTTGAACTTCGAGCGTTTGAAATCAAAAGTTGAGTTCCCTGTCAGTTCGTTAGGGATAAATTCAGAAAATGTTGAAAATATCCGTCAATTTTTAGAACATTTTGAACCTTAATTAAACTTAGTTCATCATTTTTTTTTTCGTTCTGGTGATTTTTTTGTTGTTAACAGACACAAACTAAATCTCTAGCCGCTCTGCTCTATGTTCCTTTTTATTCTGACGAATGTTCTATCATAGAACCAGCGGCCCCGCTAAAGGGGGGGGGGCTGAAACATGTGGCCTGGGTAGGCCTCTGACAGACGGAATTTTTTTTTCCTTAGGAGGGCACCACAGAAACAATTAGTTGGAGGGCCCTGAAGTTATAAAGATATTAACGTCACCCACAAGCTAATAACGACGCAACAGTATTGAAGTAAGAAATCCACACATTTACTAATCATTTTGATTTAAACAATTTCAAACCAATGACGGTCATGCTAATGTTTCTTCGTATTTATTTTCCGTATTATTTGACTGAGCACTTTCTAATGGCTATTGATGTCAAATGACTTTGCCTATAAGTGTTTATTTAAAGTCTAGACTAATCCAAAGATCTGGGTGAAATAGAATGTATAGAAACAATGTACTTGTGATAACACATAAGTTACAGTAATAATACTGTACATGTTCAAGTGTTGAAGACAGGTTTTCAGAAATTTTATTTAATGCTTTTTAAAACAAAGGTTTTAATACTAATTACCGATACCAAATAAGTCGTACGTTCATTATGCAATCTACATTGGCCAATATTAGAATAATGTCCATTTTGTGCAGCTTGTTAATTGAAAATAACCCAATTTACTAGTTGGATGATCTCAATTTAAAAAACGAAGTGGCTACGGTTCTGTCCCTGACAGAACCCGTATTTTTTTACTTCGGGTACCAGCAATAGATAATATTGCTCCACACCCTAACCCTATCCCTATCCCTAACCCTATCCCTAACCCTATCCCTATCTCTAACCCTAACCCTAATCCTGAAAAAAAAAATTCTGAAAAAAAAAATTATATATGCCATGTTCCTTATACCCTAATATAATGGTTTTGGCTGGTGCCGGAGCCACTGCGTTTAAAAAAACCTAAATAGATGACAGAAAAAAAAAATCTTGCTTCAAATACAAAATAAAAACAACATTATTGTATACATTATTACAATGTTATTGTATACATTATTACAATGTTATTGTATACATTATTACAATGTTATTTTTAATAGAAAGAAAAATGTTTTGAGTAAACAGTTTCCTCTCTGATAAAAATCAATAATTATGAGGTTAAATGTAGAAGGTAAACAATCTAATATATTTATTATGAACTTTACACCACAATCATTTTCTTGTTAGAAGTTAGCGGGTAAATTAATGATAATCTTTGTTGACTGGTATACCAGGGGCGATTTGTTCCCAAGCTAAAAGCTCCAAGATATCTTTAATGTCTCAGAATACATTAGAACGTCTTTATCATTATACTAACGACACATGTACAATAAAAGCTAGATCTTACCATAATTATCTTGTCCATCATTTTTTTTTATTTAAAACATGAAATATATTTAAATTAAATGCTTTCGTTTAGTTGTTTTTGGGTTGAATAGTTCAATTAACATTCAGAAAATTTGAATGGGACATGCTAATTTAAATATTGAACCACTAACTAAATCAGTATATGCTTAGCATTATGACGGTGGGTCATTTAGTATTAAATAAAGTATTACTGTGTCTACATGTCTCAAGGTAGTTATCCTTTCATTCCCCTCCGATCCTAGATTCTTCGTCCCTGGATCCTCCCCCTCCCCACCCCGGTCCATTGACCCCCCCCCACCCCCCCCCCCCCCCGCTTTACCCTCATCATATTTTTATATTCCACAAGTGAGCCGAGTACATGTCCCAGGGTCTAGTTGAGTCGAACGCAACGTAGCAGCGCTCACTCAGCGCCAGATTACATTATCTCAGCAACAACTGATAACACCGTTCACCATTTGCCAGGCTCGACACGATAAATTTACTCTTGATACATTCAATGGGAGGGGAGAGTGGTGTGTGTGTGGGGGGGGGTATTTAAAGTTCCTTCTTATCCTCAGTGTCGTAGACATTTTTTAATGTACTTTTTTTTTTATCAGTTTGAAACACGCCACACAAAAAAATGAGGGAATTATGAAAAAATATAAATGTTTTTCTTTTGAGTAAATGATATAAGGAAGTGGTTCTCCTTTAAATGATATAAGGAAGTGGTTCTCCTGTAAATGATATTGATAAAAGGAAGTGGTTCTCCTGTAAATGATATTGATAAAAGGAAGTGGTTCTCCAGTAAATGATATTGATATAAGGAAGTGGTTCTCCTGTAAATGATATAAGGAAGTGGTTCTCCTGTAAATGATATTGAAGGAAGTAGTTCTCCTGTAAATGATACAAGGAAGTGGTTCTCCTGTAAATGATACAAGGAAGTGGTTCTCCTGTAAATGATACAAGGAAGTGGTTCTCCAGTAAATGATATTTATACAAGTGGTTCTCAAACTTTACACCACATCAGTTTTAAAGGAGCTTGTAAATATTAGAAAGAAAACTTAAAATTAATGAATTTACATTCTCGAGTAAGTAATTATTATTTATTTATTTGCTACCTACTTTACATAAGCTGGTGACCTACCAGACCACAATTTGAGAGTAAAATATAAGGACATGAAATAATCGATGATTGGAATATGAAAATATATCACGAGAGAGAGAGAGAGAGAGAGAGAGAGAGAGAGAGAGAGTGAGAGATGAGTTGTAATGAAGGAGGGAGAGAGAGAGAAGAAGGAAAGGGAAAGGACACTAAGAATACCAATGAGACAATACGAGATTGAGAAAGAAGATAGACAGAAGAAAGAAAGAAAGAGTAGACACATTATGAGAGAGTGTAAATATGGAGAGTAGAAATTAATATAGGGGCGAGACATCTATATGTGTGTATATTATATCTATAGATGTATTACATTAGCTCGTGTTGTACTGTAACAGAAAGATATACAAAATGAAATTAAAAATAAACTATAAAAGATGACGTACTGATTGGATTTCACAATTCTATGTTTTATTTCATTGATCACACTTTCTGTTTATTTAAGTTGTGATTTATTGATTCTAAAGATTTATTCACGAACTGTCGTCTAATTAGGTCAGCATGTAAAAAAAAAGATTATATATGCTTAAATAATAAAGCTGTATATAAATAATTTATTGTTTTTACGTGATGAAACAAATCAAGTTTTTCATGCTTATATCTATAATTATGAAATACATGAAAACGAATTTAGCATTGAATCCACTCAATTTAGCTATTTATTCGATAACTTTACAAGAGACTTTGTTACTTTAAAAAGAAATGTAATTGATATCTCTGCACCATATGTTTACATCTATCTGAAATTTATAAATATATCCTGGTGTATCTGCAAACGTTTAGAGATTTCTCTCTCTCACTTAGAATGTTGAACCATATGTGACAGAAAACATTTATCTTCTTTGATTTATTGAAATAATATAAATACGTAAATAACGAAAGAGAAAAGTTAATATTGTATATTTATGTTAGTCTAGGGATTATAAATACTATACTAGTTTTTACTTTTATTTCTTATAAAAATTTCTTCACTAAATTTCATTTTTTAATACAGCTTCAACTTATTTATTGTACAGTTTTTTTTAGTTGAGGTTAATTTGATTATTTGTTTGACCAAATAATGTTTACTTTCAGAAGTGGCTTTTTTTAGAGCTTCCTGTTTCATGCTATGGAAGGATACCATAGTGGACTAAGACATAGTGGACTAAGCCAAAGTGGACTAAGCCATAGTGGACTAAGCCAAAGCCATAGTGGGCTGACCCATAGTGGACTAAGTAGGATACCACTATTACTTTCTAAGGATAGCCAAAATCAAGCCTTAAAGTCCGAGGCGGAATTCCAAGCAGCCATGGACAGTCTCGGCCGATCAGCTGACCACATGGGGGCCTACCACAGCAGCACCGTCCCGATGACCAGTGGTCATATGAGTGGTGTTCCACTGTCCAGCAGTAGCCAGGCAGCGCTCAGCCGACTGAGTCCCTGCAGTGATAGCAGCTCTCTAGCAGTGAGTAACTGAGCCTGTAACCTTTGCCCTTATATTTCTTTTATGATGATCTTAAAAAATACAAATCATGATCTCTCAACTAGTGGACAGACACATAGATAACACTATCAAATAGTGGACAGGCACATAGATAACACTATCAACTAATGAACTGACACATAGATAACACTATCAAATAATGGACAGACACATAGATAACACTATCAAATAATGGACAGACACATAGATAACACTATCAACTAATGGACAGACACATAGATAACACTATCAACTAATGGACAGACACATAGATAACACTATCAACTAGTGGATAGACACATAGATAACACTATCAACTAATGGAGAGACACATAGATAACACTATCAACTAATGGACAGACACATAGATAACACTATCAACTAATAGAGAGACACATAGATAACACTATCATCTAGTGGAGTTGACAGACGTATTGGTATCACAAACAGATTTATATTGCTAGAACACAGAAAGATAGATGTATCGATATATAGACACAGAGATAATCACATAATTATATAGATAGATAATTAGATGGATTGACGGACATAATTAGATGGATAGATGGACATAAATTGATTAAACAGATGGACATAAATAGATGAATAGATGGACATAAATTGATGGATAGATGGACATAAATAGATGGACATAAATTGATATATTAAGATAGATATACAAGTATATTCAGACCTGATCTAATAATAAAAGTCGTTGTTGTGGCATTTTTACAAATTGTGACATTTTCTATAAAAACACAATGTCCGTCTTCTTAAAGTATATTTTATACTAGCTGTACCCTGCAAAACCTTTGCATAGAGTTATATCCCCTTAGGCTTGATCGGTAGGATAGGTTATTTTTTGGTTTCGGGCAGATCCGATTTTTTCATAATTGTATTTTAAACTGGAATACAATTGTATTAATTCTTTACTTTCGATTTAACGCAGAACCCAAAACGCTTTTATATATATTATTATAAAAAATAAAAATTTCCCCACCTGCCAGATAGACTAGAATGTGATTGTTTTTTAATCGCACGCCGGAATGTAACGTTCCAGCTAATGGGTAACCGTGAAAAGTCTAACGTCTAATGAACGACGGTATTTCGAACCTGGTTTAATTTCCCAGTACAAGATTCCCTGAGGTGACTAAACAAAGTCAGATGTTACACGACCATGGGGGGGGGGGGGAGATTTGGGGGGGGGAGGGGGTTTGTAGCTATTTGTAAAATAGTTTCTTTCATCTGCGAAGTTTATTTCGGTGTTCGACCCACAATGTCACAGGCAGTAATAATAAAATCAAGATGAGGTCTTTTCAATTCACATCTGCAGGATTCTCATACCTCACCCCTATCATATTTTTCACTACAAGTTATTATATATGTTCGAAACATGTATAACTTGAACTTAGATAAGTGCAATTGATGGTTGGGTCAGCACCATGTGTGCTTTCCACCAGATACGTCTGGCAGTCATGCAAGCTGTCATTTGTTGTTGATTTTGTTTAAAATTTCAATAGACCTGAATGGCTCAGATTTTCTACATTGATTGTTAATTTTTCAATCCGAAATTCGGGGTTTTTTCCCTTCTAAACATGCACAAAGTATCTTTATTTAACCCAACCATCATTTCTACCTACAAAACAGATTATTACGCCGCAAACACACAAAATTCTGTTCCTCGGAAACATTGTTTTTCCTTAAAAACAACCTCTGTTTTTCCGTAGCTACACACCACTGTTTCCACACAACACAACTTCACTATAGGTATACAATCTCCGTTCATGATACAACCCATACAACACACAACTCCTCTATCTATCTATAATCCCCGTTCATGATACAACCTATTAAATAGTTTTCTATGTGTTTCATAGCCATTACCTTTTATGGCTACGCCTTGATTTAAACACGCTTCCTCTTTCAACCAATTCTCTCCCCCCCCTCTCTCTCTCTCTCTCTCTCACTCCATATATAATTACCAGACGCATACATACATCCTCTGCATTCATCCCAAAACCGTTTCCCCTCCTTATCTCTGTCTCACTCTCTCTCTCTCCCTCTCTCTCTCTCTCTCTCTCTCTCTCTCTATGCATCTCTCCCTCCCTCTATGCCTGTAGCCTCCTGCACTGAGCGTGAGCTGTTATTCCCAGGCCATTCAGCGTGTGAGTGACCCCCCCCCCCCCCAAACTCTAAAGACGACGGTTCATTATTTCTCCCAGCACGAGTCCAAGTTTATCCTCCCCTCATCAAGGGCGACAACAAAAACTTGTCTTTTATTGCCTCCCCCTACCCACCCACCCACCCCCCTTACTTTTCCTTCTTACTTTCATTTTTCTCTCCCTTTACGACCATGCATTCCCCCCCCCCCTCTCCCCAAAAACCCTGTTTTCAATTCTTCCCTTGAGCACAAACATTTTCACAACTTTGACTCATGAAATATTTTCAATTTACCCCCCCCCCCCCGCTACGCCCACATGACTATTTCACTCTTTAGTACGAACAGTTGCTATATTAATATTACCTCGACAACAACGTAAATATATATATATATCAATTTTACGACATTTGGTTTCGTTCACTTTGGATAACGCGACTCGCCATTGTATTTAATTAGCGAGACAAGAGTACAGTGATTGTGAGCCCAACACCGCCATATCTCTCTATGCACGATAATGAAAAGTAATTCATAATATTACTATCAACAAGCGTCGCCAGGCTTGTTTGGTGATATTTCTGTTATGAATTGTCAGGAGGGACGGGGGAGAAGGAGGTGGAGGTGGTGGAGTGACTAGGGTGAGTGTGATAACTATCAGGCGCCAGTGACTGGGGTGATAAAATGACCAGTTATTAAGTGACCCTGATAGCTGGTCAAGATAACGGGGAGGAGATATGGTCGTAGATCTCGTCAGTATACTTAGCCAGACTTGACGGACCTTCAAAAATACTGTGAGAATTAAAAGAGAAAGAGTTTCTCTAAGCGATTCGGTACTTTTAGCTTTAGTGTTGAGACTTTTGTTTGATAACTTCTTTCACGATATGGGTGTCTCCAGTGTCCGCGGTAAAGAAATGTGGACTTGACTGACCCACTGTGTTCTCATCCAGGGCCAACACTTTGGTTTTCCCAGATCCTGGTTAAAGAGTTGACGGAGCTATAACTATAGAAGTATATAACTATAGAAAGAGATAACCATAGAAATATATAACTACAGAAAGACAAAAACAAGGGGTCTACAAATGTTATCATTCTAGTTTGTTATTGACAGGTTTAATTCAAATGTCATGTATATATATATATATAACAATGCTGCAGTAACCAGAACGTTACTGGAAGAGAAATGATATTGCGTATGACCATTGTGTGATGACCAGTGTGGTGTGGACATTGCGGTATGATCACAGTTGTATGGCCACTTTGGTATGACCACTGCGGTATGGTTATTTGTATTGGCGATGCAACTGTTAGGAACTCAAATATTCTTAATTAACCCATACATACACTTTTTGGCGATACCTATGTTAAATAAGTCCATTCCGACCGTTTCGATATCAGTGTTAAACGAGTCAGTTCGGACAGTCGAAATATCAGTGTTAAACGAGTCAGTTCGGAGAGTCGAAAATATCAGTGTTAAATGACACGCTTATTTACATATTGTTGTATTTATCAAACGATTTACGATGTACTCTAATAGTATTCACTATGTATTTGTGACGATGTAAGATGTGAGTAAAATGATATGTACAAAGCCGTTTCTACGGAACTAGGGGGGGGATCTTCAAAATATGTTTTGGTGGCCCTAGGCCCTTCTAAGTATTAGATTTAATTGGAATCAATATTTGCTGGGGCACAATTAAAAATACCCGCAACTAAAATAATCACGGACCAACCAGAGAAAATAAATATCATACCCAAACTAAACCTCATTGGAAACATGATTTCCGAGCTAACTCCCGTGTATCAGATAGATATTTATTTAGATTGAATTTTCGTATATCAAATCAAATAGCGATAAATTCTTTTTTTCCTCTCTGAATTGAATTTGTGTTGTTATTTGAGCAAAAAGTAATTCATAAAATGTAATAAATAATTGATTTGAAGAAAATCTAAAAAGAAATGACATTTTTACAAGATGATAAATTATACTGTTCGTAAGAGAGATTAATCCGGTGCCCATACATTGTGCCTTAAACATCATTTTATTGAATTAGTACTTTTGTGATATTGTTATAATAACAATGATGTAAACTATTGTAGAACATCGGTTCTTAAGCTTTTGCCATTCACGTTATACTAAGACACCGATTTGATTTTCGTACCTCACTTGTAAAGGATATAAGAAAGATAAAATCAAATCAATTGTATATAGTTTAGATTAATCAATTATTTGAATTTTTGACTGACCACATCAGCTCGAGATGTTCAAGTGGGTTGATACTCACTTAATGAAAACCACTGTTGTAGAAGATCCATACAATGATCCAGTTGCATTCACTCCACGTCATAAAAAAAAAAACCTACAAGATTGTTACTCTAACTGTCATTATTTCAGTGTTCGTCAAACTCACCTATTCTCACACAACACATTAAGTTGATTGTATTTTCAGATACAATTAAATAATTTTTTATCTCTGTTAGGATTACATTATATATACATACTGTTCTTTCTGACCTGACCTAAATATTAACAAAAAAATCTATATCACGCATGCTTAATCAAAAGTTATGTGTTATTGTTAATATGTCATGACATGTAGCCAACCAGGTGAACTGTACATGAGAACATTGCATATTATAAACTATATCAAACAATCAGTAGCCATGAATCTTTAGGTCAATAAACAAATTGGACGGCGAGTACACATTAAGTGTTGAGTTGTAGATTTGCGTGAGTCTGAGGAAGAATACAAGTTTAGCTTTGTAACGTTTATCCACACATGGAGTAACCAACAATATAAAATAAGGAGGGAGGGGGGGAGAGATACCGTTTGTGTGTGTGTGTGTGTGTTGTTGTTGTAGTTTTCTGAGTCGCCATCCGCTAACAAACACCTAGTGTGAGTACACGCGTAGATTGACGTAGCAGATGCCGTGTGAGTACGTCTAGTGCTCATTCCGGACAAGCCATCGCAGCATGTCTTCCAACAGCGTCATGAGTCCAGTGGAGAATACATGGTAGGGGGGGAAGAGAGGGGAGATATTATTACGACTGGAGATATAGGAAGCAGGGCGTGGGGGGGGGGGGGGGGGGGCGGAGGACGGGAGAGTTGATTGTCGGACAGACTCGTATAAAATGCCGTCTAGGTATGTCTCTCTCTCCGCCTCCCTTCCCGCAGGATCCCATTCGCCTGTCACCAAAGATTTTCTTTAGGGATGTCTGCTGTATTGTTTTACTATGGAATCTCCAGTCCATTTTAGAGACCTTGACGGAGGGGGGTGGAGAGAGAGAACATCGTGATGTATTTTTTTTTGTACATCATTCATCACTGGTGTAGGCAGACATCGCTAATGTAAATACCTGACGTAGATATCACTAGGATCTAGCCGCGTTGACTTATTTACAATGAACGTTCATAGCTGGTTGTGTTAGACAAGTCTGGAGTCCGGGGTGCTCTTGTAGCAGGCTGTGAGGTCCAAGTGTAGTAGTATATTAAGAAAGTGCGCGCGTGACACGGACGATTTGATTACACCGACGGCAGATGCAGGACACGTACACCGCGGGGTCTCCAGTGGGAACAGGGTCGCTGCAACAGCAACGATTTATGTCAGGGGGGCCCTTGCCGCAAGGGGTTACGTCGGGTAAAGTCATCTGCTATTAAATTACTTAGCGATTGGTGGGAGGGAGAAATCAGTCGGGCCCCGTTTGGCGAATATTGTCTTTAGCCCAAGTTTGGCGGCCACTGAAGTGGGGCAAATGAGTGATTAGAGGGGCCCCGTTTGACGAAGATTGTCTTTAGCCCAAGTTTGACTGGCGGCAACTGGTGTGGGGCGAATGAGTTATTAGATGGGCCCTAACTAGTGGATATTTTAAGGGATACTAGATTATTGGACGGCAGTCAAATATAGTCAAATACAGTTTACGCCTAACTTGAGGCTATAAAGAGGCCATTAAAGTGATTCGAGTATATGTATATACAAAAAAGTGGTTGCGATAAGTTGTGATCCCCAACTACGCGGTAAAGACTTGGTGCCCGCGCTTCTTTTTAAATGTCAACCTGACTCTAGAAGCTGATTTTCTGGTTATTTCTTGCTTTATTGCTCCCCATCTTACTAGTTACCAGAAGTAAACCTCAGTAGTAAACACAATTAGTAAACACAAGTAGTAAACAGAAGTAGTTAACAGAAGTAGTCAACATCAGTAGTACTCAACAGAAGTATTAAACACAATTAGTAAACACCAGTAGTGCACTGAAACACATTCCTGACTCATTTATACTTTTCATTTGCATGGATCAAATCCTCATAAATTAGAGACAAATTAACCTAACCAACTAAAGCCAACACATTTCAATCATTCATTTATCTAGAGTTTATTTTTTTTTAACTCACAGAACAAATAAAAATATTAATAGTCAAACATATAATTAGTTGTATGTCTTAAAATAAAACTTACTACAAAGAACTAAGTTACATTTATCACATCTTTTCATCATTTTTTATTTACTCTTTGTATCAATTATTTTACTTTTTCCACCTAGGAATTTCCTCGTTCCTGTTCATCGGAAGACAGCTGCGGTGACACAAACAGGACAGAGAACTTCATGGAACACAGATCTCGCAAGCGACCCTACAAAATGGAGTCTTCTCCCAGCAGCGAGGCAGCTCGAAAGGCGAGACGAAAAAGTCCGCAGTCGCCAGAAGAACTCCAAGCCCAGAGATGCTTGGCCAACGTCAGGGAGCGGCAGAGAACTGAGTCTCTGAACGAAGCGTTCTCACAGCTGAGGAAGATTATCCCCACCTTGCCATCGGATAAGCTGAGCAAAATTCAAACCCTGAAGCTGGCTTGCAGATACATAGACTTCCTGTTCCAGATACTCAGAAGCGATGACACAGATATGAAATATTTCCCCTCCAGCTGCAGCTACATGGCCCACGAGAGGCTCAGTTACGCCTTCAGTGTGTGGCGCATGGAGGGCGCCTGGCATATGTCCGGACACTGAGATTTGATCAACTACGTGACGTAACAGTGGATGATATTTTTATTGTTTGACTGGACAGGTCAAGAAAAGTAGAACAATATGTCTGTGAGCTAAAGTTTACTTCACTGATATACTATTTGTATCTTTTTTTTTTCTTTGCAAATTATTTTATTTTTGTGTTTTATTACATTAACGGGTTGGAATGTCACAAAATCCTAAACATGTGGATTTTTTTATAAGCAGTCTAGCGAGTTGCATTATTGTTGTTCACTGGAAGAAGCATCCTGATTTCACTGATGATCAGCTGCTTGCAGTGATGCTATAAAACATTGTCAATAGTTTCTATAAACTAGAAATCGATGATATGAAGGATGTTAATTTTTATTTGTGGGAAATCACGAGATGATTCAAATCAAATCGATGGTTAAGTCTAAAACTAAGAAAGGCGTAAGTTGGCTGATTTGAAATTCGCAAACCTTTATAATAAAAGGATTGTCATTGTGTTGAACAGAACATCTTCGTGGAACTGGTTATTCGCAACGTCTTCCTATTGAAACTCCTTCTTAGATGGACCGTAATAATACATTTTATATTTAATTTTATTTTCCCAGTACTTTAGATATTTGGTCCTTGTCGGCCAAAAGGAATTTTTTTTATAGCTATTTTTCCTATTCATTGGTGCTCTGGAGTTGACCCAAATTTGAGTCAACTAGTGTCCTTCCAATAAAGTAATTATGTTGGAAGACGATAGACAAGTGTATTTGACTACTGTGACAGACAAAGACCAAGACCTTCAACTACTGTGACAGAAATAGACCAAGGCCTTAAACTACCTTGACAAAGACCAAGGCCGTGACAGACAAAGACCAAGGCCTTCAACTACTTTAACAAAGACCAAGGCCTTCAGCTACCTTGACAAAGACCAAGGCCGTGACAGACAAAGACCAAGGCCTTCAACTACTTTAACAAAGACCAAGGCCGTGACAGACAAAGACCAAGGCCATCAGCTACCTTGACAAATACCAAGGCCGTGACAGGCAAAGACCAAGGCCTTCAACTACTATGACAGACATAGACTTTGACATATTCTTTCACTATGTTGTCTGACATGGACAGATGTCTTTGATTATGTTAGCGAACAAGTGCATTTAACACTTGACACAAAGTGTCCACCCAACCATGGGTGCAGGCAGGAGTCTTTGACTATGCGTCATAACAGTGACCTTCCAAGCCCAACCCTCTCGACACAAATCAAATGAATACAACACTTTGTTTTAATTTAATGTGCACTTGATTGGGTTTTTTTTTAATGCGAGAATATTTGAAGATGTATATTTTTTGAATACCATTTCCTTTCCTTTGTAGATATCAACTGAATATATTGACTTTATCATCTGTTACATCTATTACATTAAAAAGGATTAAAGATTAAAAAAAACGTTAAATGACTCTGTTTTTATTTACTCGATGGAAACGTTGTTAGTATATAATATAAATCTAAAGATAGTTGAGGGTAAAGATAGATAGATAAAATAGAGATAGATAGATAAATAGAGAGCATAAAGATAATTAGATAGATAGACATAAATCTATCGATAGATAAATAGATAGACAGACAGACAGACAGATAAATAGACAGACAGATAGATAGATAGATAGATAGATAGATAGATAGATAGATAGATAGATAGATAGATAGATAGATAGATAGATAGATAGATAGATAGATAGATAGATAGATAGATAGATAGATAGATAGATAGATAGATAGATAGATAGATAGATAGATATAACAAACTGCAAATGATTATTTTTTTTAAAGTATTACAACTTAACAAAGACAATAGTGAGCAATAAGTCTCAAATAAAACTCACACTGTTCCAAACACAAACATTTCATTAATGTAATCATTTAGTTGAAAACAACCAACTCCATGGGATCATGCAAACGTTGCGCTTGGATAAATCAAGGTATACAAATGTCTGATTTGAAAAAAAAAAATGACCATTGTTGTAATTGATCTTGTGTTTCAATGATCATTTGATATAGTATCAACAATATGGACAACAGCCTCAAGTTTTAATTTTAATAATAAATATGCAATTAAGGCATTTTATTTTTTATCATGTGATTATTTGGTTTTATTTGTCATTCAAGATTTAAAGAGCGAACTAAGCCAGGTAAATATTTGACTTCAAGAATATGGACTACAATAGATACTATCTATTGATCATTAACCGAACCTATCACCACAACTCAGAACCTTAAATATCATCACCATAGTCGTGGCTGCAATTATCATGGAGGCACTACGGAGGACGTACATGACTAGAATTTATTGTACTCGAAGCCTCGATTAGATTGAGTAATGGCCTCGCTGACGACAAATAACCAAATAAACAACTACACGAGCAGACAGCTATTTCTGGGACCTGCAGTCGTAACTTCACAAACTGGCCGCAAAAAAAAAAGTTTTTCTCGTCCATCAGTGATTACTGGACATATGACGTTCACAGCCTCACTGCGTCTTTCACGTTCGTCAAGTTGGTGCTAAGCGGCCATCAGAAACTCTAGAATCTTCGTATTCGACTGGCCTTTACTGATGCTGACGTAGTGGTGTCTCTCTCACCCTGTGCCACGCCTACTTCCGCATTTCAAACCTCACCAGACGACGTTCCGTGGGACCAAACGAAATAATAAAACAACTCAACATTTCCGACACCTGCAGCTCTTCTTTGTTTGAAAATCTCAAAGTGGAATTGTTTCAAACATTTTTTTTTAAAGATGGCGGAGGTGGTGGGAAGGGAGGGGAGAGAACTGTAGAGCTATTTATAGAATAAAAAATGAGCTGCATTAATATTTTATTTGTCAAGATGTTGGTTAAGGATCCATTGATTGTCAAGGCAGAAATGAGACTGTTAGTTTAACAAATTCAATGTTTACAATAAAAACTGTTCTATAAATAAAGTCAGAATTGAATAATTAAACTGTTTATTTAACCAAGTCTGCAACACAGTTAAATGTTCTATTAATAAAGTCAGTACTGGATAATGAAACGTATCATTTATTATTGCCAACACTTTTTTTAGATTGTGCATTACTTGAACATTTTGAAAATGTTTTTGTCCACCTGTTCACTGATTGGCCGAAAACTGATTCGCTCATGTAGGGAAATGAATCTGTTGTGTGCATAACTTAGGGATACAGTAGCATCATGTCTTAATGAATAGACACACTCCTAAAATGCATAGCTATATATCTATGATATTATCAAAAATAAATATAGATACGTATTTATAGTTCTGAGTCATAGACAGAGTAGATGTGCAGTAACTATGGATGACAGTGACACCATTAGAAACGAGACTTCAAGATGAGATAATTGTTATAGTAAACTAAAGGTTCAAGGTGCGACAGGTGTTGTAGTAAACTTAGGTTTCAAGGTGAGATAGGTGCTGTGGTAAACTTAATGTTCAAGGTGAGATATGTGTTGTTGTAGACTTAAGGAGACAAACAAAGATTTCAAAAAAATAAAAGCAACATGATAGCTGTTCGAAGATTACCTCATCTTAAATTTAAGGAATTTTCTTAAATGCAATCAAGCGTTCAAGCGAAATGAAATCCTTGTAACTCCTATATTTTAAAAAAAATTTCCGTTCAGCAATAAATGTCACTTATAACAAACCTAATTCTAGAAATCTTATCAGCAGCTTTAACACAATAGCCAAACAAACATTTTTTTTAACATTTAATGAATACGAGATTTAGAATATGAGTCATAATTTGAAACAAAAAAAAAAATGGTACAGTAGAAAAAAATAAATGACAAATTGGCTTTGACTTAATAAAATACATTTACACTTGTAACTTTTCCGACCATTTTATTTTTCCTTTCGAGGTACACTTTAATTCGTTAAGTTCAATAAAAAATAAAAGACATACTTGATGAACAGAGATGTTTGTGGAATGGAGGTGCACATTCATTTCACCTCCCAGCTAGGGACATGGCTAGATGTTTATACCCGGCCGTGGTACCAGGAGGCAATATAAACAAGACAAGGGGAGTGAACAATGCGTTAGGTTATTACTGAGGCTAGGAAGGAGTCAAGAGCTTTATAAACCAACTGGAGCCCTTTAGAAATGTTGTATTCTGCCATGGGCTGGGAAAGGTCAACCTGCATCAGACTCTCGGGGAACAACAACGACTCGGCCGAAATACTCTTGATTCGCTGATGATTCCAGACGATGAAGGGGGAGGGGGGAACAGGAATGGGTTTGGGGGTGGGTGAAGTCAATCTAACTAGATGCTACTTTTTTAGAGCATTTTTTTTCGAGTATTTTGTCCCCGTTTTGTCTGTCTGTCTGTCTGTCTGTCTGTCATCACCCTAGATCTCAGCAACCATAAGTCCTAGACCCATGATGTATATATCATTTTGTAGGTCTTGGCCTGCCGTGTGTGCAGCAAAAGTTCATTTCGCGATCTGACCTCTGAGGGCCGGGCTTCAGGGCTCCGAAGGGGCTTATATATTATATATATAGCCCCATTCTACACCTTGTACGTTCAATAACCCATTCGTTTGGTGCGAAATACTGCAGCACGTAGTTTCACCAAGATTTATTCAGAAACTCATCAAATGAAATAGTAAGCTTGTGTTCTGAGTTTAATTGAAAGTATCAGAGCTATGCAACAATTGACGGAGTTTTCGGACGATTAAATGACTACAATTTCGAATGTTTTCAATTATGAGTCCTATTTCAGTAACCACAAACCACTTGTAGTTAGATTTAAGAGAAAATAATTTTTTTTTCAAATTTATAGAAACGTCTTTATAATATTTTTTTTTACAGATATATGCATTACACAATTGAATTTATAAACATTTCCAAAATTTACAAATATTTACTGAAAGCTAACAAACGTACTGATGCATAACACGAAAATGCGCTAACACGTCCTGTGTCCAGAATGGAACAGGCTTAATTGCTTATTTTTTATTCACTTCTTTACTGAAGCTTTGAATTGCCTTACGAATTATTTTTTTCACTCTATATTTTATCTTCCCGTTTAAGAACTTCAACACAATTACTTTGTATTTGACCTAGTTGATTTTATTACTCTTAAAATGTAAAGAATATATAAAGGAAGAATGTGGCCAGTAAGTAAACATTCACTAACGTATTTTTTTTTTATA
Organism: Bulinus truncatus; assembly: GCA_021962125.1. Lineage (NCBI taxonomy): Eukaryota > Metazoa > Mollusca > Gastropoda > Planorbidae > Bulinus > Bulinus truncatus. Next base: position 1,152,053 of record JAGDYQ010000100.1, on the reverse strand, counting down.
AAATAATATATCATAATGTAAACATTTTGTCTTTTTATCCCCAAGAAAACTAATACCTTGTAGATGAATGTTTTTTGTTAACCCCGATATTCCAATAATTTCCCCATTTGAAATCAATCACACACAAAAATATACATTCATTGTATTTTTAACTTGATATGATATTTTTAATTGAAAAAAAAAACCCCAGATACAATAAATAAATGTAAAAAATGAAACTTTTTATTGTATTGCAACAAGTAAGTTTGGTGTAATCGTTCGTAACATAAGATTAGCTTAGCTGGCATTGGCCAGTGTTTTCATTTATTTAATTGTGACTTTACAAAGTTTGGGTAAAAATATCATGTATCTACCAAATATATTTTACTAAAATTAAATATTTATTAGAATCTAGTCAGAACCGGTGAAATTATCGTTTTTTTTATATTGATTACAGGACTAGTTTCCAGCAACTGGAACATGTTTTAACAGAACTGAGAGTCTCCCCCCCCTCCCCTTCCCTCGTTGAACATCACGTCTTTCAGTAAGATGAAAAAATGTATTGTGTTACTTACGAGCTGTATATTGCATCAAGATTTTAACACCTAGAATATAACTTGATAGCCAGCCAGTTAACCTTTATACTGGTTACAATTGGTGATTAGAACATTTTCAAAAAAGATATCAAAATGATATCGTGAAATGGAATAAGATGTAAAACAGTGTCAATCCTTGTGACAACTTTCGTATCAGCGTGTAACAGTTAGTCATCGCTGTGTATGTGTGTGGTATTTGTAATTTATTAACAACAGTATTGATGGGGGGGGGGGGGGGGGGGGGGTCGGATGCAGCTCCATGATTCATGTCATGCTCTTCAACCAATTTTGTGCTGCTTTCAATTTGATTCTTCAGTTCACTCGACTCCCCCCCCCCAAAGCCCCATTCTTTTTTCCATTTATCAACTGACATCGTGCGACTCTCTCTATAAAATGTTTTACTCTCTATACAAACTGAAAGTCACCTCTCACTGAACACAAGCTTGACCATCAGGAGCGTCATTTCGGATTCGGCCTGGAGGGGGGAGGAGGGGCTGTGGCAAGCGGTTTATTTTCATCGTAGTTTTATTCGCCATTAATTAAATTTATTATTTGATGTAAATTAAAAAAAAATAACGCATGCATTTCTTATTAGACGTACATTTTTTACATTTCTTTTCACCTTAATTTATTAAGGAGGTTGTAAGTGGTTTTCTTAATGAATTTCAGCTGGCTTCGTTAAAAAAAACATCCAGCAACAATGGCAAATATTGAAAAATAATGGATCTTTCAAGAGGGGACGGGGAGGGGGGGAGAGGGCGATTGACGACTATAGTGATCTCCCCTTCTGCACTTTATTCTAAATTGTAGCTCGCCTTACTTTGGACACAGAAAATAAAATGTAAACTAAAGGAAAGAATAAAAGACGAAAAGTCGTGTAAGTTAAATTAAACAATTTATCACAACATTTATTGTTTTTTATTCCCTTAATTGACCAGAAAAATAAAGAAATCAATAAATACATTTGTAATTCACGAAGCCGATTATCACACCCGATTGATTGCGTTCTACACTTGAATGAAATATTTATTGTTCTTTTAAAAAATATTCATTTTGTTTTGTTTCATAACTGTACAATAGTGTATACTTATCTGGGTGTGTGGATGTTTGTTGTGTGGATTAGTACTGGATACATATGTGTGATTGTCTTAATGTGTGGATTATTACTGGATAAGTGTATCTACTTTCGAGTGAAAATAAAGTACTAAATAAACTAATTTTTTCGTTTTGTTTTGAATAAACACGTGGAATTAGTTGACACATTATTTTAATAGTTAAAAATATCGGCAATTTTATAATTGATTATCCGGATAATAATCATCAGGTGCCTGGATTATCCGATCTAAGTTAAATATATACAGAGGGGTACCCCATGTAGTTGAACAGATATTGAATACCAGATGTCACTGTTCAAACCGGATATAGTCAAGTGAGTCTACTAAAAAAAATGCAGCAGTAAAGAGAAAATATTTCTGCATGCGTCTCAAAATCGACCTAGACCAAGGGTCAAGGGTTATATCAAACACATACACACGCATACGCACATTCCCCCCCCCCACACACAAAAACACACATTTATGACAAAGCTGCCATCTTTGGTGCTGCCACATCAGTCATGTTGCTCCACAGTGACTGTGGCTCCTATGGGCGGAAGCGGGTCCTTGTGTCTGGCCGTGTATTTGACTATTTCTTCCTTCAGAGATTTCAGAACTTTACGTTGATCAAAGACAATCTGGCATCACCACAAAAATACGTTAGTGAGATAACTGATTTGTGGATAACTGTTTTGTGGATAACTTATTTGTGGATAACTGGTATTTAAAAAAAAAACTAATATGGCACTCGGTTGTTTAATAACGCCATTATACTGTTAGGTTATGTCTAAACCTTGTTTTATTGTATAATGTATTACTTTTAATTATTCTATTATCCCAGCATTTAAATTTTTTTTAAAAATATTCCCTTGCCCTAGAAGATGAAGGGGCTGTGTTGCTTGCTCAACGTTCAGCAGACGTTACATCCCATAAGAAGGCAAGTAAAGTTGGGTAGACTTGAGACACTTTTAATAAACTTTCACTAGGACCTGGAAAGATCCCATTGGTTCTGTTCAGGGATCAAACCTGGGACACTCAGTTGGACAATTGATCGCTCTAAACCGCTCGGACACCCGTCCCTCAGTATTTAAGTAATTCCTTGGTAATCTACATCTAAGAAAGCTTTATCTTGGTAACTAATAAACATACACTTCAATACGTTTCACCAGTACAACATTATTTATTCCCCTTTTTTTACGGCTCAAAATTAGACTTCTTAGATTTCTATTTCCAGCTGTAACTCTAAATCCGAATTCAACAAGCTCCTCGAAATCTTAAGAATTCCTAATCACGAATTCCAGTTCCGTTGTTTGTTAGTTTGTTTTAAACGCATATCATACAAATTGAATATCTGTTTCTAGGTCCCTACGAAGTTAATTTTTCTTATTAATTAAACGGGAAAAATAGTATATTTGAATATCAGATTTACTAGGTTGTTATTTAAGTTGGGGGGGAGGGGGAGGGAAACAACAACTAAAAAATTATAAATTAGCATAACAAATTTTGCACGAAATGGTTTCAATTCATCTTAATACACGAAGAAATCTTGCAGGGACACCACGAGGGTGTCGCTGAGTAGGGTATTAACGTACGTATACAATGTACAGACCTGTATCTAATACAATGTTGAACACAAACAAATAACTATGTCACAAGGCCTTAGGATTCAAACACAGGTTGTGAATCAATCACAGTGAAAATACTGACCGCCTTTAGGAAGGCTATTTCCCGGCGTGTGGTCAAATCTTCGTACTCTGAGGGAAGCTGACTCATCTGTTCGTACATTTCCTTGGTCATCTCGTTAACTTGGAATAAAATGTCCGCCTTGCCGTACATCCGCTCCGCGTGTCTCCGTAGGGTCAGCACTCGGTCATTCAGACATGACCTGTGGTGGGTGTCCATGCGGGCCAGAGTGGAGCTGTGTTCCTTCTGTCAATCAAAATACACCGGCCAATACACCTGTCAGGTACTCGTGTCGTGTACGTCAGTGTATTGATCAGGTAAATCAGGCATGTATGTGAATGTATTGATCAGGTAAATCAGGCATGTAAGTGAATGTATTGATCAGGTAAATCAGGCATGTATGTGAATGTACTGTTCAGGTAGATCAGGCATGTATGTGAATGTATTGATCAGGTAAATCAGGCATGTATGTGAATGTATTGATCAGGTAAATCAGGCATGTATGTGAATGTACTGATCAGGTAGATCAGGCATGTATGTGAATGTATTGATCAGGTAAATCAGGCATGTATGTGAATGTATTGATCAGGTAAATCAGGCATGTATGTATATGTCAATGAATTGATTTGGTAGATCATTCATGAATATAATATATGTAAGGTCGGATAAACCTTTAGGCTAACTCATACAAACATAAGTCATACAACAAACATAAGTCATACAACAAACATAACCAATACAACAAACATAAGTCATACAACAAACATAAGTCATACAACAAACATAAGTCATACAACAAACATAAGTCATACAACAAACATAAGTCATACAACAAACATAAGTCATACAACATACATACCAAATCCTCATAACAGGTCCAAAAATAAAACGCACTGACCAATACATGCGGAAGGGACACACCGAGCCGCTATAATTCAACAGTTTCACCCCAAAAGTTTTACCTCCAAGACATTCACTTCGTGCCTCAATGCCAATATCTCGGGATCGATGCTGAAGTTCTCTAGCTCCTCAATGTTTGTAACCACACCGAACTTTTTCTTCATCTCCTCATCACAACGTTTCTTCATCTCTTCCAGCCTAAAAATGGGGGGGGGGGGGGGCAAGTGGGCGGGAGGGGAGAGAATCGTGTCAGTGTTAAAAATAAATAAATATAAAAGTCACTCTCGTTCAGGTCGTAAACATTGTAATTGTTACACTCATACCTGGCCAACTAACTGTCATGTAACTTTGTAACCCGGTGTAAGCAGAATCCTCAAGTATACACACTTAACATTCATAATTCCACACAGCCAGAGCCCTGGAGGGAGGTGGAGGGACTGGAGAGTCCCGGCTTAACCCATTCAGGTCATGAAAATAGAACAAGACATCTAACCCGCTCGGCGGGTATTTCCCATAGGAGACGTTTGGCTTTGAGAGTAACAAGCGTGACAGAGATGTACCAGAGACAACGGTTAGAGTTAGAGAGTAAGAAAAGAAAAAAAGAATGTGAGTCGAAACATTACGTCATTTGATGTTGATGGTTACATTTTTTTTTGTCCTGAAGTAGATGTATCACTCATCTGGATGATGCTTGTGTTGTTTAATCTTTTATTTAAAAAGCTATGTTACGAATTGCAACACAACTTTAAGATTTGGAAAAAAAATCAAAATAAACATAAAAAATAGAACAGGGGATTTCTGCATTATTGCTAAACTGTTGAATGTTTCCAATCGTATTAAATTGCACAGAAAATGAGTAGTAAGTAAAGTAATAACGTTTTTTAACTGAAAGGTGAAATTATAATACAATTTAAAATTATTTTGTGGTTGCTTTTTTGTTTTGTGTGTGTGTGTGCGTGCGTGTGTGTGTGTGTGTAAGGTTTTAATATGTTTACTAAATAAGTAATTGGGTTGAAAGCAAACAGCTAAAAATAGAACTGTAATGATTTAAAAAAAAAAGAAAGTTTGTGTCCATTTGTTCTTGACAATTTAAATATCTTTGAAAAATTTATTATAAATACATTCAGAAAATTCAATGAGTTCATTTTTTCCTTTTCGCGATTTAACTGGACACATGTACTAAGTAAGTAATTTTTGTTTTATCATTCATAGCAAGTTTGTTATAACTCATTGATCACTCAGTTGATGAATATTTCATTCAAATAGACCAGGGGTCCTCAGCCTTTTGAGCGACCGAGTTTTTAAAATATGATATAGATTTCAGAATAGAGTGCTTACACTTGATAACTTCGCCCCCCTCCCGCACTCTCCAAATATATATTCACACGTTGATTCCTCATTAACCCGTGGGGAAAAGTTTGGGAACCACTGCAACTGACAGGGCGACATATACCTTAAAACGAATTTCTGTTTTTCTCGCTGAAGGATCAAGTGCTGTTTCTTGATCTCTTTCCCTTTTCGTTTCTGCAAAATCTTTTCCCTCCTCAGTTCTGGTATTCGATTTCTCAGCTGCTGGATGGTGTCTTTGCCCGTGACCAGGGATTCGCTCATGTCGCTGTCTAGGATAAAGATCTGGTGAAGTTTCAGCGAGACGGCGCAGTCCAGGTTGTTCTGCCGCTGCTGCTTCTCCTTGATGAACGCCTCTAGGTCCCTCCGGCCAGAGTCTAGGTTTTTGTCGGCCTCCCTGATCTTGCTCTTCAGTTGGTTGATGCTGCCGTTCACCTCGTCGAACGAGTCCTTCAGGACAGACTCGGCCTCGTCGATGACGTACCGCTTCTGACGTATCTCCAACACCTGCTCGTACACCTCCTTGTTCAGCTCAGAGGGCGGGAGGTCTATGTCCAGCCCGTCGTCGTCCTCCTCGTCGTCCTCAATGTCCATGTCGCTGCTGGAGTCGCTCTCCTCGTCGCTTTCGATGAACGACGTGCTCGATGCCATCTCCATGGGCTTGCTCTTGGGCTTGGCCATTTTCTTGTTAAATACGCGCGTCAGGTATTTTTCGAACCCGGGGGCCTTGCTGGCCACGGTCAGGACGTCGCTCAGGAGGGCTGCTTTCATCCTGGCATAAGACTCTATGTCCTTTTTGATCCCCTCGAATTTCTTCACGTACGTCTTCAGCTGGGTGCTGCAGTCTTTCTTCTCCCTGTTGGCCTCCACGATCTTATTCTCGATGGACGCCTCCATGGCCTCGCTCCTCTGCGCCAGTATGAACTCGTCGGTGAGGAGCACCATCCTCTCGTCGGCGATCTTCAGGAGGTAGTCCAGCTTCATCTTTCTGTGCCTGAGCATCTTTAGCTTCACGTCGAAGTCCATCTTCTCCTCTTCGATTCTCTGCGAATAGTAATGCTGATAGTACCTCGCGTTGATCAGGTTGACTTTAGCTATGTGCAGCTCTAGGGGCGTCGACTCGTGAGGCACATCTTCGACGTAGTTACCCAGATCTATCGACTCATCCTTGTTATCGACACTCTCCCGGGTAGCCATGCCTATTTTGGAAGCGTTGCTCGAGACCCGCCGGTACAAACCCTGTCCGCCCATCTGCTTCCGTTTCGCGGGCGCCTCCGCCTTTTTGGTCGTCTTCACGGCCACTTGCGCAGCAGCGGCCTTCATCTTTTCCTCGATCTGCCTCTGGTAGTTTTTAATGTCCTCCGGCGTGTAGTCCAAGTAGGACATCGGGTTCTCGGCCAACGTCATGTCGTCAATGTGTGGCAGCTGAATTATCTCCCCGTGAGACAAGAGAGACTGCTTCTCTTCGATGATTCTCTTGTACTCCTTCATCCCTTTGATATGTTCCAGCTTCTCCTCCCTCAACTTCAGCAGCTGGCAGTTAAATAGCTTTTTCATGTTGTAGATAATTTCTTCGAGGAAGACCAACTTTTTCCGAGCCCGATGCTCTGTCAGTTTCTTCTCTTCCGGGACTTTGTAATCGGGGGACATTTTCAACTTCATGTCCCCCATGTTGGCCAAGGCTTTCTCAATCGCTTTATCCTCTTCTCTTAGCTCTTTACCTTTCGGCTCCGTGGCTAAAAATTCTTTCCACACTTGCTGACGTTGAACCTTCTTCTGCTTTCTCTCCCAGAGACGGACCAGTCTTTGATACACGAACTTGTCCATGCCCTCTTTGCGCTTGGGCCTGGGCTCGATGTGCATGATCGTGCTGGCTCGCGAAGAAAGGTCGTCGTCCATGACGTCGGACTCCACAACATGCGGCGTCCTCTGGTTCTCAACTTTTTCTTTCGCATTCTGGAAGAACGGTGGAATCTTGGGTAATCTGAATGACGTCACCGCCAGGTTGGATCTGAACGCTTTTAATATAAATAGCTCACCGTCGAGCGTGTCTTTGTAGGTGCGCATCATCTTCTCCAGAGCTATTCTACTCTTTTCCGTTGACCACGCCATCTCAATCTCCAGCTGCTTCAACGCGGCCGTCATTTCTTGCTCACGTCGTGCTTGTGTGTCTGACGTTATCGCCAGCTCCACTTTGGTCAGTCGGGTCTCTTCAGGCAGTTCGAAGTTCTGTCTTAAGATATCGCAGTACCATAGTCGGAGACGCACTATCTCTTCTTTCTTGGCTGCCTTGTTTCTCTTAGCTGCAGCCAACAGCGCCATCTCTTTCTCCATGTTCTTGTACGTTTCCAGAGTGTAGGCCTGAGGGTCGACGATGTCTTGAATTTCTGTTGAATCCTCTACTTCCGGATACTCCAGTACATCAAACTGGCTCCTGTATTCCTCCAACTGTTCGCCTGAGTGGAATGTGTGCAGGAAACAGTTGCCGTCCTTACCGCAAGTAATCAGAAAATTCCCAGTTTTGTCTAAGGCAATGGCAGTTACAGTGCCCCTGACACAGTCGTGAACCCCCTCGGTCCAGTGCGGTCCAAAATTCTCCAAATCGTAAGAGTATAAAAATTTCTGGATTCTAATCTTTCCATCTTCAAAGCCAAATATGATCTGTTCACCGTCACTGGACATTGCGTATGCCGTTATCGGTACATCGTCCGAGTCTTCGACGGCTATCGCCGAAATCGGTTCTTCTGGTTCTTCGTTCTTATCCGAGGACATTTTAATATGGTAAATGTATCCTGCGTCATACTGTCCCATAGACAAAAACATTTCTTCCTCTCGTAGTCCAGGCATAACACACAGAATATCGCTGGGTTTGGGCGGTATGTACGCTACCCAAGGTGCTTTGGGTTTATCTTCCAATTTAAGGCGCTCAGACTCTTCGGCTTCCTGGAAAAGTCGGAGGTCCTGTTCCGACTGCGTTTCAAGCCCTTCGTCGATTCTCTTCCTGTTCTCCTCTTCCAGAGCCGCCTGTCTGGCCTCCTCCGCCACTCGCTCCCTCTCCAGTTCCTCATTGTGGCGGAGCTGCGACTTGATGCTTTTAAACGTGTACTGCTTGCCGAACGCGTTGTCCACGTACAGGAAGGAAGTCTCGTTCTGTACGTCGTCCCAGTTGGGCATGATGAGCTCTTTGATTGCCCCTCCAGCCATTACGACGAGGACTTTACGCTCCTTCGTGTCTGGGCTCCGGATGCACCATCTTACAATGTGGACCTCTCTGTAGTCCGGCAGTGCTATAAAAACCATCGGCTTGAAATCGGCCTGGGCGTCAAAAAAGAACACGGTGCCGTCTTTGCTGCCCGTGATGAAGTACCGAGCCTCGCGGTCCAGCGCCATCGTCGTGATCATCCTGCTGTGGGGCTTCTTGACATTCTTTAGGATAATCTGTATAGGCAGACCTTTACGGGAAAGCCCGGACAGCAACAGAACGCGAAACGTGCCGTCTGAGAAACCGGCTAGTATTGTCGCCCCGAAATCGTCGAGTCCGATGCAGGGCCAGAGAAGGCAAGATCCCGGGGAAGAAAACGTCCGCTTGGCTTGAAGTTCGTGAGTCAAGTAGTTATAGACCCTCAGCTGTCCGTCGTGACCTAGCGTAGCGAACAGGCAGTTGTTGTCGGAGATCTGACAGCCGACGATGGGGCCGCCGTGGGCAGTGGAAATTACGCTTGGCTCTTTGGCCGTGTTTAGGAACGAAAGGTCTACTTTCCATATTGACCCAGACCCGTCTTGCGCGAACCAAAAGACCGAGCTAGAGTCAGGATTCTGTATGTTGGGGACAATAGACCAGATGTCCGCCACCTCCGATATCTGTACCTGCGCCATGACTTTTATTGGGACTTTTATGCTCTCTTCCGTGGTGTTGATTTCCGCCGTATCCACCGCGTCGAAATTCCAGGTCTTCACCCAGCCATCTTGACCGGTCGTGTAAAACTCGCCATCAACCAACAGCACCTGGCGAATAATTCCGAAATGACACGGAATGTCCATTCTGGTGCACAGTTCCGCGATGATTAGACCATTCTCCCAGACAAGAAGGTTGCCCCACTCTGTACCGCTGAGAACCTTTCCGTCAGGCATCTCAACGTAACCTTCGATGTCAGAGAGTTCCGTTCTCCCGAAGCGACCCAAGTCGCCTTTCAGTTTCAACCCCGTGAACGTGTGAGCCATCTTCCAAAACTTGATGTGGCAGAGACCGGAAGTGGTCAGCCTCCCCGCCAGCTCCTTGGAGAAAGTCACCCTGTAGACATCTTGGGCGTGAGACCTCACTCTGAGCACGGGCGTCTCAGCCAACCAATTCCACACGGTGATCAGAAAGTCGGGGCCGCCACCCTGTGACGCCAAAAGCTGGCCGTTGGGGCTGAAATTCACAGAGGCGTATACTTTCTCCGTGCCCTCTTTCAGCTTCCTGAACAGCTGGAGTTTCGGCCATGACCATATGCCTATAAGCGGGTTTTTCCCTTTCTCGGCTGCGGCAAACAGTTTTCTACTTGGGTGGATTGCAAGGGCGCCGAAACAGGAGCCGCCAAGGCATTTCAAGTACGATTTATCCATGGTCTCGTGAGCGAGGAACGTGAGCACGAACCCTGACATGTGCACCAAAGTTGTCTCATCCAAGACATGTAAATTAGCCATGCGCTGGCTGTCGTAGCCGAAAGAGTGCTCAAGGCGCAGTGGGTGTGAGGTAAAGTACGCTGGGTCACTCGAAGTGAAGCTGCATCTTTCCTTTTGAGGCTCATAGTGAATCTTTGGGGGCCGCTCAATCAGCTTCTTCACCATGATCTTCTTGTACTTTTTCTTTGGTGGCTCTGGCTCGGGCTCCGGCTCTTGCTCGGCCTCCGTGCGCGACTCTTCAAACGTCTCCTCTGCGTCATCTTTTGCATCCAACCCTGCCGCCGCCGCCGCCGCTGGTTCCGGCTGTGGCTCCTCCTCTTTTTTCTCCTGGACTTGACCTTCAACCTGGGTGTCCGACTGCTTTTCGTCTGTTTCCTGGTCGTCTATCTTCTCAATGGTCTCGGACTCCTTACGCGTTTCCTGCGGCGGAGGCACCTCCTCGTCCGAGTCCTCGATCAGCTCCTCGACCCACTGGTAATCTTTCTCAGATGGGTAGATGTCCGGCTCGTCGTATTCCTCCAGCTCAGACTCCCATTCGTACTGCAACGCCTCGGGTTGCTCATCTTCGTCCCTGTCGTCGTGAGAGTCGACCGAAACGCCTGAGACAGCTTTTGAGGGCGGCCTTAAGGTGTCATCCCCTTGCAAGTTCTTGTTGGCCGAGTTCTTTCGCGTCCCTTCCTCAGAATGTGGCTTCAGCGACGGAGTCCGCATGAGCTGATTGCCGCTTGGTACCGACTCCGTGCGAGCGACATTCTCCTGACTCCTTTCTCCCCACTGACCTCCTCGTTCCACGTCTTCGTCGAAAGACACTGACTGAACGTTGACAGCCTGACTGCTGCCCTCGGACTTTGTCTTTGATTCCTTCTCTTCCTCTTTCTCTGTCTTTGATTCCTTCCCTTCCTCTTTCTCTGTAACTGGGTCATCTAAAATCAATGTGTTCACCACAAAAAAAAGGATACATTGAAGTAAAAATAAATTAATAAATAAAAAAAAAAGGCAATTTAAAATCAAACATCGGTCAGAATTATTATGTACATCAATTATGTTAATATTCTGTAATTGATTATTTCAAAGCTGAATATATACCTTTAAGTGGTTATAAACAAGGATGTTAGGGGAGAGCTATAGGATGCTTGTGTTACAATCTATCATGCATATTGTGTACTATGATGTTGTTTTTGTTAATCCAAAGACACAAACAAACGCCCCCATTCAGATAATAAAAAAGAGTGGGATGTTTTTCTTTAACGATACGGTCCTTGATCGAGTCCGTCAGCTCTATCGGGAAGGTTTTGTATGGCACTGTCCCCCCTGCCTTATACGGGAATGCTTCGACCTTGAAGTAACCATTTTTTTCACTTTATCATTTTTTTTTTTTAGAAATGATCTCGTAGCTAAACGTGGAGCCTCTCTTATGCAATGAATGTACTTTGAAAGAGGAAATATTAAATGAAAACAGTCTAAGGGTAGAAAAAAAAATTATTCTTAAATATCAGTACAGAGCATGTGTCGAATTTTTATAATGCTTTACTTACATTTAAAGATTGCCACATATGTGTGTGTTTGAGAGAAAGAGAGAGAAAGAGAATGAAAGAGAGAGAGAGAGAGAGAATGAAAGAGAGAGAGAGAGAGAGAGAGAGAAAGAGAATGAAAGAGAGAGAGAGAAAGTTTTTTTCCTCATTAGTTTTTTTTTTACTGACATTAACTGTTCAGCAGAGGCAAGCTTATATACAGACAGACGAACAGACAACAGACAGACTGGATGAAAGACAGGCGGATGGAAAGATTGACAGACATTCAATCAGAAGGGTGTAGAATGGCCGCAGCAAGGTGTGTGTGTGTGTTTGTAGGGGGGCAACCAGACCACGTGACAGGGGCTTGCCCTTTAATGGCCCAGTTCTGAACAGTAATCAGATATGGAATGACTTTAGAAGTCGGTAGGTGAGAGGGGTCAGAATGGTCAGGTGAGTGGTGGGGATTGTCACGGGCTCAAGGTTAGCCCTTGGTGGACAGTCGCTACATTATTTCTGTATCTGTCGTAAACTATTCATGTGTCAATAGGTTCAGAATAGTAAAAAAAAACAACGCAGTGGCTACGCTTACGTCAAGCGCCATTCTATTATTATCTATTGACGTAATCCGGAAAAAAAAATACGAATTACGTCTTGATGTTACCGTAGCCACTGCGTAAACAAAAAGGGTTAGGGGTTAGGGTTAGGGTTAGGGATAGGGATAGGGTTAGGGTTAGGGTAAGGGATAAGGTTAGGGTTAGGGACAGTGTTAGGGTGTGGAGAAATATCTATTGACGTAATCCAGAAAAAAAAATACGAATTACGTCTTGACGTAAGCGTAGCCACTGCGAAAAAACAAAATCAAAAAGCAAAGTTTAACAACATTATTATTATATTGATTATATTGGTATTTATAGAAAAAATTAGAAAAAAAACAAATGTACCAGCTTCTTCTTCGTCCATTCTCTAAACTAGTCAAAACAGTATAGCAACATGTTGTTGTGATGTCAGTGTAAGACTCGTTTATGAGATATTGCAATGACAGTTTTGTTTACTATTGGCTCCTCTAGAATTGTTTGTTTTTCAGGAAACTATAAAATCTTGTTCATCAACGGTGCAATAGCGTGCTAAAAAAATTCTTATATCTGCCTCAAAAAAAAAATGAATGATCTGTCAATTAATGTAGAATGGGAAGTGGACTGCGGTATCTAAGTTTAGTATTGTACTGCGGTATCTATGTTAAGTATTGTACTGCGGTATCTATGTTAAGTATTGTACTGCGGTATCTATGTTAAGTATTATACTGCGGTATCTACGTTAAGTATTGTACTGCGGTATCTTTGTTAAGTATTGTACTTGTACGGTATCTATGTTAAGTATTGTACTGCGGTATCTATGTTAAGTATTGTACTGCGGTATCTACGTTAATTATTGTACTGCGGTATCTACGTTAATTATTGTACTGCGGTATCTATGTTAAGTATTGTACTGCGGTATCTATGTTAAGTATTGTACTGCGGTATCTATGTTAAGTATTGTACTGCGGTATCTATGTTAAGTATTGTACTGCGGTATCTATGTTAAGTATTGTACTGCGAAGCTTTAAAAATGTAGGGCCGGGTAACAAATATCTTTGAATTTACCTTTTACGCAGGGTTTATTATGTGTGTGTGTGGGAGGGGGGGTAGCTTACAGCGAATATTAAGAACAACTAGCAAGCCCAATTAACTTCCCCTACGCCCCCCTGAATGCAGGAAAGCCACAAAACGGCAACCAATGCTGACAATGGTGATAGCGATCGAAGCCCATTAGACCACCCCAGAATGCACCTATTGGTAATGACGACTAGGGAGCGACCGATATGCCTTTTTACCGATAGTCCGATACCGATATTTTTCCCCAGCATTTTTGCCGATACCGATATTTTGCTATTAATGAAAGGGTGTCTTGCAGATGAAGAAGATTAGAAGAACAAAAGATTTGAAAAGACAGACCGGAAGACCGAAGTCAGAAACACAAACCATGCCTGCATAATCTCAGAAATCTGCATGTTTATTGTTTAAAATTAAACTAATAACAAACAATTTGTTGTTTTTACTTTTTACTTGTACACAAACAGAAAAGTAAGATAAAGTTGTAAATAATTAATGTCAAACTAAAAAAGTAAAAATTTATAAATCGTTAATTGTAACTTCACTAACTTATGAAAGTTGTGATGAAATTAAAATAATTTTCTTCGTTAATCTTTGTAATTTTTACTGAATTTACTTGTAGATTTCTTTTAAAGTTTGAAAAATTAAAAACAATTATATCAGTAAATCACTTCAATCAGGTGAACAGTTAACTGGAAGTCTGTAAGTAAACTTTAACTTTGTAAACCAAAACCAGTTTAGAGTTACTAGATTTGTGAAAAAAAAATGTATCGGCAGCCAAAAAACGGCCGGTCCGATAGTTAACCCATAGTGCCAATATCGGTCCGACTATCGGTCGCTCCCTACAAAAATCGGTCGATCCGATATCAACCAATAGTGCCAATATCGGTCCGATACCGATACCGATCCGATTATCGGTCGCTCCCTAATGACGACCACTTGGTGAGAGTTTCTTCCCATCGAAAGTGATAGAGAAGGCAAAAAGAGAAGCGAAATAAATTAACTATTTTATCTTTGCTGACCCCTCAATCAATCATCTTTGTTTCTATCGCTGTGACTGTGTGATTATCGGTGAGTTCTGTTAACTTAAAAAAAATCGACAATAAGGACTTAAATTCAGTAATCGTTTTAGCCAAGGCTCCATTCAGTTGGTCAGTTGGTACAATATATGCCCCACCATCCTTAATTAACTCCATTTTTCCTCTTGAAAAAAAAAGAAAAATCTTTCATTCATTGGAACTTAAACTTCGTGTCAATAGTCAAATTAGTCAAGCTTTTAGCCACAAACCACACAGTCCAATAAAATGAAAGAGGAACTAAAGGAGATAACGGAATTTTCTTTGAGCACGCATTGTTTCAATTCTTATAATTTTGTTTCATCTCTTACATTACGTCGCTAGAATTCATCAGAATTCAGTTCACTTTTAAGTATATCAACTGTTGTCCAGATAACGGTGCCTTGTAATTCGGCTTCTCTCTATCCCTGTGTCCTATTTATATTTTCACGTGCAGTCCATTCACTCACCTTACGCGCATTAACCACCTCCCCTTCTCTTGATCTCGACTCATTCATGCACACACGCGCGCGCATACACACACACACACACACACAGAGCACGACTTCACACCTGGGAACAATCGATTCCTTAAGTCCACGGTGACATAACCCAAAAAATCTCAATCCGGGTGCCCGGCGGAAGCACGTGCTGTGTACAAACAGGGGCGCCACGTGGTGAGCATCAAACGGGCCCCCCTAACACCAACTGGGTGTGTGGCCAACAAGAGAAAACGGAGGAGATCGGGTCGAGGTATAGTGGGGGTGGGTGGGGGTGGTGGGGGGTACGGTTCACATATGTGTTAAATAAATACACCCTCCCTTCATACTCCCAGTGTTACGCACACTAATGTAAGGGGGGGGGGAGGTGGGGTGGGGGGAATTCTACTGTTTAACCACTTAGTTCCCTGGACGATACCAATGTTTACTTCATTTCCAGTTGTTTATTGATCAATGACCTGTTGTGAGTTAACATATCAACAAATTTAATAGCATAACCCAAATGATTTGCACAGCCGTTGATTTTTATACAAGTCCGCCGTTCGAGGGTAATAAATGTTAGCCACACCCACACCCCCCCCCTTTTTTGTGTGTTATGTCCCTTTAACTTTGAAAGTAATAAAAGGTGTGTCCTACTAAATAAAGTATCAATCAATTTATTCTAATAAATGGTATCCACCCAAATGATGTCTTACTTTTTTTTAAATGTCTAAATGCAGCTACAATGTGATTATGTGAATATCTTATCAAGAAGTGATAAAACAAACACATGAACCGTGAAAAGGTACCTCTTATTAGTACCTCTAGGTCAAAAATCAACTGAAACCCGACCTACTGCCCATTAATACACCAGGGGGGGGGGAGGGAAAAGGGGGGTGGGGATATACTATCATTTTAGTATAGTCAAAACACTGTTTCTTTAAAAAAAACAACCTATTTTTACTGTGTAAATATTCTTAGTCCATTGAATACAGTGTATTATGTGGTGGTATACATTTCATGGGAGTACATTCCTTCAGTGTTGGAAGTTCGATTTTTTTTTTTGATTTTCTTTGAAAAAAAAAATTTGCAAAGAAAATTAAATTGATTATATACCTCAAACATGATTTGATTTATTGCAATATAAATATGACAGTATGTTTTTGTTTTTACATATTCTACATAAAAAGATAGTAGTCTTTTTTTTAGAGCATTTTCGAAAAAAAATGCTCTATTGTCCCCGTTTTGTCTGTCTGTCCGTCATCACCCTAGATCTCAACAACCATACGTCCTAGACCCATGATGTATATATCATTTTGTAGGTCTTGGCCTGCCAAATAATGACATTGGTCCATTTCGCGATATGACCTCTGAGGGCCGAAAAACGGGGCGTATTAAGTACCGTTTTTTACTATATAATCTATATTAATAAAGGAGCGCCCTATATCTCAGCAACCATAAGTCCTAGATCCATGATGTATATATCATTTTGTAGGTCTGGGCCTGCCAAGTGTACATCAAAAGTTCATTTCGCGATGTGACTTCTGAGGGCCGAAAAAGGGGGCGTTTTAAGTACCGTTTTTGCTTATATTTTAAATATAAATAATAAAAGCTAATCAAAGGGGCGTAATCATTATTTATTTTTGTAACAGTTATTCAACACGATTACTTCCCTCTCTATTTATCATAACCGTAGCCACTGCTTACATGAAAATGCTCTAAAATGTCCTTTGTCCAAAACGGAAAAGACTTAAATTGCTTGTTTAATCAAAACTTCCTCAATTTCATTTTAAAATATCAAAAAAAAGTTTTGTTTTATTTATGATAACCACACTAGTATCTGCGGACACATACACTCGTTATGAAAGTATTTAAAATACCAACATCCAAATTTAGAGCAATGTGATTTATTATGTCTTGTGACTCCCAGAAATAAAAATCTCGACAATGGATCCTTAGCAAAAAGCCCTAGATAGCCACCTTGTCTGTCCATAGTTCTGGTCATTAGGGCAGCTATAAGCGATTGATAGGGGGATGGAAGGACGGCCGGTAGACCCATTGAATGTCGCCCAGAGGGCTCCGGTTTCGATCTTCGGTGAGAACCAAAAGGAATTTTTTCCAGATCATAATTATAGTTCTCTCCATTGGTACCTCCACGGTCATTGCACTATCGTGTATGGCGTGTGTGTGTGGGGGGGGGAAGAGTAGCACTGATAAAACCCTCCCATTAGTGGTTTATAGGATCTAAGAGATAAACATCATCGTTACAGGGACTCGTTAGGCCCATCTATTTATAGTTCAGGCCGGGGCGGTGGTGACCTTCAAACTTCAGATGACGAAGATAATAATAATAATAGACTTTTTCTTACGCTACTCTAGTCGGCCTCTATAGCATGATGGGAAATTTCCGTTTGTTCTCAATAAGGCAAATAGTAAGTGATGATTCGTCAAAGCAAATAATTAAAAAAAAAAATTGAAAGTAACGGAGCCGCCCAACTTTACTCTGCCCGGGGACCACGTACAAATGTACTGGCTGCAACTCTCGCGGCGGCCCTTCATTTATTCTTAACATCATTTACATGATATACAATCTTTGAAATACCATCAGCACTACAGCCAATGTTGAACAATGTTATTATTACTATTTGCTTTTAAATTTTAAGCACATACATATTCCAAAATAAAAATGATGCATTAGAGATCTATGAATGGCAAACTTGAATACAAAATTCTCTTCAGAAGATATAATCACTCAATAGCTGGCTTAGCGGGTGGCAAGTGAAGCGACGCTTAGAGTTGTATTTCTTCTTGTAGCCTAACTGAAGCAATGCTAAATATTCGTTTCAAGCCAAGCATGATATTCACCTTAGGGCCGGTTAATGAATCCACTTCCTAGGACTGCACTGTTACGGCCGCTCCTCCCTCCCCCCCCCCGCCCCTGAACTATTATCAATCGTGATTTGTAAAGAAATACAAGCTTTGCTGGCGTTGGGCATGAAATATAAGTATAATATAAATTGACAAAGAATATTAAATATCAAAGAAGTAATTGACTTTTCATTACTAGTGAGACGATCGAAGAAAGTATCAAGTCTAAATACAATATATTATCTTATAACATGACAAGTGCACTTAATGCCACAGACATACATACACACAAATAAACTGTATTTAGCTGTAAATGCTTATCTTCTAGCTCACCTGCGAATCTTAGACTCACTTGTAATGGTTTCCCCTTCTCCTCCTCAACACGATGTTCTTTATGGCTGAACTGGACAGACCGGCCTCTCATCATCTTGACCAGTGTCCACCTTTTTTGCAGTGGGGGCTTCCCCTCAGGGTCTCTGGTTCCTCTCAGATACGGACAGTTGCTGATAACTCAAGGCGAGGGGAAAAGGGAGGGGGGAGCGTCTAACCATGCACCCGTCTCGCCGCCCTAATTTCCTCCCGCCACACGTTTACGACTTGCCCCCCCCCACCCCGCTCCCGTAATTAAATAATTCATTAATTAATGAGCTCAAGATGAAAAGGTCCGTCGTCTGTGTGTGTGTGTGTGTGTGTGTGAAGGAGAAAGGGATGAGGAGAGCATGTGATATCGGGATTTACGGTAATACTGGTTAAACTAGTCCGCGCTCTGCTCCTTCGGCTGTGTATATCAGCAGATGAAAGTAATTGTGGCGGGCCTCCCAGGTTGGCGATCAAACCCGTTGGGAACTGCTCTCACTAGCCCAAATGTTAACCAAATAATCTCCTTCACGGCTATCTTATCTTTTTTAAACTAGGCTCATAGTAATGGAGGGGAGACGGCGGCTCGTTGAATACAGCGAATAAAAAATGGATGCTTCATTAAATTCCTAATTGACGAGTGATCGCTCTCCTCCCAGTATTCTTCAACTTCAACTTTGCCCTTGTTTTTTTTTTCTTCTTATACCTTCTGGCTGCTCATCCAGTGTCCTTATTTCATTTTCAAGGAGAACTCGGTTTGTTATAATGTTGTCTTTGAAGCTCGCCTACTGTTTATTTAGATTAAGGTGACTCGCGGTCACGTGAGGCCGCCATTTTCCTCGAGAGCTGATCTCGCTTCGCTTCCGGCAACCTTATCAAAAAGTCGAACGTAAAAAAAAAAAGAAAAAGAAAATGGCGTGTGTGTGTGTGCGTGCATGTGTTCGTGAATGCAGCTTTGCGTTTTATACCGGGGATCGGTTGCTCCGTTTATTTTCGGGACCCTCCGGCCTGACACATTTGTTTATTGGGGTTTGAGACGAGTAGCCCCCCTTACTGCCTTGACTTTCAACAAACACACGATGACCTATGATACAACGTCCCACCATTGGTTGGTTCAGGGGAAGATGGCGGAGATATTTTGTGGGTAGAAAAAAAAATATTATGGCGGTAGTAAATATGTCAACTAGTGAATGTGATATTTTGCAGAAAAATTGTCAATAGTAATTATCAAAGCTGTAAAATACGGTAATGCCCTTTACTACGACGAGGTCAGATCGATGTCGATATAGTGTAGTACTCATACGATACTCATCTACAGCTTAGTAATATGAATGTGTGGCCAGCACGATGACCAGTTACTCATTTATAAATCGTATCGACTTGAGAACTTTAAACAGGACCTGAACAAAAAAAATGACCGGGGATCGAACCCAAAGCTTTCAGGTTGACAGTCAAGCTCTCTACACATCACGATTATCAAAGATAGGCTTAAGATACACATCATCGTAATCAGTTATGCGAAAGTCTACATCTGAAAGATATGCTGGGCTTTCGGGAAAACCTATGTGTTGAAATCCCATTCATCAAGGAACCCACCCTTATGTCCCTGTCCTTCCCCTCCCCTCCCGTTGGGGAGCCGGTCCATACATTGAGACGGCCCTGGTCTACATAACTCTTTGGTAAGACCAAATGGCGCACACAACTCAGGCTCAGCTTAATGGCCGACTGGTTCTAGCAAAAAAATTCTCGGGTTCAAAAACATTTGAACGTGTCACCTTTATAGAAACTTCTCCTAATTGTGACATCTGACCTCTGTTTCTACCACTTCACTGACCATAGCTAGAATCAGCTGTGACAAGCAGGGGTGGAGAAGGGGGTAAGTGTTGACAGACATTCTTTTTAATAACTTATCCATCTTTGTTTATTTACTACATGTATAATTATATATGAAGCAAGGGATAATTCCTTTTTACATATTGTTGGTGAAAATCGTTATCATAAATATTTTTTCCTGTCTTAGAAAATAAAGCTATACATATGTTTACATAAATACCGTGTTTATATTAAACATTTCATTTTAGTCCAATACTCAGGTATCTGTTCATCTGTCTACACTTACATCTTGCATGGCGATATCGAATACAAGATCAGTCCCGGGAATCGAATCCTGGATATACCTTATACCTTAGATATAAGTCGAGAGTATTTTTATGGCGAAAATTACGAAATTTGTTATGAGCCTCGCATACGTACGAAAAGTGTAAAACTTGACAACTTTCATATTCTTTAAATAAATTATATTATACTTTTACCGTCATTTCATTTAAATTTTCATTTGTTAACGCACTTTATCTTCATGCACTAGGCACCAACCGATAGGCACGGGGGTGACTGGATTCCAACTCTCACGATCGTATTGCAAGCACTCTACCAGCTGAACTATCCAGTCACTCTACCAGCTGAACTATACAGCCACTCTACCAGCTGAACTATCCAGTCACTCTACCAGCTGAACTATCCAGTCACTCTACCAGCTGAACTATCCAGCCACTCTACCAGCTGAACTATCCAGCCACTCTACCAGCTGAACTATCCAGTCACTCTACCAGCTGAACTATCCAGTCACTCTACCAGCTGAACTATCCAGCCACTCTACCAGCTGAACTATCCAGTCACTCTACCAGCTGAACTATCCAGCCACTCTACCAGCTGAACTATCCAGCCACTCTAACAGCTGAACTATCCAGCCACTCTAACAACTGAACTATCCAGTCACTCTACCAGCTGAACTATCCAGCCACTCTACCAGCTGAACTATCCAGCCACTCTACCAGCTGAACTATCCAGCCACTTCGCCTCATTTAGATTAGAAGTCTAGATGCTGTTAGAAAATTAGATATGATGTGGGTACAGAAACGATTCAATGCAAATTTAATAAACAGCTGCAAAACGCTGCGCCAAATGAATGTTCAGTCTGTTTTCGGGTTCCGCCATTGCCCGCGTTGCCTTGCGGTGCTGAGTGTACAAATGTCGTCATCCAAATTCTATGGAATATTGTGTGGCCCGTGGTTAAGTCGACAATGTTTTCTTCAGTGAATTGTAAGTCATTAATTTTTTCGACTTATACTCGAGTATCTACGATAATAATAAATTATAGAGGTCGATATTTTAAATTAGGCTAGAAAATATCAGCTTAGCGATATTTTTTATATCAAATTAAACCGATATAGTTGTCCTATCCGATAACAGCGTTAATTTAGCGCCCAGTTAAAACAGTTGTGCGTATCGGTTTATGGTTGATTACGAGACCTAATCCCCCCCCCTCTGCTCACTCTCCCTCCTTCCCTCTCTCCCCCACTCCCATGAACTTTAATAGTTCAAGTTACGACCTGACGAAAGGTAACTTGGACAATGTTCCATTAAGACGTGCTGATTGGTCACATGACTCGGACATGTGGGTTACATCAATGACCCCCGCTGTGGCACGTAGGAATTAGAATATTGGAATCCGTTTAACGCTTTAATGCGAGCACCTGGCTAACTTTATATACACAAAAAAAAATACAAGGGTTAAGTGGAAATAGAGGGGGGGTGGGGGTGGAAGGAGAGGCTGGGGGATGGGGGGGGCTAGGGGGTGTTTGGAAAAATGTATGAAAGTTGATCTCCCATTTGACGAAATCCTCCACATAATGTCGGCTCTTACATCTGATTGGCTGATAAAACCTGTCAACAAGATTAACCGTGAGATGTACTGACCATAATATAAAAGGAGTTGGGAGAGGGAGACTGTGGCGTCTATTGTAATGTCTAATGGTGGAATAGGGAAAGTGGAATGGGGGGGGGGGGAGGGGGTGTCTGTTGGAGTTTTAGGGCGATCAAAATGAAATATTTGTGCAACGGCCGAGGCGGTCCCGAGACAAATAAGCAACACGTGAGGCAGCAAATGTAGTGGCTGGCTTCAATTTGTGCTCACGAGTTGGTGCACATGATTCTGGTTTGCTCCACAAGGCGCTAAAACAAGAACCATTCTCCCTCCGCTCGGTGGGGGTGGGGGAGGTAGGGTAGGCTTGTCTCTCATATCGACCGGTACTAAATAGTGGTAGGCCTGACCTTTAAAATTGGTAACACACGCACACACACACACACACACACACACACACAAACACACACTGTAAGCCCCATTTACACGCATATACAATATGCAAGGAAATTTACAGTACATAAATGGCATGCGCCCATATATTCAGTATGCATGGAACCATGTACAGCCATATCAAGAATCCATGGCGTGTCCCTTTCATAATTACCTCCACAAAGATAACATATTCACACAGATAACATATTCATACAGATAACATATTCATACAGATAACATATTCATACAGTTAAAATATTCACACATATGACATATTGTGTGCACAAAAAACATATTGTGTACACAGATAGCATAAGGTGTACACAGATGACATATTGTGTACACAGATGATATATTGAGTACACAGATAACATATTGTGTACACAGATAACATATTGTGTACACAGATAACATATTGTGCACACAGATGACATATTGTGTACACAGATAGCATATTGTGTACACAGATGACATATTGTGTACACAGATGATATATTGTGTACACAGATGACATATTGTGTACACACAACCTATAACAGAGATAGTCACTCATCAGGTAGATGACATACATAATTTATATTTAGCTACAACATAGTCATGAAATGAGTACACATAATTGTATAACACAGAATTTAAGAAAAAAAAACGGACTATCTTACAGCAAGACAAGACTTGATGGGGTGTCCCGTGATGATGTAATAGACGCATTAGGCTACACCTGCACCACACCCACACACATACACACACACACACACACACTCACACACGAAGCTTGTACTTATGCATACATATGTTCAAGAATTGCTATGTAGATGATGAACCCCCCCCCCACACACACACACCTTCTTGCAAACCTGCCATTTCTTAAAACAAAACCCATCTCTCATGACATGTAAGTGATTCCAACAAGTGTACTATGTTTTGATTGTGTCCTGTCTCAGTACTCACGTAGGAGGAGCCTATGCATCAATTTTTTTTAATTATAACTTTTCAATACATACTCTTGTACATACTATTACACTCTGAGGGTAAAATATTTGTACATTCCTAAAAATCTCATTTAAACATTATATTTTTTATTACTTGCAGTATTCTTTGCATTTCATTTATGATTCATTTCTGCTTCCAGGCCAAGCTATGTACATTTATCTGTGTCTTTCAAAAATATTTTTTTCTATCTTATGTAACCTTTGACCTCATTACCTCGATATTTCCAGTTCTTGGTTTGTTTTTTATTACTATAAATGTCTACATTCAATTCAGTGTGGACTAACATATTGTGTGTCCAGCTACCACCACCACCCCCATTTGCTGAGCCCAGAAATAGACAATCTTCGTAAACAGTCCATTAGATCTGCCCAGTCTATTGAACGTCTTGCAAACTATTTCAGTTAAAGAACTGAGGCTACACAAAAAAAAAAACGTTGTATGAAATAAGCAGGGTGATATCATTTTGTATCGAACTCTCGATAGCGATGTCCTTTTGAAATCCCTCTAAGCAGTACCGCAGCTATGAATTCTGAGGCCCCCTTATAAAATAGGACGACGGCCTCATTTCCCCCAATTTTACATCAAAATAAATAGAAAATAAACAAGTTTCAAAGCGACAGGGATCATGCAAGCCTTGGTGTTTCTGAGTTCAAGGATGATCAATTTAAATATGTTTTCCTATTTCACGTCTGTAGTTCCTAACTGGACACTTGTGAGTTTCTTGTATCAAAGACTCACCAGTGACCGGGCTGCACGGCCCACTATAAGGGTGTACGTAGCTTGTGTCAAAGGGATTCGAACCTACACCCAGCACAATACGGTTGGACTCACAAACTTTGTCGAAAAAGATTAAGGATCAGCTGATTTACTATACGCGAAAAAAATGTTATAAAAAAAAACACCAAAATGCAGTTCTCAGTGACCTCAAGCGTAGCTCAATCAATAAATAGTTCAATAAATAGTTCAATAAATAGTTCAATAATTAGTTTAATAAATAGTTCAATAAATAGTTCAATAATTAGTTCAATAAATAGTTCAATAAATAGTTCAATAATTAGTTCAATAAATAGTTCAATAAATAGCTCAATAAATAGCTCAATAAATAGTTCAATAAATAGTTCAATAAATAGTTCAATAATTAGCTCAATAAATAGTTCAATAAATAGTTCAATAATTAGTTCAATAAATAGTTCAATAATTAGTTCAATAAATAGTTCAATAAATAGTTCAATAACAGTCATCAACTGGCGTACATCAACTTATTTCATTACAATGTATTTGTGTTAGGAATGAGATGTAACAGCTACAAATAAGAGGGACTCAACATTTGGCTCAACAATATTTTCACTTCTTTTACAAATGTACTGTTTAATTAAATCCAGTATTATGTCAAATGGCAACATTACGTTTTTTAAAGTATTCAGGCAAAGAAGAAACAAATGTTAATAGCCCAAGTCCAATTGTCAATGTGAAATGTCAACCAAACGTCAATAAATGGGCATGAGAGGCGAACTAATCTAATTGTCTAAGTCGTTTAGTTCCAGGTCATTTAAACTAACTTTACTGACGTCAACCGAAAGGAAAAAAATGACCACAGGCCGTACATATTTTTACTTCATTTCTTCTTCTCTCTCCCTCTCTCTCCAGCCCTCTTTAACTACCCCCACCTTGACACCCCCCTTCACCTCCCGTTTAAAACCATAACTTCACTCCAACCTACTTACGTGTCAAACTCACTTCTGTCCAAGAGAACATCTTCCAGGCATCTGACACCTGCATCCATCCAGCACCCACTCCCACTCCAGATGCACCTCTCTCCCCTTCCTCCACTCTCTCTCTCTCACACACACACCCTCTCTCTCTCACACACACACACACGCACCATCTCTCTCTCGCACACACCCTCTCTCTCTCTCTCTCTCTCTCTCTCTCTCTCTCTCTCACACACACACACACACACACACACACGATCTCCTAAACGTAAAAAAAAAAATTAAAACGACAAATTTCCTACCTGAATTTTTTTTTATTTCTCAATTCCCCCCCCCCCCCAACCCCACCCAAAGACCCGGGGACTTGGGTTTCTATTCTCCGCAGAAACTTGGGCCTCCCACGTTAAAACAGCAACTCGTGTGTACACTTGGAGCTGGTGGGTCTTGTATGATGTGAAGTTGATGAGGCTAGTTAAAACTGCGAACCAGTGCCGTAACCCCGGGCTGCCCCCTCTGATGACGATATCAACTGGCAACAAGGAGAGGGGAGAGAGTGGGGGAGGAGAGGGGAGGGCACGTGGGTCTCCGCGCCAATTAAAAATCTGGCTGTATAAACATGGATGAGACGTCATTCATTCCGACTCCGGGTACTGGGAAGTGGTGCATTCAAAGTTGGCTGTTAGCGTGTTCATATGTTGATTACATTGGTTACTTGAGTCCATGAATTGGTTACTGGTGTTAATCGGTTTCAAGAACCTATGGGCTAATTATCGGTTACAGTTGTCCAAGGATTGGTTACTGGTTTTTTTTTATTAATTTCATGTATTGGTGAGATCGGTTCCACAACTTTTCGACCCTGGACAGTTCGACTCCGCCATTTCGACCCCGCGACGTTTCGATAAGTTAGCTGGTAAACGTTATACTGAACCCATCCACCTTGGATATTAGTCACTTATGTCATTTGTGCCAGTGACTAGAAAAGACACAAACCATTGGTCAATGAAACTGAATGTGCAAGCATAAGAAGTGTATGTAGGATATATTTTCGGTCTTTAAAAACTTTTGAACGTGCTTTGAGCATCAGAACCTTACAGAAACACATATTTTAAACAATTAAAACACATATTTTAAACAAAATATATAATATAAATATTTTAAACAATTATACACATGTTGAACAAAGTTAATAAATATATTTAAACAAAGAAATAACAATTGAAATATTATCATCAGTTGACGGGGTCGAATAGCCGGGGTCGTACTGTCAGGGGTCGAAAGGCGGGGTCGAACTGTCAGAGGTCGAAAAGTCCGGCCACCGGTGAGATCAATGACATGGAATCATCGATTAGTTACTCATTGGATACGTCATACGAACGTCACTTTCTTGTAAACTGGCTGCAAGACAGTGTCTATAACTTTGCTGAATTTTTTTTTTTAAAAGTTACTGCCCAATGACTAGTTAGGTCAAATTTAATTTGATTAAGTTAAAAACTATAGAAAGAGATAAATAATATATTTTTGTCTCTCTAATAATAATATTTTCTTTCAGAACTAATTTTTTTTGAGAAATTTATTATTTATTACTAGTGCTCCAGTAGAACTCAAATAGTAATACCGTTAAATACCCGGACAGTTCGACCCCGGACAGTTCGACTCCGCCATTTCGACCTCGCGACACTTCTACCCCGAACTATTCGACACTGACAGCTGATTTTATTGTTTTAAATATGTTTATTAACTTTATTCAACAAGTGTATATTTGTTTAAAATAGTGTGTTAATTTTGTTTGAAATAAGTGTTTTAAAAATTGTTAAAATATGTTTCTGCAATGTTCGAGTTCCGATTGTCGTTATGTTCTAAGATTTTAAAGACCGACAATATATCTCACATACACTCCTCGTGCTTGTGCACATAAGTTTCATTGACCAATGGTTTGTGTCTACTCTAGCCACTGGGTCAAATAACATACGTGACCAAGGTGGATGGGTTCAGTATAACGTTTACCTGCTCACTTATCTGTATATTGTTTCTTATACCTGTCTGGAAACACCGCACTTGCGGTTTTGGCTAAACGTGACACAATGTGTGATATTGACAATCTGTAATTCTATCAGACCTTGGTTATAATCAAATGAGGTGGGGAGGGGGGAGGGTAAGAGATTTGTTGAGTGGAAAAATGACGTGACATAATCACACAATTTGTGTTCATTGCTAAGACATAACACAGACTAAAACACAGATTTTAAACAATTAAAACACTCAATTTAAAAAAAAAACACCTTAAACAATTATACACAGGTTGAACAAAGTTAATTAATAAACATATTTAAAACAAAAAAAAATAATAATTCAAATATTATTTTTATCCGTTGACAGGGTCTTTTGTCCGGGATCGAACTGTCCTGTGTTGAAAAGTCAGTTCACCATATTCAACAGTTATTTAGAAATATAGGCTGTTGACTATAGCAATGTATATCAAGAAAATATTATAGTTCAGCTTAAAAATTACAGTTTTCTGATACTTGTATTGATAATTGATAATCTGTGTACACATTTATTCTATGTAACATTAGGACTAACTAGTTTTTTTTTTATTTCCAAGAATAACTCAGAAATACCTGTATTACTGTAAATTCTTAGAAATGGGTCTAAGTAACCGTACATTAGTGTTTAACAATTCGTTCTCCAGAGCTGTGACTGCTTGGTGAACATAGCGTCACAGGCAGTTTTAGAAAAAAAAGTGTCATTCATAGTGAGATACGCGATGACACAACTGTATAATGGAAGTAAGTTTATAAATGACATTTGTTGTCATCCGTAAAATAACCATATCTGTCAACCAAGTGTTATTCTTTTGAAGCTGGCAGGGTCGAGGCGTGAGTGTTGCAGGTCATAGTCATATTTATAGAAAAGGCTAAATAATGGAACTGTGTTTTGTTGAATATAGTTAGCATAATAATTCATAATAAAATGACAACAATTTCAAATATAAATAACTTTCATTTACGGATAAATTGTATATGTTATTATTCTAATAATCTATAGAAATATTTAAATCTATGTTCGTTTGTGTTTTGTATATTAAAGCATAAAAACATCAATAAATATTTTTCTCTAATAGTTATGACCGGCAACACTCACGCCTCGTCCCTGGCCGCCGGGTAATATACAATTTGTATGAGTGTAACTAACTGGTTAGGGATAGTGTTGTTTTCGTTGACGAAAACTAAAACTAAAACCTTCGTTGACGAAAATGTTGACTTTTCGTCAACGAGAACTAAAACTAAAACTAAAATTAGCAGCAAGACTAAAACTAGACGAAAACTAAAATTATTACAGAAAAAACGAAATAAAAACTTAAACTAAAATATGACCTGGGACTAAAACAACACTAGTTAGGGACACAATCTCAATGTCTACATTGACTGACAGCTACATGCAAGACACCGTTGTGTTAATCACCCCCCACCCCTTTACCACACTCCGACTTTCTCCAAGTTTGTTACGATGATATCTCTTCTCTCCCCATAAAACCTTTCACAATGTGTGGTCCAATGTAAATCCATCTCTACTGTCTCTCTCTCAACTCTCTGCTTTCTCTCCACTCTGATAATTTCTATTGGAAAGTATTTGAACCTGACAGGACCCAAGCCTCCCATCAAAATTCTCTATACCGTGAAAGAACAACATCCCGCAGGTAATGTCAGTCTAAACACACAGATCTGGATTCTGTCTGGATGGCTCTGTATGAAGAAATGTCTCATTTGTGGAGCAAGGTTCTAAAACTGTAATGTACACAAATTTAGTTCGAAAATTAAAAAACAAAAACATTGAAAAAAATTAAAAAGTGTTTAGTAATCTATTTGAATTTGGAAAACGGAGAATGTCGATAGTCTCCACACAATCAAAATATGTATTTTTAAAAAATACCAGAATGTGTATAGTTTCCCCACAATCAGAATGTGTATAGTTTCCACACAATCAGAATGTGAATAGTTTCCCCACAATCAGAATGTGTATAGTTTCCCCTCAATCAGAATGTGTATAGTCTCCACACAATCAAAATTTGGATTGTTTCCTCACAGTCACAATAGGTAAAAAAAAAGTAAATTTCCCATAATCCCCTAATGGCTCATCGAAGATGATGAGGTGTGGAATTCACCTGTCACTCCCCAAGCATCTGTTACTCCCCCAACTAAAAATTAAATGCCCATTTAAAGCCGGGTGGAACTTGCACCAGCACCTGTGACGTCCCATGGCTCTAAATCAGATTCGAACATAAGACCCCACACTTCCCCTAACAGACTGCATTGGACTAAAAAGGAAAGTGAACCATCTATTTCATGTGTCTTCTTCTCTACAGTGAGAACACTCTCTGACGTAATATAAAATTAAAATCTCAGATTTTTTCAATGCCAATACATTTTGGACCAGTGTTTCTCAAACTGTTTTCAGCGGTACGCTTTAATTCTGTCAAGTATTGAGACCACTTCAAGTTCCAGGGGAAAAATACTTATTTTTCATACAGTAGATGCTGGAATAAATAAAAATAAATTTAGTTTTTATGAACAAAAGGCCAAGTCTAAAAGATTTGAGAACCTGTGATATAGTTTCATAATGGGTGCACTGTTGCAGTTGCCATTGCATATGGAAACCAAGTACAGTATAACAAAGTACAGTATAACAAAGTACAGTATAACAAAGTACAATATAACAAAGACGCTCATCCAGTAAAGAATCTGATTTGACTTTTGACCATAAACGTGGCTGAACATGGCTCTTGTGTGTATTAGTGGAGAAGTGTCAGGCCTGCTACGTCACCATGACCTGTACATGACGTCATTACTGTTAATATAACTGAAACAGAATGGCTTCCTCTCTACTTCAACAGTGATCGTCACGAAGTGATGGCCCTGGGGGTGGTTGGTATTCAGCCGACGTCAAAACGTCCTATGTGTAGTTCAGGGGCAGTAAACACCGTGAGATACAAAATAGGACCGGTAGCTAGACCTAATTACCTCCCCGATAATGTTATGGACGACACGTAGCGATTGCCTGGCAACTAAAATGTTTGGCAATAAAACGTTGTTAAGTGTAGGTGAGGGGGTGGGTGGGAGAAAGATGTGTTTTTATGAGGATTTATTGGGTGGATATCCAGGACTGAGAGGAAGAGAGAATGAGTCTTACAGAGGAGGGGATGGTTGGTGTGTGTGTGTGTGTGTGTGTGTGTGTGTGTGTGTGAGGGCGGGGGCTATGAAATGGCAGACCCCCATCTCTTACCTTATCTAACCATCTGCCTTTAATCTTACACTCTGTTTATTACTCATCAAAAGCCTGGCTTTGTAAATGAAAAGGGAAAAGGTGAGGTTGGGAGAGGGAACTAATTAATTGACCTAGATGTTTTATGAAAACAAAAATATGGAGTGTATGTAGTTTATTACAAGTACTATGTATGAAACAAAACAACCTTTTTTAATGAAGGAATAGAAGGAGATATCGTGGTGTCTCGAACAGCCAACTTTCAAAAACATAAAAATGCATCAAGGTGTATGTACTCTGTAACAAAAATCAATAAATAAAAAATAGGATAAACAAAGAAAACAGGAAAACTATAAATCAGAATACATGTATTTATTTAAAGTTCGTAATTTTAAAATACTGAATTTTGCTATATGTCTCTTTTTTTTCATTTTACATTTTTTATCAGAATGAATTTTTATTCTATGATCTAGTTAGAATGATATGTTTCACATGATTACACCTGTTAATGATTTATTTTTTTACTGTAATGTACTTTACTGTATTGTACTGTAATGTACTGCACAATTTACTTTAGCCGTAAAAATCATCTTTTTCTATAACCACGGCATTGTGGTCGCTAGCACAACGCCCTGCCGCCTTTAATTACTCAACTAGAGTCACGAACCCATTTAAAACTGAGTGGACATGGAAATATCCCCTCGCAGGTTGACAAACAAGCGCTCTACACCCCTCGAACACCTGTCGCATTTACTATAATATATTATTATACTATACTATACTATACTATACTATACTATACTATACTATACTATACTATACTATACTATGCTATGCTATGCTATGCTATACTATGCAATGCTATACTATGCTATGCTATACTATTCTATACTGTTATACTGTACTGTACTATACTTTACTATGCTTAACTATGCTATTATGCTATGCTATGCTTTGCTATACGACACTATACTATACTATATTATACTATACTATACTGTAAGTTCAGACACAAAGTTATCGTTATTTTGCTATTTTCAAATATTAATTTCAATGATAACTTTAGATAATCAAAGTAAAATGAGTTATAAAATACAAAAATAGTTTAAATAAATATATATATATATTGTGATTAGTTTTCTCAATTGAGTTTAGCTAAGATGTTGTTGATGTTTTTGTATTTAATAGCCCAACACATTTCATTACCAGTGTTTCTAGACCTAATAGCCCAACACATTTCATTGCCAGTGTTTCTAGATGTTGTAGCCCAACACATTTCATTGCCAGTGTTTCTAGATGTTGTAGCCCAACACATTTCATTGCCAGTGTTTCTAGATGTTGTAGCCCAACACATTTCATTGCCAGTGTTTCTAGATGTTGTAGCCCAACACATTTCATTGCCAGTGTTTCTAGATGTTGTAGCCCAACACATTTCATTGCCAGTGTTTCTAGATGTTTTAGCCCAACACATTTCATTGCCAGTGTTTCTAGACCTAATAGCCCAACACATTTCATTGCCAGTATTTCTAGACCTAATAGCCCAACACATTTCATTGCCAGTGTTTCTAGTTAGCCGGTTCTAATTTAATTCCGTCCCAGACGCAGAAACCTTGAAACGGGGTGCAAAAATGTTTCCTTGTGCATTAAGTCCAAATTTAAAAAAAAAAAACCTCCCTCCCCCCACCTTTCGGGGGGTCCAGCTTTAACTCTAAAAATAAATTGTGTTTGGCACTAGCAGGTTACAAGGAGATCAAAGAGTGGAAGGGTGGTGGGTGGGGGGGGGGGGAGTAAACGAGTAAAAAAATGAAAAACAAAACAAAAAATGAAAGGACATTAAGTAACGGTAACTCTGTGTTTGCGTTATTTGAAACCGGCGTTCTTGGACTAATCGAGTTAGCTCCCGTAACGCTTCTACTCGGTGATGGTATGGAATTATCGGATATTCCCGTACGCTGCTTGACCCATGGTGTAATGTACGAGGGATAAAAGCCGGATTTCTTTGGCCTGGTGGCTTCAAGGACATTTTAATTAATTCCTGGAATTCTTTGAAGTATGTAGGGTGGAGGAGGGGGGAGGCGGAGGGTAAAGATTCAAGAGAACGGTGGTAGAGTGGGGAGAGGAGAGAGATCTAAAGTGTTAATTATGAAAGTAAATGAAATATTTCATCTATTACAAAGTGTTGTTTTGTTTTTTAATGGCAACATGTTCTTACATGTGAAATCAAATGTATCAAGTTCATTTTAATATATGTCTAAAGCTTTCTGAAGAATATAAATAAAGTTAGTAGTAATCGGTGCTAGAAATAAATTGAACAGTAATACGTTTTAAATTGACACTTACAAAAAGCGATTTGTGTTAGAGAGTTTTGACAAATTTACGACCTGAGCATAAAGCGATGAGATTACCTTGCAGCCTCAGACAGGTGATATGCTCACAGGTAAACAGAGAGCTGTAAAGGGGTTTGAGTTTGCTTGACATGCCGCGCCTGGTTTCTGTAGTATTATAATCATTGGTCCAACACAAATTGCTGATATTATAATCATTGGTCCAATACAGTTAGTTGATGTGATATTATAATCATTGGTCCAACACAGTTAGTTGTTTGGGTATTATAATGATTGGCCCAACACAGTTAGTTGATGGGGTATTATTATCATTGGTCCAACACAGTTAGTTGTTTAGGTATTATAATCATTGGTCCAACACAGTTAGTTGATGGGGTATTATAATCATTGGTCCAACACAGTTAGCTGTTGTGATATTATAATCATTGGTCCAACACAGTTAGTTGTTTGGGTATTATAATCATTGGTCCAAGACAGTTAGCTGATGTGATATTATAATCATTGGTCCAACACAAATTGCTGATATGATATGTTAATCATTGGTCCAACACAGTTAATTGATGGGGTATTATAATCATTGGTCCAACACAGTTAGTTGTTTGGGTATTATAATGATTGGTCCAATACAGTTAGTTGTTTGGGTATTATAATGATTGGCCCAACACAGTTAGTTGATGGGGTATTATAATCATTGATCCAACATAGTTAGCTGATGTGATATTATAATCAATGGTCCAACACAGTTGGTTGGTGTGATCTTATAATCATTGATCCAACACAGTTAGCTGATGTGATATTATAATCAATGGTCCAACACAGTTAGCTGATGTGATATTATAATCATTGGTCCAACACAGTTGGCTGATGTGATATTATAATCATTGATCCAACACAGTTAGCTGATGTGATATTATAATCATTGATCCAACACAGTTAGCTGATGTGATATTATAATCATTTATCCAACACAGTTGGCTGATGTGATATTATAATCATTTATCCAACACAGTTAGCTGATGTGATATTATAATCGATGGTCCAACACAGTTGGCTGATGTGATATTATAATCATTGATCCAACACAGTTAGCTGATGGGATATTATAATCAATGGTCCAACACAGTTAGCTGATGTGATATTATAATCATTGGTCCTTCACTTAGGTATGTGTTAAAAATTGATCTCACAACAAACAGAAGAAAAACGATTTGGTGGAGTCCAAGCTACTCATCCGATACGCCTCTAAGTTAGGTTTGGGAGGGTGGGGGATAGGCCAACGCAGTGGTTCTAAAACTTTATCTCTTTGCGGCCCTCTGTGAAAAAATGTTTTGTTATCGTGACACACGTGACAATAAATCTAAACAGAAAAAAAAGAAGATAATGGAATAATAAGAGCGTCATTAATGTCATGAAGTTTATTTATTACCTGTTACATTGCAGATTACTTTTGTAATTGATGTAGAAATAGGGACAGAGTTCTAATTATGGATTCTCGATCTATTTTTTTTTTTTTTAATTTTAGCGGCCCACCTTAAATTGGTCAACGACACACTAATGGGCCGCGGGCAGCACTTTGAGAACCGCTCATCTGACCTACAGATTTCAGAGAAAAATTTCTATGAACTTCCCTGATTAAAGTTTGTTAAAGTCCCACAAGTCCACCCAGTTTTAAATGGGTGTGATAACCGGTTTTTTTTTTTTTGGGGGGGGGGGGTATTTATTATAGCCAAATTAGGGGGCACAATAGGAGCCTAATTGTTTTCCTTCCCTTAAATTATATTTGTTCATTTCTGTATGCAGGGCCCATTTCATAATCTCAGTGTGAATATTGAGACTATACGGTTTGTAAAACAAACATAAAAACTGAAGTGTAATTAATTTAAATGTTCAATATCCATAATAGTTATTTTATATTTATTTTTCCAAATCAATGTCTTCATAATTTCACAATTAGTAACTCATATATCATTGTTTCCATTTTAAATAGTTTTACATCTAAAAAATAAAGTAAAGTTCCTTTAGCCCTAGAGGACCATCGGGACAGATGAAGTGAAGAATTCATCATTTTCTGTGACCTCGGCATATGAAGGGGATTGTGTGGTTAGCACAACGCCCAGCCGTCTTTATTTCCCAAACTTAAAGTCAGGTACCCATTTAAAGCTGGGTGGACTTGTGGGACGATTTTGAAACAACTTTCACCTTGGGAAAATTCACATGGTTCTCACCGATGATCGAACCCAGGACTTTCAGGTCGACAGTCAAGTAACCCCACCACTCGGCCATACGTCCCACTTTTTTTCATTTTCCGTAGATAGTGTAATGACCATGTTGTATTGAACATGTTGGACTGAACATGTTGTACTGAACATGTTGGACTGAACATGTTGGACTGAACATGTTAGACTGAACATGTTGAACTGAACATGTGGTACTGAACATTTTCGACTTAACATGTTGGACTGAACATGTTGGACTGAACATGTTGGACTGAACATGTTGGACTGAACATGTTGTACTGAACATGTTGGACTGAACATGTTGCACTGAACATGTTGGACTGAACATGTTGCACTGAACATGTTGGACTGAACATGTTGGACTGAATATGTTGGACTGAACATGTCAGATTGAAAATGTTGTACTGAACATTTTCGACTTAACATGTTGGACTGAACATGTTGCACTGAACATGTTGCACTAATACGTTATAGTACATTAGTGATACATTGTAGACTTAACCGTTCTAAGTAGGGCGGCTGTAATGTCAGGCTGACCTATTTCTCTTAGTCACAAGGAAATGGTACAGTCAGCAGTAAGACGGCGCGATACCACAAAACACTTCAAGGCTGGGATTCTTGACCCCAATTTCTCGGGTGCTTGTTTACGTTTTGTATTCCTACTATTTCCCAACCTACCCTCCCCCTCCCCCAATAGACAAAAATTCATCACGTGTGAAGACTATACGTAATGTTCACTATCACAATGTCACCAAATTCAAAAAAAAAATTGTTCCAATATATGCCGCGTGCGTTGTAATTGTTAGAGCAGGCCTCGATTTTTGTGAAACAAGCTCATATTAAATTGTGTCGATTCGTGGAATTCCATTGTCGTACCGGGCGCTATGTGGACACTTCACAGCACCAGCTACCAACTTCACAACACCAGCTACCAACTTCACAGCACCAGCTACCAACTTCACAACACCAGCTACCAACTTCACAACACCAGCTACCAAACCCATATCCCCAGGGATACTCGGTAGGATAAACTATCATCATAAATAATGACGAATAATTTGACATTGCCCATCATAACTGACAGAGACAACACACGTACTAATACAAACACCCATTACAGTATCTGAGTAGAAAAAATAATAAGTCTCTGACATGGAATCCACGAGATATATGGGGGGAGGGAGGGGGTGAGACAGGAAGAATGTTGGAAATAAAAAAACAAATTTAAAGAAAAAACACAAAATTAAAACAAAACAAAAAAAATCCGAAGTATAACTGTGGTGATCCCCCTTGATCGCAGTGATCTAAATGTCAAAACGAGACCGGAAGTGGTGCCGAAAACGACGCCTGGATGGCTAGAAGAGCGAAGCCGATCTCGTGAGAAATTTCAGGCTAAGGCGGGAGTAGCGATGTTTGTTTTTAAAGACAGTCGGCTAAAACTGCTGTCGAGCAAAACAGTTTTCTACTGAATCGCTGGAATAAAAATCTTTGTGCAGCCTCAACGCCTCTATAATGTCTACTCGTCTCGGTCTTGAGCCACACATCCTCGGCCCTATTATCGGAATGTCAAAACAGACATTTATATAGAACTCTTAACTCTGCTAGCTGCCCCCTTGCCTGTTGTTTTCTTCTCTCACTTCTCTCTCTCTGCCTCTCTCTCCCCCGTCCCCCTTCCTACCCATCATATAAGTCTACCCACCCCCTTACTATTTCACCCACCCCACAACCGGTAGATCGTAAGGAACGTTCTGGAACACTGGTGCAAGGTTTTAATGCTGACAAGGGACGTGATCTACAAGTAACAGACGAATATGTTTTACTGGTTGAAAAGTAAGATAAACGTGTTGAATTGAATACGTTAGTGGCATAGTACATGTAGGAAGATGAGATGTCTGGAACAACAAAGACAGAAGATGAGATGACAAGGCGGTAAAAGCATCAAATGACTAAAACAAACAAAACACAACAATCTTACATAGATAGTTTAACAAAATGGGATAAGTAAAATCATATTAAGAGATAGATGGGGATAAAAGCAAACAGGCTGTAATACATGCTAGGTAGATTGGTATAATAACAAACAGAGGCGCAACTAGACCAAACTTTCAGGGGGGGGGGGCAAAAAAAATCACTTGTATTAAAAATTCACATTATTTATATATTTGTATTTTATTTTAAACAAATTTTGGTCTAATCTTTTAATTTTTTTTTATTTCGGAGGGGGCAAATGCCCCCAATGCCCCCCCCCCCCCCCCCAGTTGCGCAACTGGTAACAAACACACTATAATAAAGAACAACCAATCAATACGTTTGATTTATAGTAACTTTATAAAATCAACGGGAAAACCTCATTTGCGAAAAAAAGTTAAAGTTATTTTTGGAATTTATTTTTTCTATTTAGTATTAAATTAATTAACTGAAAAAAAAATTAAATATTCCACTCTCAAGTCAATTTTATATTTTCTCACTAAATTTTACTGTTTTCTTCAAATCTTAAACAATAAGAACTGTTCAAATTTTGCTACTCACAAATATATTGCCTCCCACCGATAAAAACAAATGAAACCTAATTCATTAGCAGAAGCAAGGCTATTTTTTTTTTTTACAAAGTTTTCTTTTATAATGTTGTTTTTGTTGACATTATATGTGCTAAATGTTACGCTTTCATTTAACTTGCTATGTCTGGATGTTGATCTTGTCATGTTTAGGGAAATTGAAATCAATTGTCATAAAATTCTCCAGGTTGATCGAAGTGAAATTTTAAACCCTTGTCTATTCTCGATATAACGATTTTACATTTTCATTCAACTAATTAATATTCTTTGGAGTTGGAAGAGAATTACATTTATGCGGTAATATTTATGTAAGGGGCAAAGTGACAAACATGACAACATTCAGACAGAGTAAGATATATTAAAACATATAAAAATAATACGTTTTAATCGCTGACTTTTTATTTATTTGTTTGTTTGTTTGTGTTATTTGTTCTACATATAGAACATCCCTCGCTTTGATCCTAAACAATAGTCCCTGGGGTTGTCGCCAGGGTAAAGAAACCCCGTCTCACGGGCATCAGAAGGTCTGCAGAAAGTGAAAACGGATACTCTGGAACAACGGGTTAGTCTTGTATGGAGGCTCCGTGGTGTCTCCATGCTCAGTGAACCTCCCTGGCTTGGTAAGGAGGGGGGGGGGAATAGAAGAATATTTAATTACTTTCATCTTTTAAAGGTGACCAAAATATTGCTGTGTAATGCTACAGAAAACACGCACGGCCAGATCTCTATTTAAATCAAACCCCATCAAACACCATCAAACACCATCAATTCCATCTGCAACTGTGGGTGGTCAGCAGCACCTGGACATCTGAGTCAAGTTTGTCTCCCCTTACATCTCTAT
This sequence comes from Bulinus truncatus, assembly GCA_021962125.1. NCBI lineage: Eukaryota > Metazoa > Mollusca > Gastropoda > Planorbidae > Bulinus > Bulinus truncatus. The sequence goes on along the minus strand of JAGDYQ010000100.1, from coordinate 1,113,793 downwards.
AAATTATCTCTCCTACCCTGTCTCCCACTCTATTTCTCTCTGTTTTTTATTTTTCTTTTTTTATTGTATTTGTTTGGCAGACATTACATAACACATTACCAGAACAAACGTGCCTGATAGAATCAATTGGACGATACAGAGTCAAGATTTATCGATAGCTCTCTTCAATGGCTTGCACCTCCCCCTCCCCCCTCCTCAAAATTTCTTTTATCAGCTGGAAAAAAAGAAAAGAAACGTTTTTTTCTAAAAGACACGTTAGTTAACCCCCCCCCCCCCATTTTCCGTCCCCCACCTGTTGGTCGCATCTGGAATCGGAAAAAAAAATTCCTTATTCTCATGGCAGGAAATGAATGTCAGCTTATTATTAATTTTTATGTTAGTGCTAGCCACCGGTACAGGGGAATAAACATCTCCTAGGGCAACCATGTTCTATAACTCTTCTTGAAATGGCCGTACCATTCGTATTACTCTCCCCTTTTAGCCACCGAAAATCCCGTCGAATTGAATTAGAAACGGTGGGGTATCTATTTTGTTTCGAGTTTTATTAGCTTACATTTTTATATAGCGTTATATTTGTTTACTGGCAGATTGTGGTTTGAAAAGGCTGAGATAATGAGCTTATATAAGGAAGGGATCAAACCTTATTGTTATAGAAATGGAACAATTAGTAATTAGCACCAAAACTATAGTAATACATTTATAACGTCAATCTCTCTACCTTTATTCCAGGCCCGTGGACGTGGGAGCCGCCCCCCCTGCGTTTTGTCTGGCCCCCTCTACTTGTTTGCTCTACTTAGTAAAATTTATTTCCTGACCCCCCCCCCCCTCCGCTATTGCCTAGCCCCTGCTGTAGAATGCCTGGCCCAAGCTGTAGAATTTTCACGCTACGGGGCTGCTTCATTCCATATATAGACTTGACGTAAAGTTATTCATTGTTAAATAATCTGTCAGTTTTGATAATGTAAATAGAAAATATATATTTTTAAAACATCGTTTTGAGTTTAAAAAGGTCATAAAAATGGTCCACTATCTCCAGGACTTTTTAAAGAGATACCCCTTGAGCTGGCCACTGGTCACTCATATGTATTAGATGTACACTGCGTGCATTGTTGCTATCTTTTTTTTTATTGTTTGTTGACCGCGTCAGTGAACATCGCCCCATCACTGACTCAAGAAGGTAATAGTAAGTACAGAAGTATGCTTAAATCATTGGCTTATACTAATTTGAACAAACAGATAGTTGGCATTTTAATTCACCGAGCAATGAGCAGCCATAGGTCTAATGAGCAGCCATAGGTCTAATGAGCAGCCATAGGTCTCATGAGCAGCCATAGGTCTAGAGACATGCTAAAATTACACGTTGGCGTGTACATACAAACGCAGAGCTAGTAAATAGTGTCGAGTACAACAGAGAACGTGTCGCCGTGTAGATACAATCATATCAAGTTCTTTAGGCTTACATTGCTTTATATTTTTTAATATTTTACAGCGGCCTCCTATTCTTACATAGCATCCTGGTAGGAATAAAATAAGCTTTAACCTTTTAACTCTTGAACTACAGATTAGAATATCATATGTGAATTGAATAATAAATACAAATTGAAATCTAAGACGAAAAGAATTAACCCTGGGTACAGATTTTGAAGCAAGATACTGACTGGTTCGAATGCTGACCAATACAGTTATAGTATATCAAAGTCGACCTATGTAAATACAGTATTTCAGTTTTATTAGCTGTCCAGTCCAGTGCGCCGTTTACTGACTTGATTGTTTAAAATAAACAATTCAGATATGTTTGTATTGCTTACTATTTGTTCCTAGAGTACGTCAACTAACAAAACCAAAAACAACCACGTCCTTACTAGCAACTGGTTTTAATTAGGTCTTCATAATTTATATGCACATTACACTACCAACACATGTGTTTACTCCTATTCTATTGTGTTTTATGTACTTCTCGTATTCTTATGTGGTTTGGTACTTCTCAGATGCTATCGTGTATTATTTACTTCTTCTATTTTATCGTGTATTATGTACTTCTATTTTATCGTGTATTATGTACTTCTATTTTATCGTGTATTATGTACTTCTCCTACTTTATCGTATATAATGTACTTCTATTTTATCGTGCATTATGTACTTCTCCTATTTTATCGTGTATCATGTACTTCTATTATTTTATCGTGTATTATGTACCCTATTTTATCGTGTATTATGTACTTCTCCTATTTTATCGTGTATTATATAAACACGTACACCTGAGACCGCCCAGTGTGTGTGAGTACTTGAGCTCTAGGTATGTGCATCTGTCGATCACTTTATGGGTTCAAACAGTTTTTAATGACTCAAATGTAGCCTCTCCCCCCCTCCCGTAACTCATGCGCGTCATTTAATTCCCTTTAGTCACACTCCTATCCACCGCCCGCCCCCTCACCCTCCCTTTGCTCCTTCAAACCTGACATCCTTCTATCAATTCGACCACTATATCAAGCTCGACTTGTCTATTTGTATGTCTGCCAGTGAGATGGTTCTACAGGTAAATGACTCTTCCGTTTTACCCTCATTTATAACTCTTCAAGTGTTTTATGTCACACCCACTCCCCCCAACCCATTGGCCCATTCGCTTTATAAACTAACAGTGAGACAACTCTTGAGTACGTTAATTTTTTCATTGTCGTGAGCCATTACATGCGGAGACAGTGAGTGAAAAACAGAAACAGTTGCTCACACACATATACATCTGCTCACACACATACACACTTGCTCAAACGTGATCCTACTAGCAACTAACTTTTATTCTCTCCCGTCTTCCCCCCAACCCCACCAACAAAAATATATAAAAAGAAAGAAAAGAAAACAATTGGTAAATGAAATGTATAAAAAGTAATTCTTTATTGTTATGATAAATCTTGTTTATATAATGTTGTATACCTACGTCAGTAGTCTAGAATGTCCAGTCGAACATTTTGCTTCGCGTTTCAGTAAAACAAACAAAAAAATATTCCTTTAGATCATAGAAATATTTATATAATCCATCTTGACTAAATAAAAGCGTAAATGCCGGTTTGTATATCTTGTATTTATGAAATGACAGGGTAACAACATCAAAATATCAAGGACTTGGTGTGTCTTCCAACCAGGCTTGCGGAGCCGGAGCCGGAGCCGAGGAGCCGGGAGCCGCTACTTTTTGCTGGAGCCGGAGCCGGAGCCGAAAAAATCTGGCGGCTCCACGGCTCCCAAATGGTTTTATTTTTACAGCAGAATTTTTTTTTTAGCTTTAAAATTACAAATTTGTTTGATTGTTTGCCTCCTACAATTTGTAATAGACTAAAAACAAAATGGTAGCTTTCTGTATTTAACAATTTTATTATAAACAGAATATCTGAAACAGAGCAGATACATTTATAAGGCTGTGGCTATTCGGACCCGGATCCCAATAAAATTCGATTGTTATTCGGACCCGTGGCAAATATGCACTAAGCTTAGCTATATTTAAACTTTATTAGACGGAACCCGAAAAAATAATAATACAGAGTCCGCTTAGTGAAACCCTAGACACTGAGTAACGATTAAATCATACAATTCAAACAATTATAAAAAAATAAACAAAAAACAATAATAAAGTTTATGTATAGCTAAGCTAAGTGCATATTTGCCACGGGTCCGAATAACAATCGGAGTTTATTGGAACGGGGTCCGAATAAAAATCGGAGTTTATTGGTACCCGGGTCCAGGCCGTAGCCAGAGGGGGCTAGAGGGCTGACCCCCCCCCCCGTTCATGACCTGAGTCCCCCCTCCCCCCCCGTGCATGATTTGAGCTTTTTGACAAAATTTTAATAATAAAGGCTATAAAACATCAATCATTTTGTTCAATTTTGTTTTAGGGGCCCGGACTGAGCTGGCCAATCAACTTTTGAAAATATCAATATCAGCACGGGGGCCCGTTTCACCCCTGCCCAGGGACCCGAAATGTCTGTCGGTGGGCCCTTTTCGTAACCTTGTAATAGTTTTATATATTGATATCTTCTGAGGACAACTAGCAACTTATTTAAGTTAATAAAATAATATTGACTTCTGACTTCACTTTTATACATATGTATAATAAAATAATAAAGTACAAACTCCGTGATTTCTGAGTGATGTTATTTATTTTGCAAATTTACTTTTTAGCAGAATTAATTTTATTTTAAATTGAATAATTGCGACTGGTCATTTGTTGTTGATAGATCTGTTCTTTGTTTTCAATATTTTATAAGAAATATCACACAAATAGCTAAGCTATATTCGTGCATCTTTGTCGTTCTTCCCGGGTTGTACGTTTAACCAACAGTATAATGATATAAATCAGGTATCTATTATGTAACAATTGTGTAGCAGAACAAATGGTCAATATATTTATAACAGGAATCAGAAATTGCTCAGCCTCAATAAATTTTTGTCATTAAAACTCTTTACTATTTAAATTATTTTTAACAAAACTGCAACATGCATGCACTATTGAAACGTAGTTAAAATTATATATTTCTAATTAATAGCTAAACAATCGGTACTAAAATGCACCATTCCAGATATGGAACTGCAAAAAATTTCTTGGGGAAGGGACTCACTGAGGTCCCCTCCCAAAACCCCTCCTCTCCGTTCGCAAGCTTTCGGCGCTTCGCACCTCCATCTTCGCCCCCCCCAACCATTTCTTCTACCCCACGAGGGGCGGAATTATGGGGAGAGGCCGGGGGGCATATCCCCCCACCTCCGGTTATCGCAAGTTTAGGTAATGCATCATTAAATTATCGAAATATTTTTTGTTCAAAAACCAATTTTGAACACTGAAAACAGTTTCGCCCCGCCCCCCGGGGGTAAAATTTTTGCCCCCCCCCCCCCCGTCAAAGTTGTCTAGATCCGCCGCTGTACCCCAGAATCAGTTCTTCGGCACGCCCCCCCCCCCCCCGGCTGAAAAAAAAATTCTCCCCCCCCCCCAATGCAATAGTCCTGGCTACGGCCTGCCCGGGTCCGAATAGTCACTTCGAATTAATCAATAATAAATATAAATACTGAAGTCTTTAAAATATTTTAAATAATGTATCATTTTACTATTTGCTAATTTGATCATTGAAATAACTTTTTATTACTTTTGAAAATGGCGACTAGAGAAACCTCGATAGAAAATAATGATATAATTCTGGATGCACTGAAATGGTTTGTTTTTAGTAAAACCGACAATGGACAATGCGTATATTTTTCAAGTTCCTGACTCTGGGGGTGAACGCGGCAAAATCTGCATAACTTTTTATCAGCGGGATGTTAGCGTGGAGCAATTACACAATTTTTTGTCTCGTGTGATACTATCTTAATAGGGAGCCGGAGCCGTCAAAATTTGTGGGAGCCGGAGCCGAAAAAAAATATGGCGGCTCCGCAAGCCTGCTTCCAACAATATCATGACTAAATTAAACTCGGTGTACTGAAAGTAGTCTGTTATTCAGCTACATTAATGGATACATAAATGAAAGAAATAATTCATAATTGTGCTCAAGATTTTTTTAGAAAATTTAATATCTGTGTTATAACAGAGGCGCAACTAGACCAAACTTTCAGGGGGGGGGGGGAGCAAAAAAATCACTTGTATTAAAAAATCACATTATTTATATATTTGTATTTTATTTTAAACAAATTTTGGTCTAATCTTTTAATTTTTTTTTATTTCGGGGGGAGGGGGCGGCAAATTCCCCCCAATGCCCCCAGTTGCGCCATTGTCAGGGTATGATCTTATGGGGTTATTTTACTTATAGTTTTTGTAAGCAACTTTGCTGTTTTTTTTTTTTTCTGAACTTTAAAACAATCTTCAAGCGAGAGATCCTTTGTGCCTGATATCATTAAAACCCTTATACAAATAAATCAATTCTATTAAACCCCCTCCTGGTAAATTGCAAAAATCCCAGAAAAAACATCACAAATCAGAAGATGAGAAGAAATTATTTCTTCGCACCACATTACGCACCATAGAAGACATTTTTTTTTTTGTGAAATATATCAAAACCATCGCGACAACTAAAAAAATGCATTATTGTGTTACTATTAAGAAATACCGACTCAAGACTAAAAATTGTATTCGGATTATAACAATGAGTGTCTTTTGAATTGAATAGGTACTTCTAATTAATAATCCATTTTTAAAACTGCTTATTTAAAACTAATTTTGTCTTTACTTGATAGTTAGAAAAATAAATAGGCTATTCATTTTAGTGCCAACAATAAATTGAAACTATAAATGACAACAGACTAGTTAACAAAATGTGTAACTTTAGTTGCTCAACATGAACACATCGGCGTCTCCACAGACTGCTGGAGAGGGCTCAATTATGGACCCCACGTCAACCTTCTACATGTCTGCCGAGGCTGCAGTCGGCTCCCTTTCATTTGTCGGGAACTCATTGGTGGCCGCCGCCCTCGTCAAGAAGGGTCAAGGTCGCTTCATCAAAAAGATCTTCACCGTCAACATGGTCGCTGCGGATACCTTAGTGGGACTCCTGGTGGCTCCGATGACGGCCATAGTGTATGCGGGTCTACCGCGCCATATCTACGGCTGCGCGGTGGCCGTCTGCGTAATTGTGGTCGTCACACACGCCTCCATCTTGGCCCGGTACGCCCTGGCGCTGGAGACGTACCTGGCCATCTTCAGGCCAAGCATCTACGAGGTCACCAAGACCGTGTTTAGATGCATCGTGATCAACATACTGCTTTGGGTAACATGTATTCTTACAGCAACGATTCCCATTTTAAGGTTCACCATGACCCCTGACGAGATGGAACGCTGCAACTACAGCGAGGTCATAACCTTACAGTACTCAGTTTACTTCCAGTTTCTCGGGCTGGTGTTGGTTCCACTTGTCCTGGTCACACTGCTAAATGTCCATGCGTTCATTAAGCTTCGTCGGTTTCAGAGAAAGCGGAAAACATTCTACAACATGTTTGTATTGGACGGAGATATACAAACTACACTGAAATCGAGTTCAGAATTTAAAAAAGAACTGAAATCGAATGCAACGATACAAACAACAGTAAAGTTACATGCAGCAATGCAAAATACACCGACATTGGAAAAAGAAGCTTACAGCAAAATGAAATTGGATAATGTAATACAGAATACACTGAACAAAAGTGTCAGGACTGTTATAATGGTACCGGTACTGCTTTTAGTTTTCTTGTGTGTACTCTGCGTTCCGGTGAGCATTGTGAAATGTGTGATCCTCTTCTGTGTCCCCTGTGAGCTCCCCGGGGCGGCTCTTAAGTCACACCAACTCATGTACCTATCCATCGCTCTACCTCACAGGGACGTGGTTAAAACGGGTCCTATGACGTAGAATCTCGTTACCAATTTACCAGCCAACCAACTAGTAACTTGAGGTATCATTATTATTAATTTTTTTTTTTTTGGAATTGAACTCTGTCACCATTAACTGCGACCAGTGGTGGCCATTGGGAATTTTGAAACTGTGTCAGAGTAAACGTCTGTTTCAGTCCCCGCTTATGAGATTCGCCATAAAGCAAGTAGTGGGTACTCTTTCCTGGACCTTTCATATAGCCAGTTTTTGAGTCTTCTTTAACGGAATGTGATTTGTGTGTGTGTATGTGTGTGTATGTGTATGTATGTGTGTGTGTGTGTGTGTGTGTGTGTGTAATCTGGAACTGGATCTCAAACCACATAGAGACCTGGTACGACTTCTCTGTGTACAGGGGGGTAATGGTTCTACCCATAGTGTTCGTTATGGATATGCGGAATTAGGTGACCTCTTGAAGCCATCACTGTTAATGTGCCCCATTCAAGAAATAATTCCTACCAGATCTGATTATATCAGGGCCCCGATGGAACATGTGCCTGGGGCTCCTAGAAAGCCTCCGAACGTCCCTACTTGAATCAAATATGAAACCAGCGCCCGCTCACAAATTAACACGACAAACAGTGGTCAAGATTTAATGTATTGTACAATTAATCTTTTGATTCTTGTCAATGAAAATGTTCAAAACAGAAATCATTCCGAGATTTACAAATAGAGAAAATAGTTTTACGAAACAAATAGAATGCAAGTGATACTAATATAATTATAAAACATTTTTTTTCCTCATTTACCAACTTGAAGATGAGAGCAACCATCATTCACGGATGAGATTAAATTTAGCCCGCGGGCGGGCCGTAATAGGTCCATGGCTGGAATTAATTTGTTCTATCTTATAAACTATTTTAAAATAAACTTCTTTTACATTTTCAGTCAAAATTTCTTCGGTCCTAATGAGTAAATATAAGATGTGTCATTTAATAGTGTGTGTGTGTACATTAGATGTCATTTAACAGTGTGTGTGTGTAATTAGATGTCATTTAATAGTGTGTGTGTACATTAGATGTCATTTAATAGTGTGTGTGTGTGTGTGTGTTTGTATGTCTTAGTTTATATGAGTGTAATTAGACGTGTAAAGTATAATCCACACATACACACACACACACACACACACACAATTAGTTTCATACCCCGCCCCCCTCACCTCTCTCTTTAATGGAAAGGAAAAGTATTTATCAAACTTACTCGCCCTCCACCCAAACACTTGAAGATTGAGGTGAGCTCACTGCTCATATAGACAAGGCTCCCATAGTCTCTTGCACGTGCGCTATTAACTCGGCCGACATCAAAGATGTGTTCAAAAGCGCGGCGCTTTTCTCACAGGACGAGGAAATGAGGGTTGAGGCCCGGCTTGACCTTGTGACCCGATATTTTAGACTGACCTTTTCGTAAATAAATTAATCCGCCGGGCTCTCAAGGAAAGGAAAACAAAACCTAAACATAAAAACAAAACATCCAATCAATTAGCCTCGTAGTGGATGATGGGATGGAATATTGAACACGACAATGGGTAACATGAAGTTGAAATCATTCCTTAACACTACAGGTGAGTTTTGAAACTAGTGTCAAACAGATTATCGAATTTAAATCTAAATATTTGATTCAATTTTTATTTTACCTTATCAATGATCATTGGCATAAAGTATGAACTGTTCTGATTGCATGACGTTTGTATTGATTTAAATTGATTTTTAAATAACAATCATAATACATTATTAATCTCAACAGGGGCGTTAAGTCTCAGAATAAAAAAAATTCCGAACTTCACAAACGAAAAGTTTTTTTTTTATTCCTATAACCTATAACCCGTAATTTGTTTTAAAAGATGGAAGCCACACATCTGGACAGTATATGTGTGTGTAGTTGTGTAGTTGTATGTGTAGTTGTGTTTGTAGTTGTGTGTGTAGTTGTGTGTGTAGTTGTGTGTGTAGTTGTGTGTGTAGTTGTGTGTGTGTAGTTGTGTGTGTAGTTGTGTGTGTAGTTGTATGTGTAGTTGTGTAGTTGTGTGTGTAGTTCTGTGTGTAGTTGTATGTGTAGTTGTATGTGTAGTTGTGTTTGTAATTGTATGTGTAGTTGTGTGTGTAGTTGTGTGTGTAGTTGTGTTTGTAGTTGTATGTGTAGTTGTGTAGTTGTATGTGTAGTTGTATGTGTAGTTGTGTTTGTAGTTGTATGTGTAGTTGTGTAGTTGTGTAGTTGTATGTGTAGTTGTGTGTAGTTGTGCGTGTGTCTAGTTTGTGTTTGTGTGTATGTGTATGTGTGTATGTAGATGTATGTGTTAGAAATATGTCCTTGGTCTATTTATTCACTAGTTCTTAGCCAAGACATTACTAAACTATGTTACTAAACTATGTTACTAAACTATGTTACTAAACTTTGTTACTAAACTATGTTATACAAAACACATTTTTGAATGCATATCTTTCTTTAGATTAAGTGTCTATTACCGGGACTGACGTACCTTAATCACATTCTAAAAAGTCGCAAGACAGAAAAACAGGATTGAATTTATATTTATGATTCGACTGTGGCAAATTGTATGTCACCCCCAATACCCCACCCCCACCCCCTAAGAGAGGCGTCGGCTGGTTGGTTTGTTCTAGTAAGTCTGGTATCTGAACGTAATATGTAACAAGCAAATATTGACTGAACATTAAATAAAAATGTACTGATGATGCTATTCATTTGAATCAAGAATCATTTGAATCAAGAATCATTTGAATCAAGAATCATTTGTATCTGTAGGAACTTATCTTTATACCGAAAACTGCATCATGATTGGATACTTTTAACCCAATATCCTATTTCTACTCTTATTGATTGGAACACAATGTAACCTACCGGTATATGTCATTTCATAAAGTCTTCTGTATCAAAATTGGGAATATAGTCGGATTCCGTAAAAGTTTAGGCATAGTATATTTAGAAAGAATTAATTTATTTGAAACAGTTTATTTGAATGTTAAATTTGTATACTGCATGAAAATGTTTGAAATGTTAACATACTTATTGATGGGGGTTTTCCCTTTGTTTAATATGTGAATATTCTAAAAATAGTGATTATTTTTCTGGAGATATCTCCAGAAATGTTTTAAAAAGTCAGAGAGAGAATGGAATAAATATCTAAAGAAGAAACTTGAACCCATATTCCACTGTTCAGCCAGAGTTTAATGCCCTTGATGCCGGATAAGATTCAATATGCAGCCAGCAAGCCTCGGGGCTTCTCACGATAACTGAGAAAGTCACTTAGTTTTTGCCTCCCCCCTCCTCCCCCCTCCCTCCTCCTCCTGCACATTTCTGAAGTCGATCTCAGACCAACGTCAACATTTGAGCATCTCTCTTACCTCTTCCATTGGATACCTCGAGCAGTAAGGCAACCAGAGCCACTTGAACGATCGGGGAAGTCCGGAGCCAGACTGTTGATGCCGAAGGGAGGTCAGAGAAACCCTAGTTGCCCCTTACCGCCCCTGTGTGCCCCCCCCCCCCGCTCACCCTCCATACTTAAGAAATTTACTTTCTCGGTGTATTTTATTTCTTCCTCCCCTTCCCCTGCCGCGGAACTACTTATGTCTCCCTCCCCCCCCTTCCACTTCCTCTTGTCTTCCTCTAGCCATGTCTCCAAGGTATTTACTGCCCACCCAGTACTTAAACACAACAATAACTCCGGCTGTTTGTTTGTTTGTTTATTAGTCCACCTGTTGTGTTGAGTCTCCGTGTGATAGTAAACATTTAGACTTCCGTTGTTATGTAAACAAATACCACGGTATTCTAATTTTAAAATACACTGTATTAAATACCTGCGTTTTAATGATAAAAAAAAATGACGATGTTTAAATAATTTTTAAAATGAAACGAAAATTAATGTTCAAAATCTGTCATCATTAGACGAATGTTTGTATCATAGTTCATCTAATATTTTCTTCATGATCTTTTCACTGGTCGACTCTGTGTGTGTATCTATTTACTGGTCGACTCTGTGTTAGAAACTATTCACTGGTCGACTCTGTGTGTGCATCTATTTACTGGTCTACTCATTGAGTGAATCTATTTACTGGACGGGCATAACGATCCTCATAGTCCGCTTTGCCAGATTGCGCTAATTTTCGCAAATTCCGACTTTTTGAGACCATGGCCTAAGCTGCTCAACAAAAGTTCCTATTTAGAGTTTATGACCTAAAAATGTTATTGGTAAAAATGTTGCGCTTATTTTGGTCCAAAACTTTCAATCACAGCTAGAAATCTAATTGTCCAAATTACTTCTACCTTCTGGGTGGGGTTGGGTGGTCTTGAAGATTTGCAGCCGCCGGTTATAAAATCAAAATATAACATCTCATATTTACAGTGGTACAAACTATTACAAAACTGTTTGTAAAATGTTTGCCTTTGGTCTCAAACGACTCATTTAATTATTGAGCAATAAAAGATTATTTTTTTTTATACTTATTAATGATTTATTTATTTATTTTGTTGTATTTAGTCAACTTTTCATAAAATAGCCTTATGCTTTAATGGCTTATCGGAAGATTTTAATTTAAAAGAAATGAAATTTAAATAGAATTCTTCTTTAACCATAGTGTTTTTATTTTTATCTTTAAGCAGTGTAAAGCATTTTTATATCGATTTTATAGGTTTGGATAACATTACATTTAACATAATAAAAGCAATATTTTGTTTATTTATAAAACATCAAAATTATAACTATTTTTATACGTTTATTATCCTACAATTTCTTTATTAACTTAATAATTAACCCTAAGAATTTTTCGAATTGTTCTGCGGTCTTGGCTAACTAGGTAAGTTGTCTGGACATAATGTTGTCCTCTTGTACTTCATTCATGACGAGAGAATAATAATATTCTGCAACCAAAATGACTTCGGCCACCGTTGTGGTAAGGTGTGGGGCAGGGGAGAATATAAAGACTGAATTATTTTAGGGGGGAGGGGGTGCACAATCTATACGCTTTTGTTGTCTCGGTGAATTTTAAGAGTCCAGTATTTTCCTGTGCTCAGGGCCCCCCAAACGATCTTGATCCACCTCCGCAGAGACGTCGAATAAATCTAATGGAGGAAGGCTCAATAGATTAGCGAGGGATAGATTCAGACATCAAAATTTATATTCACGAAAATTTTAGCTCAAAATTCAGTTGTTTCATAAACATTGTCCCGTTTCCTACACAAAACAAACAATTTTTTTTTCTATTTTGCAATTAACAGTTTTTACTTTTTAGTACAGGTTGATGTCAACCTCTGACTATAGTGACGTCATAAATATAGCGTACAAACTGGGGGGGGGGAGGGGGAGGGAGGGGGGACGACAAAGGCAAAGGCACGTTTCTCCAAAATTATCTTGTTGTACTGATGCTGCTATTGACTGATGCAGAAAATAACAAAGTTCAATAATGGTTCTAAATTTTCTCTTAAAATATGGTGTATGTATGTCTTAACTTAATTCATTAAACTCCTTGCGGAGCAAAGGGCATCTGCACTCACTCTCCAGCGCACTCTGTTTTGGGAGGCCTTTTCAAATCCCTCCCCCTCCCCCTCTTGTTTAATTGCAACTTTTCATTTCGCTAGATCTTCTCCATGTGGTCTTTTTCGTTTCAATTCTGCATCCATCTATAGAGCTAACGTTCAAAACCACTAATTACGCGTCAAAGTCAACAAAAGAAAAATAATGGAATGTGGTTGACATTTCTATACTTTATTAGACTTAAAATTGTTCGTAAGTAAACCATATTAATTATAATATAATGTAGGTGGAACAACCAATTAAGCAAATATGTACAACTTTAAAAAAAAAAAAAGAAACACAAACATACAGGCTGCACAAAAAAAGATCGGTCAAGATGACAAAAACGAAGGTGAAATTTCCAATGCAGCTCTTAGTCTATCAGTGGCAGCTGAAGTGTGGATATTCCATGTTTGTCGTCATTTTCTCAGCTAAAAAGAAAAACCCATAAGTGGGTTGTAAAAACACTTCAAGTCTAAATACACAAAAACGCTTCAAAAATACGTTTGTCTTCCATCGCAATTAATACAGATAATCTGATTTTTTTTTTGTGTGCATGGTTATGACTTTTTTATTTTTAGTTTGAAAATTGTGAATTTTTATGTCTTTACGAGACTTAATGATAAACTAGAAAAAAAAAATGGGAAAATGATAAAAATTGCAACATATTTTATTTTAAATGCGTTTCTAGCCAAAATTAAACGGCTAAATGAACCATATGAAATAGATATACAGGAGCGGTTCTTTGGTTTGAGGGAGTGAGGGGGGGTGTCACGCAAATCTACATTTATGGCACCTCTACATTGGCACTTTTGGGGTTTCGAGGCACAAACTGTCAAGTCAACCGCTTATGAGTTCAGGCTATTAATAACTTTTGACGTAAGGGGGCTCCCTCTGACCAACAACATGGGGCCCTTGAGGTGTTCAGATTGTCCTTCCGTGTGGCTGATCTGTCCTGTTAATATTTTAATAGAAATAGAACCTCACCCGAAGCATATTTTTTTCAAACTAGTCATACCTTTCACAGATAGCATGATGATTCAGAATGTGTGAACTTATGAATAGAAAAGTTTGAACTTTTAAGTTCTTGTTGTGTTACAGCAAAATAAAAGTTGCGATGGGGAGCCCTTTTAGAAGAAGGAGGGGAGGTCTTACTTGTAGAAATATGGAAGAAAAAAAATACATATATCCAGGGCCGCCGGGGGGGGGGGGGGGGGGGTTGCCAGGGGGCCCCCCTTTGGGGGGGGGATAAAGGGGGCCCCCCGCCTCCCCCCCATTTTTTTTTTATTCTTTATTTTTTATTGGTTTTGCAAGGGTGTCCTGCTGTGGCGCCCCTTGGGCCCTCGTTGCCTCATATATCAAACTTTCATTCATATCACTCCCAACCCGTATTAAAGTTATTTTATTATCAATCAACATGTATAGTCGGCCACCAATCAATGGTTAATTAGTCTATTTTAATTTCATTTCCTGAACCCATTCTGACATCTCACTGTTTGCCATGCTCTACAGTTGATAAATAAAGTAGAATTGTTTGTTAAGATTTGAACCAGAGAAATACAAGTTTATGTTCTTAATCTTACCTCATGGTGCTCTAGCTTAACTGTTAAGAACACAGAAACGATGAAAATCGTTACAAGAAATGAAACGATGTTCTCGGACCTGGATGACAACGTGGCTCATAATGAGCGTCTCTTTATTGGGCCTAACTCACACGCTGAATATGTTCTTACTATTATAATGTCAGAAATATTTGTTTACTAAATCGTTAGCACGGTTGGCCATGGTGAGGATATTTATAGTGCATAATGACCGGTAGTGGTTTTCTTTCACCTTTGATCTTTCTACTTGGACACCCTTGCACTTGGACACCCTTGCATCGCCATAATATCCGAGGATGCTGTAGTACTAGTAGGAACCAATGAGTCAACACTCTGATGTAGGAAGCCGGTCAGGATACGAACCCACCACATTCATCACTGCCTTCTTCATCACGACCTCTTTGCCACCGAGTCGGATCTGTGGAAAAACACATTTAAATATTTATTTTCATACATGTAAGTTTATCTAACAAGTTAAATTCAAAGGAAATTAAATTCGAAGTTCACGCTTATGTAACTTAAACGCAAGAGAAAAAAAATAGAAGAAAATAAAACAGAAATTCATAACATTACGTGTTCATTTATTTTTAACTCTCCTATCTTGGCAAAAGTTGTTTTTTAACTCAAAGAGTGACATAACTTGGAATGTCCGTGAACATTATATATATTTTTTTCTTAACAACTTCTGAGTGTTGATGTTGGGCAAAAACACAAACACCAACTGCTAGTGAGCCGCTAGACACGGCCGAGTAGTGAAACATCGCCTCACCGTCCGCCCCTCTCCATCCCCCCAACCCTGTGTGTGATGAGGCGGGAGGGGGCAAAAGTGCGTGAAAGCGCCAGATCTCCCCCCCCCCCTCTCTCTCTTTCTCTCTCCCTTTCACACTCTCCTTCCCAGCATACCGTTTCTCCAACAGACAAACCCCTGAGAGCGAGCATGATGTCGAATGAAGGAGGAACGGATTCGTTGTCTTGCAGTGAGTAATTTTGGTGGGCCAACGCGTCTTATTGCCTGCACGTGCAAGGAGAAGGCTGTGGCCCCTGTCGAGCCGTGAAGATACAGGTCGCTTATGGTTATGTTGTAGTTTTTTGGGTTTTTTTTTTCTTTTTTGGAGGTCGGACGTTTTACAGTTATTGATAACCGCACGTGTTAAGTGCCTGGCTACTTAGAAACGTTTATCCGTGACTGTGTTCGCGAGTCCCCCTCATCAAAAGACGTTATACGACTCAAGAGATATTGTGATTGGGGAAATTGACATTCTACGATGTTTCGTTATCAAACCAAGTTCTCACTTTTTTACTTTTTTTAACACTGTAGTTACAATGATCTCGTAGTGGTTCTCAAATTGTAATGACGTCATTCACACTGATATTTATTTTTTTTTTTACTCGCGTTTCACTAGAAACCTTTTCTGGCCAAGATGAGTAGAAATTTGTGAACAATTTTTCTGGAGATGAAATATTTCATGTACGCCTATCAATTATATCGAGGATAATTGATTAATAAAAAAAATCAATAGCAAAATTATTGTTTTACAAAAAGAAAATTTAGTGAAAAGACCATTTCTGGACTCAGTAAAAGAAAACATTTCTTTAGCCTTGAAGGGCGAAATAAAGTTCTTGGACTGGCGATACCCTGAGAAGTGGTCAAGTGGTCATTCAGTGATGGTACTAAACTATCACCAGGTGCTGGACTCTATCGGCAGGGATAAAGGATTTAACCCAGGTAAATTACTGTTACTAGATAGTCAAAATCTCAGCGTATTGTCATAAATATTTTAATTTAAACTAAAGAAAGGGGGAAAATATATCAATAAGAGGGATCCATACAGTTTTAACGGAAACAAAAATTAGTTTTTATAAATAATAAAATAACAAATAAGTAAGACAAGAAAATTGATTGTGTGTGTGAGACAAGACATATATAAATATATAGAATTGTGTATACTGATCTAGAAACACACACACACACACACACGCACACATATATATATATATATATTTATATATATATAGTGATATAGAAAGATTTACGTATATTGAAATATATTGATAGATTTATACTGATATAGATCTGTTAAGTTTCTGACTGGATATAGTGTATTATCTCTAAGATATTTTAAACTGGAAGGTTTTTTTTGCAGTGCCCTTCTTTCCTCCCCATTATGACTTGAAGTAGATAGATATATGTAAACTGAACTGGATAGATATATGTAAACTGAAGTAGATAGATATATGTAAACTGAAGTAGATAGATATATGTAAACTGAAGTAGATAGATATATGTAAACTGAAGTAGATAGATATATGTAAACTGAAGTAGATAGATATATGTAAACTGAAGTAGATAGATATATGTAAACTGAAGTAGATAGATATATGTAAAATGAATTGATAGATGTATGTAAACTGAACTGGATAGATACATGTAAACTGAAGTAGATAGATACATGTAAACCGAAGTAGATAGATATATGTAAACTGAATTGATAGATATATGATAGCTGAAGTAGATAGATATATGTAAACTGAAGTAGATAGATATATGTAAACTGAAGTAGATAGATATATGTAAACTGAACTGGATAGATATATGTAAACTGAACTGGATAAATATATGTAAACTGAGATAGATAGATACATGTAAACTGAAGTAGATAGATACATGTAAACTGAAATAGATAGATACATGTATACTGAAGTAGATAGATATATGTAAACTGAACTGGATAGATATATGTAAACTGAAGTAGATAGATACATGTAAACTGAAGTAGATAGATACATGTAAGCTGAAGTAGATAGATACATGTAAACTGAAGTAGATAGATATATGTAGACTGAATCAGATAGATATATGTAAACTGAAGTAGATAGATACATGTAAACTGAATCAGATAGATACATGTAAACTGAAATAGATAGATACATGTAAACTGAATCAGATAGATACATGTAAACTGAAATAGATAGATACATGTAAACTGAATCAGATAGATACATGTATACTGAAATAGTTCTCCACAATGATTAACTAGACCAATTTGACGCAATGTTGACAATTAGTTCAGTAAATATTCTCCCCTGCGGGCTTAATACAGATGGAAAGTTCTTGAAATACGTATTTATTAAAAAAAATATCATAAAAAAACAGCTGCTATCAAAGTAATCTCCCCACCCACTGCCCCACCACCGGGGTGTTCCATTACTGCAATACATTAAACGTATTTTAAATAAGACGCACTCCAACCGTCCACTAGGTCTGGATTTAATTAAATCTGCCACAAGGGTCTGACTATCTTACTATTGATTCGTCCACTTCACTCACATCTTCGTAATATTGCTGGTGTTGTAAGAAATGTTACTCACTAGACGTCAATATATAGCCTAGGCCCATGTTAACAAGTTGTGTTGGCTCCTAGAACAGCTGCTGCCTGTTGTTGTGCTGTACAATGGATGTACTAGTCACATTAGATTCTATAGCTACCAACGGTTCGTAGATTTATATCAAGCGATGGATGTACCTGACTGGACAGCTTAAAACTGGAAATAACCTTATGTCCGTCTTACGCTCAACAGCTCAGGTTTATATTTTCCAAAATTTAACATAAATTCAACCTGTTGCTTTATCATTTATTGTTTCTTGTAAAGGTCAACATTCAGTTATAAATTTTCTGTTTGTTTTTTTTTTGTTTTTTTTTTTTTTATTTTCAAATGTGCGGTTATCATTATTTAAATATATTAAAAGAAATCATTTGATAACCATAACACTTTACAGCTCAATTTTTGTTCTTATATGTGTGTGTATGTGTGTCTGTATGTTTTTAAAAGTTTGTGGCTTTGTCGATTAATACAGAAAATAATTTCCATGAGAAAATTGGTCTTGGGGTAATATAAATAAAGACATTGCAGTAAATGATCGGAATTTTCAAAAGACCGTTCTATAGTTGCAATCAAGAATTTATGACGTAATATGCTAGGTGATGTCATTTAGAGATGTCCTCAGTGCTAATTTTTTCTATAATTTTGACATCACGAAAATAACTTCACGTTGATGTGTTGTACGTCATGTGAAGTCAGGTCTTTACTGCACAATCCGTAGATACAAGAACAGCATGTAAATAAGATATTAAGAAAGACAGAAAGTAAGAAGCCGAATTGAACTTGCGCGCGGGGCTGCACCGTGCCACGCCAACTTGCGTCTGTGCTGCAAAATGGCAGAGAAAAACATTTAATTAGATCATTATAGCAATGTTTCGTTTTGATTTTAACACTGAGAGAATTAATTACTGTTTAAACAAATAATATTAGCGTTGACGGTTAAAACGTAATTTGTGACTTATGAAATGTACATTAGGTAGGTGGCATAAATTAGTACCCATAACTTTACTGTGTTTGGTTTGGCTGGTTGGTTGGTTTGGTTGGCTGTTTAGTTTTGTTTGTTTAGGTTGGTTAGTTGGTTGTTTGGTTTGGTTTGGTTTGTTAGCGTTGATGGGTAAAACGTAAGTTGTGATGTATGAAATGTAGGTCATTTCTGCACATTAGGTTGGTGGCGTAAATTACCACTCATAACTTTACCTAATGGTGTGTTAGAAATGTTTCAAGTGTCACGTTTAAATTCCCGACTTACCGGGCATCGCCGGGTGCACTGCTAGTATTGATATATGTAAACATTTATACAATTTATAAATACAACAAAAATAGATTTTATTAGTTTGGGAGCAGCGGTTACTGCTCCTGAGCAATTTTTCGGTTATCGGAATACGAACTGTTGAGTGTGTGTGTGTGTGTGTGTGTGTGCGTGCGTGCGCGCGCGCAAGTACATACTTATCAGAGTAAAGAGCAGTATTTACGCACAGCTCACAAAACGCGCACACACATTATAATAAAGCGCGCAAATATCTAATTCGATAAACATATATATGGCACTATTTTTACGCACAAAATGTCCTTCCAAAATATCTTTTGCCGAATTAGTCAATCTTCTTGAAATCCGACATTATAGAATTTCCAAAAAATGGTTTTAAACAACTACAGAATTTTAAATCACGTCAACAGTTTGCCTGATTCATAAAAAACAAAAACAAACTCGGGGTTTCTTCAGATATAAGTTGTAAGAAAAAGTTGTGTTGCTATTTTATTTTTGCAGCCAAATGTCAATAACTTGATAAATGTTTTTATTTTTCAGAGGTTTCAAAGTTTTAGGAAGTGAACACTTTACCTCCGCGGTGTGTCTAAACTCTAAATCCAATTAAAAAAATAAACAAACGCCGACTTCAAAAGATAAAAACATAATAAGTAAATAATATCATGTAAAACTAAATTTTAAAAAACCGTATCTCTTCCTGCCAATTCAGTTTATTGTCAAAACCATTTTTTTTTTGAATCGTCTATTGGTTCCTTGTGTTGAATGAAGTCCATATTTCACTGTTCGTTATCTCGATTTACGTTGAATTCATAACATCAGAAACATTCACAATTCACTGTGCCTCCCGTACAACTGTCATGCAGCATTAGGGTTGATAGAAAATTCAGACCTGGAACTAAAAGCAATACGATTCAAGTTTCATTCCTCAAGGCCACCACTTCAATGAAATTCTATCTGACCGTAACTAAATATCCCCCACCCCACCCCCAACCCATCGCTCCTAACAGTCAAACGATTTTTTTTCCCTTCTCCCGTAACGCCTTGACCTTATGTTTTTTCACCGCCAATTCTCATCTCAACATTTCAACACCGGGTGTTTAAAGTGTTTAAGGTGTTGTGTTTAAGACATGACGCTGACAGCCATTAGGTAAATTATCAATTCAATTATCACCTCACCGCTCCCTGGCTCCAGCCAAAACGTAGATGGTGTTTACGATGATAGCTGTCAACAGTCCTAGCGTCCAGTCAGGTGTTTCGGGTTTCTGGCCAATGTTCCGTTTCATATATTCGTGTGCGCGCGCGCCCACATCTCGTTTAGCGCACATACATTACAGCAAAGAGCATGAATGTCTCGTATAGGTCTTATCGTTGCGCATAAAAATGTAAAATATCGTTTCAATATTGCATGGCCAGTATCAATGGCCGTAGAGAGCCTACTGAAAACTAGAAGGAACATTGTTGTTAGGCATGGGTGTCTGTACAGGACATATGATTATAAGAGAAAGATGTGATGATTGATAGTGTATTGACAAAGGGAGAAAACTCTTTCATCAGGAAAAATAATGTCCCCTTGAATGTTTACGATAAATGTATCCCAAATGTACGTATTTACATTTAATTTCATTATGTGAAGATAAATAAAATGTAAGCTCTTTAAAAATAGGATTCGTGATATTAATTAAATACAAATATTACACATTTTTTTTTCAATAAATGACATTTTGTTGTTTTAAAACTAAAAAAAAATGAAAGTTGCGCTAGATAGAAATAAATAAATTTACGATTCTTATTACTTTCAATGTTACATACCTATCTTAATAATTATTTTCTATTCATCCAGCTCTAGCCATGATATCTGAACGTCATTTACCGTCTTACAGAGATGAGACAGATATTACCAACAAAGATGGCGTCCGAGAATCTTTTTCACTTCCTGGCAACAGACAGGACATACTTCTCTCCCCTGTCACGAGCCACAGCCCCTCTAGCTCCCTGGCCGACTGCTCCACGGACGGCGAGGCCGACGCCTACTTGGCTGACCCCCAGAACCGTCCCCACGGCACACCGTTTCATTCACATGGTCATCTCATGAAATCAGCCCACGTCCCCTCATGCATTCACAGCAGCACGGGAGAACCGTCGAGAAATTCCAGGAAAAGAAGTTTCACCCTTTTAGACGACGAAACGAAAAACGAAACCTTAGATGCCCTCAGCCCCCAGTACCAAGAGCACGAGAACCTGTCACATGAACGCTCCTCAAGGTCGTCAGACAGTCGAGATTCCAGCACCGACGCCACCGGGCCCAGCGGTAGAAAAAAAGTGAAGAAGCAGAGCCAGTCCATGGAGGACCTTCAAAATCAGAGGGTCATGGCCAACGTGAGGGAGCGGCAGAGGACGCAGTCCCTCAACGACGCCTTCGCCCAGCTCCGGAAAATCATTCCAACCCTGCCGTCTGATAAACTGAGCAAGATTCAGACCTTGAAGCTGGCGTCACGCTACATCGACTTCCTTTACCAGGTTCTGAGAAGCGATGAGCAGGACGCTAAGTTGAACAGCAGCTGTAGCTATGTGGCCAGCGAGAGGCTGAGCTATGCTTTCAGTGTCTGGAGGATGGAGGGTGCTTGGTCAACGCTCGGACACTGATGAATTTGTGTGTGTGTGTGTGTGTGTGTGGATCTTTTCTTTCATTTGGTAGGTAAACGTCATGTTGATAAATGAATGGGGTTGTTTATTTTTGTAGTTTGAGATCAGTCTGAACCGCTTTTACTGATTGGAAAACTAGGTCGGTGATTTGGGGTGTGGTTGGGGGGGGGGGGTCCGAGTTGTGACTTACTTTGCCTTTAACCATATAAATTAAAAGTTTAATATTTTTTTTTTTTACAAGTACACATTTTACATCCTATCCTGCCACTCAATAGGTGTTGATTAGCTTTCAAAGAAATGTCGTGAGCAAGTTTGACATTCTGACAGAACTCATTATAACGGTCAGGTTCCACAACAAAGGGGAGGTCACTTGTTTAGCGCTCCGAGTTATATGAATTAACATTTGGGGTGGGGGGCCCCAGTTTTCAAAGATCATTCGGGAGCTCAAGATTTTACATGGGGCCCCCACATACACTTTTTCCAAGGACCCCCCATAACTTTTTAAACGGTTCTGACAACAATAACTATATTAACAATAATTATTTGTAAAATTAATTATCAATATGTAAATTTTACTTTAATGTAGATGTAAGTGATGAAAATTATAAAAATAAATCGTACTATTAATGTTTAGTTGTATGCTGCTGAACTGTAAAATGGTTTACGACACCCAAATAAAAACTCCATCGTCAGTAATCTCACACACTTTACAACAGAGCGCACTCACACACTTTACAACAGAGTGCACTCACACACTTTACAACAGAGTGCACTCACACACTTTACAACAGAGCACGCTCGCACACTTTACAACAGAGCGCACAAGGTCTCATTTAGTAGACTGGTGCGTACACAATTTATAATTTCCTACCAAAGTTGCGTACATCCATTATCTATTTTACTCTCACATGTCATTACAAACCCATCAACTATTAAGTGAAAATATATTCTACACACACACACACACACACAAAACACAATGTTCTATTAACGCATATAATTTTCACGCCTACAAATCCGAATGATTCCGTTACGTGCTCATTTTTTGTCTGTACACTTCGCACCAACCAATTAGTTCGAATATATAACTAAATCAAAGAAATATAATCTCAAACCCAACCTGTTAAAGACGCCTTTAGCCGAACTAAATACTCTCTAAATGTCTTTTTTAAAACTTTCCTCTCCCTAACTCTATTTATTATTTCTACTTACAAGATCCTAAATTCTCCATTTTCTAGTTCATCATAAAATTCATTCAAAGTTCCTAAAGTCAAAATTTTCCCCATTAAAGTTCTCTCAAGATAATTTTATTTTCTAATCCCTGACCTCCCCAGTGTTAACATCCGGTCAATGACATAGATTTAAAATTCCGTGTAGCCCGCCCAGTACCCTGGTCACTTGCCACACCCAACGCTAACGCGATCTGCCCCCCTGCCTACCTACCCCGCGGGGCAGCTCCCCATCATGACCGTGTACTGTATAAACATGATGTTAAACACCGACAGTGAGCTGTGTGGATTTGGCAGCTGTGTGTTTGGAAAGGGGGGGGGGTGGGGGAGGGAGTGGTGTGGTGTGGTGTGGTGTGGTGTGGTGTGGGAGAGGGGTGCAGAATCATCCACAGAGGAAAGAACGATAACTTATTGCGTGCAGTGGGCCGAATTAGCGCTATCTCTCTCCCCCTGACTAACCTCGGAGACTAATTTACCTGTAAGGAAACAATGAATCATTTGCCAGTTAGGTTGATATGCAGCTCCTTCACTTAAACAGTTTCAGATCTCTGTACATGATAGGACGTCCCCCTCACAATGTAAACAAGTTGTTTTCTTTACAATGAAACTGGTGGGAAAGTTTTTTGATTTATCTGCGTCGCCCAAGAAGAATTGATATAGAAGGTGGGGGTTGAATTGTTTGACGTGAGCAGTGTGAGAATCACTGGGTCATTTTAAAAAGTAGTATAGCCAGTTTTTTTTTTTCAGGGTTTTTTTTAATAACACACACACACACAAACACACACACACAAAATACACCAACGAGCAGCACCATTTTCAGTTGAGCAAAATTTAGTGATTAAAATGCTTCAATCATAAAATGAAACAAAGTTTATTGGAAATCGAAACAAAACATAAAGCGCGACATACCAGACCATATGGATGGCCGTGCGGTAAAGCGCTCGACTGTCGACCTGAGGGTCACTGGTTCGATCTTCGGTGAGGACCAATTTATACTTCAGGTCATGGCTAAAGTCCCCGCTATGTTTCCCGTGGTGCCTCCATGGCCATTGCACTCTCGGCTATGGTGGGGGATGAAGGAAGGGCACTGTAAAAACCATCCCATTTCTAGGATCTAAGAGATTCTATCCCATCTTTACTGGGACTTTACACACACATACGAGACCAAGAGTAACATTTTGCCTCAATCGGCTTCGATCTAATGATCTTACAATTTAGACGCAGACAGACGTTAACTCGTGACGGGGAAACTATGTGGACCTATGTTTTGGACGTGTAACAGGACGAACGTTTATATGACTCGGACTATCCCACTGACCATATTATGGACTTATGGAGTGTAAATATATAATGAACGTGTCGTGAAGTTTCTGTCTCGTTGTATGTATTCATCAATATGAGTAAGTCAGATACAATGTGTGCATGTCAGGTATTTCAGCATGCTACCAACTTAGTCAGATACAATGTGTGCATGTCAGGTATTTCAGCATGCTACCAACTAAATCAAGCAAATAAACCTACAGTATTACAGAGCCCGATTAGTCATATACATAACAAAGCTCAATGTAACATTCCAACAAGTAAAGTCATGTTGATTTGAATACGAATACCTTCATTTACAAAAACCCATCTCGTGATTAACTATTTAGGGCTCCGTGGGTACTCGAACCATTCCTGCCTGTACTGTGATATCAAGAGAGTATAATTTATATTAAAATACGCATAACAAGTGATTTAAACAACAAAAAGCACTGATTCACTTTTAATGATGTCTAAATGTTCTAACCCGATCTAGTGACAGCAACGTTGATGTCAGCTGAGAAGAAGAAAAAAAAATTAAAACGAAAAAATAATACAAAGCATATACATAACGTGCTTATGTCATATACAGTCGATTCCGCTTAATTGGGACACATCGGGACCGAGGCTTTTTGTCCCATTTAAGCGGCTGTCCCAATTAAACATACAAATTTACAATTGGCTTCTTGGTTTGAGATTTGTCCCAAATAAGCGGCTGTCCCAACTAAACGGTGTCCCAATTAAGCGGAATCCACTGTATATATATATATATATATATATATATATATATATATATAAATATATATATATTGTAGTCAGTTGAAGAAGGTGGGCGCACGGGAATAACTCTCACATTACACTTACCTTGGGTAGCCCACCTAATGGGTATCTTGATGACGTGCCGGAGGGGTTGCTTGCTGTACACATGTCTGGCGTGTGGGGGCAGACTATGGGGGATTCAAGCATCTCACGGTTGACAGATTCCTGTGTTGGGTAGCCGCCAAAATATTTTCTTCGGGAGTTATGACCCTTGTCGTTGGCGCCTTCCTTGTTTTCTGCTCACTCAGGCTCCACCCCTTGCAATGTTTGTCTTACGTACGTGGTTATTTTTAGTTGTCTAGGCTACATGTTTGTGTCATACGTGTGTGTTGTGTTCTATGTCTGTTGTGGTCTATGTGCAGAGGCGGATTTAAGGACGGGCGCAGTGGGCACGCGCCCAGGGCCCCCAAATATCCAGGGGCCACACAGAGCCCAATTTCACACGTTTTCGATGTGTTTCTTTTTCTGCACCTGGGGCCTCAATTGACATGCCCAGGGCCCCCAAATATCCAGGGGCCCCACAGAGCCCGATTTCACACGTTTTTGATGTGCTTCTTTTTCTGCACCTGGGGCCTCAATTGACATAAGCCCGGCCCTGTTCTATGTGTGTTGTGTTATATATGTGTTGTGTTCTATGTGTGTTGTGTTATATATGTGTTGTGTTCTATGTGTGTTGTTTTCTGTGTGGGTCAGCCCCGTAGCGTGAAAATTCTACAGGAGGGGCCAGGCATTCTACAGCAGGGGCCAGACAATAGCATGGGGGGGCAGGTAATACATTTTACTAAGTAGAACAAATAAGCAGGGGGGGCACACTACGGGCATGGTGTGGGTTGTGTTCTATGTATGTTGTGTTCTATGTGGGTTGTGTTCTGTGTGGGTTGTGTTCTATGTGTGTTGTGTTCTACGTTTCTTGTTTTGTTTGTGAGGAATAAATTCAATGACCTCACTTTATTGAGACTGACTTTATAGACCGATTGTGTCTAAATGTGGCTCTTACAGTGGCATGTGGCTCTTACAGTGGCATTTGGCTCTTCTTTTAGTTTAGCGCAGTTCCTATTGAGCAATTTTTCTTTGATATCGTTACCACTGTTCACACACAATCGATACATTCATTGACGTTATAAAGTATTTCAACAAGGAAAGATATGAAAAGTGTTTTTCTGTTATTTCAACTTTTAGATTGTCTTCCGGAACTTTTTATTTGTTTTGTTTTCTTTAAACATCAAAAAAAAATTATAAACATAAATTTGATGAGTTGATAATTCTACGGTAAACTTATAATTTAATTAACCTGAATTTATATAAAAAAAAATTTTAAGGTTGGTTGGTCTGATAATTTCTTCAATTCTAACGATACAAAATTTCTAATTATTAGAATGAATGTATAATGTGCATTTTAGAGACCAAAAAAAAGGGTTATCTAAAGATCATTTGAAATATAAAATGTTACTTAGTTTTTAATGCTATTTGTTATGTAACAAAATGAATAAAGTCACGAGTCAAAGTGTACTTATATTTAGAGTTAACGGCATCCATCAGATCACACAAAGAGTTACTGTCTTATTTCCCAGTTTATATTGGACATATATTATAAAGCAGGCAATGGGGGTGGGGTGGGGGGGAGACGTTATGAGAAAGTAAAGACTTTATAAAAAAAGATATATTACATGTGAAAAAAAAACATAAAATAAGCCCAGAGTAATAATTTAATGATTAGAAGCCATTTCCCTTTTAATCACGTCCCTCTAAACTTAACCTCCCCCCACCCCTTTGGACCCCCTCCTCCCCGGCTCACTCACATCCCACCATACCCCACTCCACCTCATATTCACTATCTATCTGTCCAAGTCTAACTCACCCCTTTCCCCCTCTATTTCGATGCTCATTACGTCATTTTCAATTAAAACTTCCGGTCCGTCTGATGAATGATGACAGGCAGGCATGGGGGGGGGCTGTGTCGGACGATCGCCCGGAAACATAAAATGACAATCCCAAGTGTGGGAAGGAGAGGGAGTGTAGTTGGGAGGGGGAGGCAGAGAAGAATGTGTAGGGGAAATAGATGCTACTGTGAGGGGGAAATAGGCTGATACTAAGGGGGAAATAGCTGATACTTTGGGGGAAATAGCTGATACTAAGGGGGAAATAGCTGATACTTTGGGGGAAATAGCTGATACTTAGGGGGATAAAGAGGGAAATAGCTGATACTTTGGGGGAAATAGCTGATACTAAGGGGGAAATAGCTGATACTAAGGGGGAAATAGCTGATACTAAGGGGGAAATAGCTGTTTATGTAGGGGAGATAACTGTTTCTATGGGGGGGGGAATAGCCGCTACTGTGTGTGGGAAGCAAAAGCTGTTGGTGTGGTGTGGGGAAAGCTGTAGTTGTAAGGAGGGGGGGGAAATAGCTGTTACTGTGGAGGAAATAGCTGTTACTGTGTTAACACAAAAGTAATTGTTTTCTATCTAAGTACTGGTTGTGAGTTTAGTTATTTTCTTTTTTAAAGCAAGTAGCCAATATTGAAAAGTTCTGTATCAAATGTGGCTGTTACAAGCGCACAGGCTGTTTATTTAGTATAGATTTATGTCAATCGAAGTCCGTAAAGCGGCTGTCAAAAATCCCTGCGTAGCCACTTCTGGGCTATAACATACATAGACACGAAATATGAAAATATTTCAATGTCTCTTTTAATTAGGGCTGTTGTAATTAAGTTCGTTAATGTATACTGAGATACGATTTATTTGATCTGAGAGTGAAAAATAAAAGGCTTCTAAAAATTGAATTAATTATTGAATGAATTAGATAGACCAATGAATTAGATAGAACAATGAATTAGATAGAGCAATGAATTAGAACAATGAATTAGATAGAACAATGAATTAGATAGAACAATGAATTAGAACAATGAATTAGATAGAACAACGAAGTAGATAGAACAATGAAGTAGATAGAACAATGAAATGAAAAAATCTTTTAAGTAATTCTATGATCAGAAAAAAAATTATTAACTCAATTCAAGGGAGAGCAATATTATTTTTGTAAAGTATTTTTCTTGCCTCCTTTTAGTTGTAACAAATTATGCATGGTGGGCAGAGTATGACGGGGGTCTACATTAACCCATGGAAACAAATAAAGTCAAACAACATTAAGAGGCCATAATGGGTGAACGTTCATAACGAATCTTCCTGGTGGAACATTTAGACAACAGGGAGTCTATGGACGCCCTACCCCCCCCCTCAACCCCCCACCTCTCGGTTTATTAGCTGAACTCTCCGAGTCCATGAGAAGAAAGCAGTTTGCATCAATGTTTGTACAGTCTTTCACCTTCATTATTTGTTATATCTGATGGGTGGGTGGGTGGGTGGGTGGGGAGGGGATGAGTGTAATGATATTTTTTTTTCTCCAAGGAATTCGATGTGCTAGAATTTGTAGCAGTTTGTGTTTGAGTACTCACCCCCCCCCCCTCCTCCCAAACAACGCACTTATCAACATTTACTCTTCTTAATATGCAGAGTGAGTTTCTAATTGGCCTCTAAAAGGAGAGAAGGGGTGTGGGGGGGGGGGACGTGGATTTGGCGGAGAATAAGGTGAGAGATCTATACAAACACACACACATACACACATATTTTCGGAGTCAGTGGATGGTGCTAGAGAGAATTTACCTAACTAGATAGAGAGTAAAGTTAGTTTGGGTAGGAGAGTTTACTGGGCGTGAGTTTCGTTACTAAGATGTCTGAAGGTGACGTCATTGATGTGACATCACACACGCCCAGCAGTAAAACAATGAAAGTGGTCTAAAAATTAACCGTTAGTATAAAGTACTAATAATTTGACGTCAACTGAGATGTGGCCAGGCATCAATGTAACCATAGATTATCTCACCTCCAGTGAAAGTTATTGACTGGCGCAGTCAATCTCTACCTTACTCCATACCAGACATGGGTAACGTATTGCCCTCGGCCCAATGTCGGCTCTGTAATAAGGCCCGCCTCACGCCGCTTTTTCACATCATAGGCATCCGGCATTCATTCTTATTTCTTTATCTAATGACTTCATCGAACTATTCTTGGTTCGGCCTTTCGGTTAAATTTAATCTCCCATTGTGACCCACGATTCAGAAAGTTCTAGAGTCTGTTTCAACCATGACCGTAATTCGCCCCGCCGGACTGGTTTTTTTTTTTTTCTGGCCCACCACTCGTTTCAAGTGAGGCGAAAAAGCACACCACTAGTTTCAGAGTGAAGCACAGCACTATTTTCAGAGTTAGGCCGGGGAAAAGGGGGGGGGGGGGGCAGCACTAGTTTCAGAGTGAGGCACACCCCATTTACTAGTTTCAGAGTGAGGCACACCACTAGTTTCAGAGTTAGGCACACTACTAGTTTCAGAGTGAGGCACACCACTAGTTTCAGCGTGGAGGCACACCACTAGTTTCAGAGTGAGGCACAGCACTGGCCCTTTACTTTATGACTTAAACTACAAGTTAAATTAGATTTCGTCAACACTCACTCCATCTGCTATTGGTCCGGCCCGCTAGCCAAATTTATGAACCCAATGTGTCCCGCGATTCAAAATGTCTGTGCCTACCCCTGGTCCACAGTTTGAACATTGTGAGCATCAAACACAGTCCAGAGCAGCAGACCAGATTAACCCTCCCACGCTGTGGGCCTGACGGTCACGTTGTATATTTCACTCACGGAACATCTCCCGGTGGATCACCTGTTGTTTTCTGTGAGTCTGGATGACAAACACCCGAGCCCCCTGGTCTTGAAGTCTGACTGCTTACGTTTAGTGTAACCGATCTCTGTTGACGTTGAGGCGACTCGCGTCCCAGGTTTTCCCACGAGTGCAGCAGGCGCCGCCCATCCCACTTTATCAGCACCTGGCCTTGACAATAACTTTAATGGGGTGGGGGTCGGGGGGTGGAGGGGGGTAGGAGGAAGACCGGACAGGGGTAATATTCTGACCACCCCGGGGGGGAAAAAAAAAAAAAAAAAAAAAAAGAAAAATCCTAGATATTTAGCTTTATCTGACATTAGACATAAAAAAAATTGGAGGCGATGGATCTAAATGAGAGATTGTAATAGTCTCTTGATAAACAAGTTACCACACACACACATAAACACACACAATAATAATAATAAAAACTTACAAAATACTATGGATGGGATGTACAAGTCGTGACTTCTGTGTAAAACCAAAAACAATGTTCCATTAGGTAGCACCGGAAGTAGAAATGGCATGTCAAGGCTATCGGCAAAAGTTATATTTTAGATGCCGTTGGAAAATCTACACTCAAGGCACCAAAAAAAAAGTCGCCAAAGGTACCACTTACAAATCACGGGCCCTTAATAATCTTTGACCACTGGGGAACCACTGACCCAAAATTATTTAGCCAGGGGGGCCCTTCACGATAACAAGATTCCCGTTTTATCTGTGAGAGTATTAGCTGATAGAAATGAAGATATGTCTGAATTTGAAACTCATCCATAGCATCTCTGACTCACGCAGCTTTGTGCCCTAAACATTAAAGTAATGAAAATTACTCCCCTAGGTCAGGGGTCGGCAACCTTTTGAGATGGAAGAGCCAAAACTTATAATTTACAATTTTCTCAGTTTTTAAAGAGCCACTCAAATTTTTCTTTCAATATTATGGTATTTGATTAGGAATAGGTATATAAAATAATATCATTATAATTATTTGCGCATTGAACTCGAAGGCCGCAATTTGACATCGAAAGAGTCGCAACTTGACATCGAAAGAGCCACATGCGGCTCGCGAGCCGCAGGTTGCCGACCCCTGCCCTAGGTGGTGGCAAACTAAGTGCCTCCCTGGGTGAACGACCCTCTGCCTCCCCTATCCAACAAGTTACACCGTAACAAAAGCATGTTTGTCTCATTTTCCCAGTATTGATGTTTTGATATATTATTTTTCTAAAACTGAAAGAAACAGACAAAATAGGTTTTACAAAAAAAAAAAGAAAGAAAAGGCAACTCCTTTTTACTCATTTCAAGGTCATTAATTTTGTTGTTATAACTCAGGAGACGTTCAGTCCAGTCAAAGGTAGAAGAAAGAAATCTGCGAAACATAATTGAATAACATAAATATGTCTGTCCACTGGAATTATAGTTTGTAATAACCTGAGCTATATTTGTACTTGTGGTTCCATTTTGTTTTGACATTCATCATGTTATAGTGTACTGTAGAGATTTGTACTTGGACAATCATGGTAGCTGTAGAGCTTGGCTGTTTGAAACTTGCAGTTGTGTATATGGTTGCCATGTTTGTGTACATGGTTGCCATCAGAGGCGCAACTGGGGGGGGGGGGCATTGGGGGGCTTTTGCCCCTCCGAAATAAAAACAATTAAAAGATTAGACCAAAATTTGTTTAAAATAAAATACAAATATATAAATAATGTGATTTTTTAATACAAGTGATTTTTTGTTGCCCCCCCCCCCTGAAAGTTTGGTCAAGTTGCGCCTCTGGTTGCCATGTTTGTATACATACTTACCATGTTTGTGTACATAATTAACATGTTTGTATGCATAGTTACCGTGTTTATATACATAGTTACCGTGTTTGTATACATGGTTATCATGTTTGTGTACATATCTACCATGTTTGTGTACATAGCTACCATGTTTGTGTACATAGCTACCATGTTTGTGTACATAGCTACCATGTTTGTGTACATAGCTACCATGTTTGTGTACATAACTACCATTTTTGTATACATAACTACCATGTTTGTGCACATAGTTACCATGTTTGTGTACATAACTACCATGTTTGTATACATAACTACCATGTTTGTTCACATAGTTATCATGTTTGTGTACATAGATATCACGGTCAACCAAGCTTTGTCTCAAACGAGGATCGATTGTCATCTTCTTACTTAGACAGGAATACTTAGACCAGTGGCTCTGGCGACCCACACTTTGAAAACCAATGACTCTAAGGCAGAGGTTTTCAACCTGTGGTCCTCGGACCCCTGGGGGTCCGCGAGGAGCTTCAAAGGGGTCCGTGGGCAAGTCAAGGAAACTAGGGATTTTACTTGTATAAAGTATTGCTTGGTTTGGTTGATTTGTTAGCTTAATTTCCTTATATTTTCATCTTGTCCGAACTAGACTGCTTACTACATGTACCTGTGCAGTGAGTTTTTGAGTCATGTCATCTTGGCAATCAATATTTCTTACTTACTGAGCTCTGACATCACTGTTCAAACATCCGGATCTGAGCAAGCGTGTGTATTATTGATAAATAGTCTGGTTAATCAGTGGTTACAATTATTGTGAGCCTAGATTGGCCTAGAAATAATCTTAGACAAAATTTTTTGATATCATATTGCTGGTATACACTTCGCAAGGTAATCTAAAATTACACCCACAGATTGTTTTGGTTGGAAGTAGATTTTTCGTACATTTTTAATATGAAAGTAGGTCAGAGCCTTGAACCTATTATACTGTTCAGTTGTCATGTGACTTGCTTATGTGACAAATACTTTTTACAGTTAATAACCCCCTTTAACCCTCTCTACTCTGAAACTTTGTCTCTAATTTTTTTCCCTGTGAGATCTGAGTTAATGGGGCTAAACTTTTTTTGGACATTTGTTTATCAATATTTGTAAAAGTAAACTGTCCAAGACTATTGGCATGGATAATTTTGTGAAGAGGAAAACTGACCAGAACCTGGAAGATTCTGATGATCAAGCAGCCAAAGACGAACGAAAAAGAAAACAGCGCAAGTATTATCCAGAATATATACCACTCGGCTTCACAGCAGTGGGAACCGATGCTGACCAACCTCTTTGTGTCGTGTTATGAAAACATTATCGAACGATGCAATGAAGCCTACGAAATTGAGGCGCCATTTGACCCAGTGCATTCGAAACTTGCCAGTAAAACGAAGGAATACTTTGAGAGGCAGAAAGAGATCTATTTGAAACAGAAAGGCAAACTGATGGCCTGCACTACTGTGAAAGCTCTTCTAGCGTCGTGTTTAGTTGGTAGCATTGCGAATAGCGCATACCAAAAAACCTCACACAATTGCAGAGGATATAATTATACCGGCAGCAATCGACATGTGTGAAGTCGTTCTAGGAAAGGAATACAGTCAAAAATTGAAAGCCATTCCACTGTCTGATAACACAGTGAGCAGACGAATTGCCGACATGTCAGAAGATGTCGCTACCAACTGATTGCTCGCCTTCAGCATATCAGATTCGCTATTCAGCTTTACGAAAGTACAGACATTGCGAATGTAGCCCAATTGTTGGTTTACTTTCGATTACTGCTGGGAAGGTGAAGTTGTTGAAGACTTTTTGTTCTGCAAGTCACTGCCGGGGTGCACAAACGGTGAAGAATTTTTTCATTTATTTGATGCCATTTTTGAAGAATCAGGACTAGCCTATACACAATGTATTGGCATGTGCACGGACGACGCTGCTGAGATGACTGGTTGTAAGTCTCTTTTAGTCGCACGAGTGAAACAAGCAGCGCCTCACATAGTATCAACCCACTGCGTGATTCACAGCGGCAAAGGACAATAATGAAGATATTGCTGTTGTACAAAACAGGCACAGCCTTACCACTGAACAGAAAAATGTGTAAAAGACATACCAGTAGAATAAATACTCGGCGATTGTTTCATTTTTTCGATAGATAGCTATTTCATATGTTAAATGACTTGTACATGTTTAGCGTGTAACTTATGCTAGGCTTACCGTTTAGCAGAATTTCAGACATATTCTAGGCGCCTTGGGCTATGGGGGTGTGCCACCCGAGCTTGAAATGTCTGTGGGGTCCACAGCATAAAAAAGGTTGAAAACCTCTGCCCTAAGGCACTTTAAAAAAACATTTTTTTTTACTTTTTTCTATTTCTCGATCCAGCAACTTTTGACAAAATGGCAGGGATGTCATCTTAGAACTTTGGTTGCTCCCAGAACTTTAAAAGAGTTCATCTAGTCTAAGAAATATTTTTGTCCCTAACATCGCTTCACTTTATTTACAAAGATTTGAGTACTAAGCCATGGATTCCATACACGATCTTAGAAAGTAATTTACTCTCAATACAAGAATCTTTTAACCAGCGGACATGTGCACTTAGTCATTGAATGTATTACTTTAGAGCAAAGTGCTTCTCAAAGTGGAGGGCCGGCCGCGGCCCCTAGGGGGCCGTGGACTGTCCGGAGGGGGGCCATGGAATTTTGGTAAATGTGACACATAAAATATAATTAACCCTAATGTATTGTATGTAAATAGTATTAATATATGTTTAAATATCAAAATCTAGTTTATTTTATATGTTGCATCCTTTCACTCTTTCATTGTTAACATTAGAAAAAGCATGTATTGACTAGTAAAAGTTTGCATATAGAAGTTTAAAATTATAAATTTAAGCAATCTTAAACAAACCAAAAAAAATAAGGGGGGGGGGCGACATATTGATTGGCGTTCCAAGGGGGGGCCGTGACTTCAAAAAAGTTTGAGAAGCACTGCTTTAGAGCATAACTAAATTAGACGATGAATAATTTAGACTGTCTAATTTAGACTATGACCTTTATACAAGTCATCTACCTATTCAGTATTAAAAATTATGAAGAATTTACAAAAATACAATTTACTGTCGAGCATTCTAAATCCATTTCATGGCTTCGGTGTTATTCAACGAGTTGGTCTCCGTTAGGAACTATCCCCAGAGATCAAGGTGAGAGTCAATATCTCAACTATAATCCAGGCGGCCGCCACGTTCGTGTGTTATGACACTGACATATACATATATACAAAAAAACACCACATCCGTATTTCACCAACAACACCATCTTTCCAAAGTCTATATTCATGTTTTTTTTTTTTTTTTTTTGCCCTCTGCTTTTATTTTTTTTACAAATCTTCCTCCTCTCTTCTTCCAATTCCACGATTTTACCGAAATGTCTGAACTCTCTAATTCCTTGGGGGAGAAGTACAAAATTATCCCCCGCGCCTTACGACGAAATCCGGGATAATCAGGAATTTAAGCCGAGAGGGTTGCCCTCGCAGTTACTAATTGACCGTCGTTTACCTTGAGGAAGACTTTCATTGGAAGACTGAAAAAACATTGAGGCCGAGGGAGGGATAGCCAGGGTAGAATAAAGAAGGGAGTGAGCCGGGGTGAAATGTTGGCCCTACATACGAAAGCATCAATCAAATTTCACTTTAGATAAATATCCAAACGTCTTGTTAAGATGGACCAAAAAAAAATGGTACTTCCATCTAATGCTGATGGACTTACGCGATGTTTTTTTTTTTATTTTGTTTTTTTTTTTTGTAATTAACATTATCCATTGGATTAACTCTATAATCCGCGGATACGCGAGCCATGACTTAAATGACTTATCCAAGAAACGATAATGTATTTTTTTTTAGAGTCGTCAGTATTTTAGTGTAAGATTTAAAAGCAGTAATGTAAACATCCATGTCAAACTCGACAACTCGGTACACTTTTTTTTTTACTTTAATTCAGGCTTCTATTTGTTTACATGTTGTACAGATATTTCTCATCCAACTTGCTGCATGTCATTCTAATAAAACAAACTGTACCTCTAAATGACATATGACATATTGCTATGACATGCGGATATAAAATAAGTTTTTAATTTTACGTTGTTTTGTTTTTTTTTTTAAAGTTGATAACGTTTAAAATGTTGTCCTATGTGAGCTACTCTGTGTGATATTTCACCTCCTTGCAGTTTTCATAAGTGATATACAATCGATACATTTGTGGGAATACTGGTAAAAGGAAAATTTTTTTAAAAGCTTAGTTTAACGTTCAAAAAAATTTATTGTTTATGTCAAAAAAAATCGATTTTTGAACAAAAAAAAAATCACCAAACAATTAAGGGGAAGTTAATCACGTAAACACTTTATTTTGTGATCATTAAAAAGTTGTTCCCCTTTTCCGTGTTGAATAATTCTCGCGAGTATCAATGAATCCGTCACAATGGAGTGGCACTGATACCTCCTGACAGTCTGAAAGTCTCCAACATTATAGAATCTCAAGACTCCAGTCAGCTGCAGGAGGAAGGGGAGAGAATCGCCCTACTGGTGAGCACAAGTGCTGCTGTGTTTTTCTGGTTGTTTTCGAGGTTGTTTGGGTTTTTTTTTTACTGCTTGAGAGAAGGTGAAGAGGAATTGGAGGGGTGGGAGGGGCAGGACTCAGGGGCGAAGAATTCTCATCAGCAGTCCCATCAAAAAACCCATCCATCAAATATGTCATGGAGCCGACGGTGGATTTGAAAATTTTAAAATCCTGACTCCCCAAGTGAAACAATACAGTGTCAAGGAGTAGCAGAGTCATTGTCATAAATAGTGAGTGGCTGTAGTCGAGGTGGGAAAGAAGCAAAAAGTAGTGTCAGGCGTGTAAATATAGTGAGATAGTAGCAGAAAGTAGCAGTTAGTAGCAGATAGTAGCAGAGGTAGTAGTAGAAATCGCGACAAACCTGGATAGTGACCAAGGTAGTTACTGAGGTAGATACTACAAAATTCAACATGACTAGCTGTAGATGACACAGTAGATATGCGGATGACAGGTTAGACCAGTCTTGACCAACTACGTCCCTTTGACCAAGTCCAGGCCCACCATACTGTCAGACCTGGCCCTGTGTTTCTCTCCACTCCTTATTAGATGACGTCACTTTAATCCTTATTAGTTCACAAAAACACTTTATCTATCTGCTCTTTATCCGACCCGACAGTAAAATTTAAGAATCCTTTAATGGCTTGCGGTTCAAAACAATATCACGTATCACATATCATATATCTCACACCATACATCATGTATCATGTATCATTATCATGTATCATTATCATATATCACATATCATATATCACATATCTTGTATCGCACATCACTTATCACTATCACGTATCATATATCACGTATCTCATATCATATATCACACATCAAGTATCACATGTCATGTATCACATATCACGTATCACAAATCTTAAAAGTTTTTTTTTCTTACATTATAATTATTCCTTATTTTTTCAGCCATTATGTTCCTTCCAGTCATCACCAGACAGGTGTCAGGAGTTATTGAGGCCAAAAGACACTACGTGATCAACGCACGTAAATACACACTAGACCCTAAATGACTTCACTGACATTTGCTGACATTTGATGATACCTGAAGTCAAGTCTGAAACACTTGATCTACAATCCAACTTTCAAGCCGAAATAAAACTTACTGTCCAACTTTACACTGTGTGACTTATGACGGGAGAGCCAATTTCATCCTTTAGAACAGGAAACATTTCTGCTGATTTTACAAACGTAAACATTCGTTTTATACATTAAAAAAAAAAAATTCAACTTTTTGTTTCAAGTGCCTGCAACATAGTTTAACAATAGCCATGAGCTGTTCTACATTTCTCAATTTATACATAAGAATTGAAACAATTGTATTATATCAATGATACAACTGTAAGACAACCTGGTGATCCTCATTTATCAAAGATGAAAAGGATTAGTGTAATAACATATTTATTTTAATCAGGTTATATTCAACTCAAATTTTTTAGACCATAATAGCCATTCACCAGTTAGTCATTTTTTTTATACTTTCATGTTTCCTACTTTTATTTAGTTTGGACCTTGCTTAGTCTTTTGTTGTGGTGGTCTCAAATTGACGTAGGTTTTCATTAATCAAAGAGACGAAAAATTAGCATACCCCATTCACATTGTGATTAAAAAAATATTTAACCAGATATTGTTGACATTTATCTGCCTTACCATTGTGTTTATATGCACCTGTTTTCGTTTTAAAAAAAAAAATTAATAAAAATTTTTTATTTACCAGTTTGAAACCTTTGCCCTTTTTCATTGGTGGCCTTGGCTTTTGTTGATTTTAACCAGAACATTGCTGACATTGCTGACTGAAGACTTCAGATCGTTGCATCCTAAGTCACATGATCTATGCTATGTGTGTGTGTGTGAGTGTGTGTGTGAGTGTGTGTGTGTTAGTGTGTGTGTGAGTGTGTGTGAGTGTGTGAGTGTATGTGTGAGTGTGTGTGTGAGTGTGTGTGTGAGTGTGTGTGTGTGAGCGTGTGTGTGTGAGTGTGTGTGTATGTGAGTGTGTGTGTGTGTGTGTGTGTGAGCATTGAACAAGTAAAAAATAAATCACTGTGATTGTGAGCAAAACAAAAAAACGTTAGTCTTGGAC
Organism: Bulinus truncatus; assembly: GCA_021962125.1. NCBI lineage: Eukaryota > Metazoa > Mollusca > Gastropoda > Planorbidae > Bulinus > Bulinus truncatus. The sequence continues at coordinate 1,075,461 of JAGDYQ010000100.1, read as the reverse complement.
AGGGTTCGGCAACCTTTTGAGACAATAGAGCCAAAAGTTATAATTTACAATTTTCTCAGTTTTTAAAGAGCCGCTAAAATTGTTTCAGTATTGTGGTATTTGATTAGGATTAGGTAAATAAAATAATATAATTATTATTATTTGCACATGGAACTGGAAGGCCGCAATTCGACATCGAAAGAACCGCAACTTTACATCGAAAGAGCCGCATGCGGCTCGCGAGCCGTAGGTTGCCGACCCCTGGTCTAAGACTACACCTGTACAGTCTAAGCATACATCTATATATATATATATATATATACTCCAGGCTTACATTTATTTAGTCTAACCTTAAAATTGTGTTATTTCTTATAGTCTGGTGGTAAATTTCAAATAATATAATAGCGATTTGTGTCCTGCGTTAAATCGAAAGTAAAGAATTGATACAACAGTATTCCAGTTTAAAATACAATGATGAAAATAAATCGAATCTGCCCGGAACCAAAAATAACCTAGCCTAAGGGGATATAACTCTATGCAAAGGTTTTGCAGGGTACAGCTAGTATATATATATATATATATATATATATATATATATATATATATATATATATACTAGTTGCAAGTACCCGGCTTTGCCCGGGTTTAAAAAAATAAGGGTTTTCTGTTTACCTTTTGTTTTCTCTCCCCCTCCCCTCTCTCCTTCCCCCTCCCTCTCCCTCCTTACCCCCTCTCTCCCTTTCTTTCCTTCCCTCCCTCCCTTTCTCCCTCCCCTCCCTCTCTCCCCTCTCTAACTCTCCCCATCTCCCTCTCTCTCCCTATCTCCCTCCCCCTCCTTCTCTCACACCCGTCCCACGGGTCTCTCCATCTTCCTCCCTTCCCTCCTCCCCCTCTCTCCCTCCCTGCCCCCTCTCTCTCTTTATCTCCACTCCCCTCCCATTTCTCCCCATCACCTCTCCCTCCTTCCCCCCCTCTCTCCCTCCCTCCCTTTCTCCCTCCCTCCCCATCTCTCTCCCCTCTCTCTCTCCCCCTCTTTCTCTCTCTCTCCCTCCCCCTCTCTCCCTTTCCCTCCCTCTCTCTCTCCCTCACCTCTCCACCCTCACTCCCATCTATCTCTCCCATTCCCTCCCTCCCTCTCATTCCCTCTCTCCCCCTCCCTGCCCCCTCACTCTTTCTCTCTCTCCTCTCTCCCCCACCCTCTCTTTCCCTCCTCCTCCCTCCCTCCCCTCCATCTCCCTCCCCTACTCCCTCCCTCTTTTCTCTCTCCCTCTCCCCTGCTCCCTCCCCCCCCCTGCTCCCCACCCTCCTCCACTCTCCCCCTGTCCACCCCCTCCTCTCCTCTCTCTCCCCCCCCTCCCTCCCCCTACCCTCTCCCTCCTTTCCCTCTCTCCCTCCCTCGACCCCCTCTCCCTCTCTTTTTATCTCTCACTCCCTCCCATCATCCTCTCCCCTCCCTCTCTCTCCTCCTCTCTCTCCCTCCTCCTCTATCTCCTCCTCCCACTCCCTCCTTTCTCTTCCTTTTTCTTTCTTTTCTTTCCTCCCTCCCTTTCTCTCTCCAACCCTCCCCCTCCCTCCTCCCTCCCCCATTAATCTCCCTCCTACTACCTCTCCTCTCCCCTCCCCTCCCTCCTTCTTCTTCTTCTCTCTTCTCTTCCTCTCCCCCTCTCTGCCCCTGTCCGTCCTTTCCTCTACCTCCCTCGCCCCTCTCTCTTTATCTCTCTCCCCCCCCCCTCCCTCCTCTCTCTGTACAATTAAACGTCAAATTACGCTTCTTAAATAAACAGAAAACCTTATTTTAATCCCGGGAAAAGTCGGGTACTTGCAGCATGAAAAAAAAACAACAATATTTTTTTTTTTCCCCGTCCTGTAATCCTCTTCTTCACCGTCCGTTCAATTACACATTCACTTGGTGCGCGATTTTTATTTATAGTGAAGGCGATCCCATACCGTGGATACTTTAATATAGTAAAATACTAAAATAATTAATTACAATTAAACTACGCATTGAGATTGTATTAATAATGTTAATAATGTCACAGAAACATTTTAATTAACGTATTTCGGTTTATTAAAGTGCACCTTTAATTTTAATCTTCCGAATACATAAAACGATAGGTAAATAGATATGACTATTGATTTCATCATGTTTACAATTGGAGTTTCCGGGAGTTACCCCTCTTTTAAAAATGTGTCATAGGGAAATGACGTCACAGAGGAATTTTATCTATGGCGCCGTCGAGATTACTTTAATATAGTAAAATACTAAAATAAAAATAATTAATTACAATTAAACTACCCATCGAGATGAAACGAAACCTGTCCTATAACCTTCCCCATGTAATTATGTGTATGTGTAACAAATTTCACGTTTTTTGGTTTTCTGGATCTTGAGTTATGAGGGAACAGACAGACAGACAGACAACTAATGCGTCTTATAAGTATATATAATATATTCTATATTACTTTTTTATGAGAAATTTCAGACATTGTACATTTATAACATGGGGTGGTGACGTACTAAAGTCATTTGGGAATAATACTAAGTTGTTAAAAAAAAATGACTTCAATTATTAAAAAAAAAACGAATAAGTTTGGACGTTCTGGGGTCTGCCTTAAACAATGTGTTTATACACGTGAATGAAATTTTTCTCGTTTTTATTTTAAATTTTGTTTTAATATTTTCTTTTCCCCGACATGACCTAATTTCATTACATGTCTGACCAGAGCCGGAGCAAGCTATTTTGGCGCCCTTGTTAAACTAGATCGGTGTCCTATGTGGCCGCACATCGCCCCCACTACCCTACCTACGTCACAGTGTCCAGTTTCTAGCTGAGTTGTCCGGGGCTAAAAAGGCGACGCAATCGTGTTGTTTTTTTTTGGCGGAGGGGGGGTGGCAACTTTCTCACATTTAACATGATGGTACGTGTGTTGTACATGTGTTTAATGAGATGGTACGTGTGTTGTACATGTGTTTAATGAGATGGTACGTGTGTTGTACATCTGTTTAATGAGATGGTACGTGTGTTGTACATCTGTTTAATGAGATGGTACGTGTGTTGTACATCTGTTTAATGAGATGGTACGTGTGTTGTACATCTGTTTAATGAGAGGGTATGTGTGTTGTACATCTGTTTAATGAGATGGTACGTATGTTGTAGATGTGTTCAATGGGACAGTACGTGTGAAGTACATATGTTTAAAAAAAATTAAATTACATATTTTTACTATCATTTTATTATAAATTAATATTAACCAGAAGCACACATTATTTCAATGATATTTGTCATGAAGAGACGAAAGAATTTGTGTTTGAATGTTTAAAGAAAAAAAATTGAAAGACTTTATGGAATATATATATATATATCATGTATAAATGCAAATAAAAGAATTGAGAACTCTATGTGTCTTTTTGTTTTTTGTTTTTTTTTCAGTCCTTTATTATTAGTGGAATGGATTTGCAGATTTCAACATCCGGGTCAAAACTTGTCTTAGTCTCGTTTGTTTTGTTTTATAATCTACTCAGTAACGTCCAACGACTGACACATGTCCATTTACAGTTTTAAGTAAAGAGGTAAAACTAGTATTAGTATGGGGGACAGGTATGAACCAGCTAATCCACCTCCCCCCCCAACGATAATCTCCACCAAGTGATGGATAAAGTTTGGATTTTGTGGGGCTCATCGGAAGTAAGCGCCCCTCTTCACATTTTTAGCTAAATTCAACACAAAACTAAATAGTTGAACTTCTGACCCAGTGACGGACATTAAGCTGCACGCTGCCAATCTTATCAAGTCAGAATATTCTCCTGGCGCGCTAAAAAATGTGGGGGGAAAACGACTCAAATAAATAATATATTACAAATACTGCTATAAAAAAACATAAGGTATTGGCACGGGAGTAAAAAAAATCTGACATAACATTTATGTTAAAATATGTGGCAAGGGAAATGACTTTCAATTTTATTTAGAATCTTTAATTATCAAGAGTTATGTCCCTTGTGTTGTGCATGTACTTTATGTGCTGCACAGATGTTGTATTATTTGGTGAAAATACACACATTTATGTCCTAGTTGTTTGCTTTACATTATACACTAGTGTTCAATACAGTAGAAAATCCAACATGAAGTGTTGGACACAAATAGACGATGATCTCAGTTGTTACACATAAACTGTGTGAAGTTACAAATTTAACAAGTTGTAAAAAAATATAGTTGTCTATAAACAAATTTATGGTGGACAATTGTCAAGGTGATCAGTTCAAAAAATATGATGAAACTAATCTAAGTTGTTTAAAATATCTTGGCTCATAGATCAAGGATATGATGGCATATAAAAGCCTCTGCCGAGCAAAAAGTAAGAAAGGCGCCCGAATGCTCAAGACAACAGGAATACACGTACAGGTTGTCACAGGGTATCCATGGCCGGCTGATGTCAAAAGAAACCAGTGCACTTGGCTGTACGGGGCCTAGGTGGCCAACATCTAGCGACATGATGCACAATTCTTGATAAGGAAGTTGGTAGAGAACATTTAGTAGCCATACTTCCCCCACCCCCCTCCATTAATAGAACAAGTAGAAATAACAAGTGCTGAAAAAAAAATACGTTAACAACACATCCGGATAAAACAATGACAGACAGGCAGGCAGGAGATGTTGCTGCTATAGCAGGTCCATCACACGGACTTGAAGCCGGAAGAGAGAATTATATCACCATGTTTATTAAATATGAACAAAAAGTGCAGTCAATTTATTCTTTTATGACATCCCAAATGAATGAATGCTCCTTAACGAGCAATGGTCAACCTGCAGATCCTTGTTAAACGTGTTATAGATCCAGTATAGGACCTCTGCCCAATGATACCCTTAGCCTCTAGAGTTGTTCAAAATGTGTAAAGCTTCTTATCTACGATCTCAACGTACAGATATTAAATTTTATTGCACCAATTTAATGACATCAGCGATAAAGTGAACGAGTTCAATCACTGAAAGGATTAATTTGATAGTGAGTCGTGTGCCCTTTCTTCCTCAGATACCCTAATCACATTACTAAGCTTATGGGTTAATCTAGTACAGTGTAGAATATATCCATTAGTATTAAAGCAACATTCATGAATTGTACCACAAACTTTGTACCACAACTTTATACCACAAACTTTGTACCACAACTTTGTACCACAAACTTTGTTCCACAATTTGTACCTTAAACTTTGTTCCACAAACCTTTAATGACTATAACGATATAATGTATTGTAATATTTAATATATCGAATAATTAACAAGAATTTATTCAAATTAATTTTATCATATCCTTTTTTTCCCTTTTTAATATGATTCTGTTGTTTTATTTTTATATTCTAACCCCTAATTTTTTTCTCACATGCCAGTATTTAATCAGCTATACATTACAAGTACATTACAAACGTACCACATGTCTACGAGAATTGTAAGGAGACAATGTGATTTATTTACTTAACTTATCTTGCAACCAACGTAAACAAAGAAATGCACGCATGAAAAAAATGACAACATACAAGTAATAAGAAGATAAAAATGAACTTATGGAGTTTCTAGAACAGGAATGTTTGTCTCTCAGTGTGTAAGCAAGTGTGTAAATCAAGAATGAGACCACAGTGCAGGTCAACGGGGAATGCAGGGAACAGCAGCCACCTGTGGAGTTTCTGGATCAACTCAGCATTTGACCTGAAGGTTGATACCTGCCGATACAAAAGGTAAGTACTCAGATGGGATTACATTGACCTTCTTAATGGACTGTCAGACATTAGACCAGAATCTTGACTCACGCGATCAATTGATTGAAATGACAGTTGGTGAGCAGCTCAAGAATTGTGTGTGTTTTTATAAACATATGTTTTTGGCTATTGTTTTTTTTTTTTTTAAGAAGGTGAAGGTTCAAAATGGAGGGTTGTATACGTATTCAGACGTTTCGATCTTAAAATAAGGTTATGTAATACATTCTTTTAGCATGGGTTCATTTGTTGGTCGACATCCTTTTAACATGGGCTTATTAGTTGGTCGACATCCTTTTAACATGGGTTTATTAGTTGGTCGGCATTCTTTTAGCATGGGTTTATTAGTTGGTCAACATTCTTTTAGCATGAGTTTATTTGTTGGTCAACATCCTTTTAGCATGGGTTTATTTTTCGGTCGACATTCTATTAGCATGGGTTTATTAGTTGGTCGACATCCTTTTTGCATGGGTTCATTTGTTAGTTGACATTCTTCTAGCATGGGTTTATTAGTTGGTTGATATTATTTTAACATGGGTTTATTTGTTGGTCGACATCCTTAGCATGGGTTCATTTGTTGGTCGACATTCTTTTTAGCCAAGGTTTATTTGTTGGTCAATATGTTGTGCATTTATTGAATGTTGTGCACGTATTAAATGTTGTGCATTTATTGAATGTTGTTCATGTATTAAATGTTGTGCATGTATTAAATGTTGTGCATTTATTAAACGTTTAGCATGTGTTAAATAATGTGCATGTATTGAATGTTGTGCATTTATTGAATGTTGTACATGTATTAAATATTGTGCATGCATTAAATTTTGTGCATGTATTAAATGTTGTATATTAAATGTTGTGCATGTATTAAATGTTGTGCATTTATTAAATGTTGTGCATTTATTGAATATTGTGCATGTATTAAATGTTGTGCATATATTAAATGTTGTGCATGTATTAATAGTTGTACATGTATTAAATGTTGTACATGCATTAAATGTTGTGTATTAAATGTTGAGCATATATCAAATGTTGTGCTTTATTGAATGTTGTGCATTTATTGAATATTGTCTATGTATTAAATTGTGTGCATGTATTCAATGTTGTGCATGTATTAAATGTTGTGCATTATTGAATGTTGTGCATTTATTGGATATTGTGCATGTATTAAATGTTGTGCATGTATTAAATGTTGTGCATGTATTAAATGTTGTGCATGTATTAAATGTTTTGCATGCATTAAATGTTGTGCATTTATTGAATCTTGTGCATGTATTAAATGTTGTGCATGTATTAAATGTTGTGCATGTATTGTACTCCTCTATAAAGACACAATCCAATCAACTATAAATCTGTTACACAGATCACCACTATCGATGACTTATATACAGGTTATAATTTGATTTTTTTTTTCCTTTCTTAGACGTTTGCCCAAAAATATTTCATCGTATGGACAGTTAAGGATATAACACAAAATATTTTACAACCAATAAGAGAAAGACATAGATAACTGACTGAAAGACAGGCAGAAACAGAAAGAGGGATAAATATATAACTAGATATGTAGATAGATAGATAGATAGATAGATAGATAGATAGATAGATAGATAGATAGATAGATAGATAGATAGATAGATAGATAGATAGATAGATAGATAGATAGATAGATAGATAGATAGATAGATAGATAGATAGATAGATAGATAGATAGATAGATAGATAGATAGATAGATAGATAAAATCACTTGTTAGTGTCTCAATAATATTATATTTACACAAACGTTCAAACTCATCAGAGATCCTCAATTTATTGAACTTGCAACTTGATTTGTTTTCTTAATGTGAATTGTGTAAATATTTCATAATTAGTGAATGTGTTCACTGGTGCAGTGGTCTATTTTGTCTCCATGTTGACTCAAACTAGATGACCATCTAAACTCTAATTTGTTTAATTTTTTTTTTGTTGTTCTTTTCTTGTGGAGATGTCACCGAATCAAGCCTTGACAGTGACGTCACTTTGCCTGATTTCACTGTCAGTGATACTGTCACATGTGACAGCCGTGTGTCCTGTGCCACCACCCTGTCAGTGTGACATCAGTATCCACTGTGAGATCAGAAATCTGACGTCCATCCCTGCCGCCGGATCAACAGGCGGAGAGTCTTTCCTTGGATTGTATCTGAGCCGGAACAGCATAAAGGAAATCAAGAATGATTCTTTCATGGCAAGTAACACGGTTTTTATTATTTACTGGCCAAACAGCCTGAACAGCCTGAACAGCCTGCACGACTAAAGACATAGGTGAAAACAAAAGCAAACGTCAGTCCAGTAGTTTAATAGTCTAATACAGTGATGCTAAAATACTGGCCCGCGGGCCAAATTTGGCCCTTTATGATAATTTTTTGGCCCCCCACAAGTTTAAAAAAATAACATCTCATTATATACATACATATATAAAAATTATATTTATGGCCCTCCAAATGTTTTTGGCAGACAATAATGGCCCACAGAAAAAAAAAGGGTTAGCATCACTGGTCTAACACGTGATCGTCTATCCTGACGTACCTACGAGAGAGCGTGTGTATTAAACTTCCGCGGCTTAAAATAGACTGGGAAATTCCAAAATTTTAGTCCCACTCAAGGGGAGTTAACTCTTGCTTGTCTAAAAATAACACTCGCCGGCCCGGGTACCGGGCCTTTGATCTAGTATTTTTATAAACCACTTTTTGTTGTTGGTTTGTTGTTTTTTAACCGTGAGAAAAATAATTATTCCTGCCGAATTTCAAATCTAATTATTTTTACAGCTGGGATAAAAATAAAATAAAAAAACGGAGAAGAAAGCGTGCCAAATGGAAGAGTTTTCTACAGATGGGATCAAATGTGCAACAAGGTTAGGTTTAATTCTCTTATAACTAAAAGAAAAGTAAAATTAAAATGAAAAAAGATGAAACATTTTTTAACTTAAAAAAAAGCTTGTATTAAGAGGCACTTAAAACTAAAAAAAAAAAAATTCCTTAGATCATAAAAATATTTATAAAAAATGACCATTACTTGAAAATATTTTGGACTAAATATGTCGTTACATTAGTTGATAATCAAAATAAATAAATCAATAATCTATAGATCTGAATGGATGTATGTGTTTTATTAACAATGAGAACAACAATCACTGACCTGTATAAAATGTAATCAGTGACCAATGAAGTGTGAATTGTTCCAACACAGTAGGTGGCGTTAATTAACAATTAAGTCCCGTTCCTCTTCGTCGTGTTTGAGCATTTAGAAATATTTCAAGTTTCTGGACTTCCCGTACAACGCCGGGTATACTGCTATTAAAAACTAATTTTAAAAGTAAGTCAAGAACAAAGTGAATCCTTCCAGGAAACTTGTAAATAATTAGAAATTTTTATAAATGTAACAATTCTCCTCATTCCATTTTTTTTTCCTTTTTTAGTATCTTCTTATTTATAAAAAATGATAGAACTTGTTTGTAAGAGTTTACACATTTGTTTTATTTGTTTCATCGTATTGTTTGTTCATTCATAGAAATATTCCTCTGACTTTTGAGTGTAACTTGATTAAGAAACTTCATGATATATGGTTGAGTCTAATTTTAAATAAATAAATAAATATAACGTAAATGATGTAGCCAGATGTTCAAAAAACTATTTATCTACAAGTTGACCTAAAGGTTCCGCATTTTATCCCCATACATATGAGATACATATGTCTCCCGCGGTGCCTCCATATCCGTTGCACCCTCGGCCATAATAGGAGTAAAAGAGAAGGGCACAACAACATTAGTTCATTTAGTGGTAGATAGAAGTTGACATAATCATCCCATACTTACGTGGACTTTAATCTATCTATCTATCTATCTATCTATCTATCTATCTATCTATCTATCTATCTATCTATATCTATCTATCTATCTATCTATCTATCTATCTATCTATCTATATATATATATATATATATAATATGAACAAAACATATAAAGCTTAGAGTTATTTATGTTATTCAATGGTATAATTATGTACTTCATAACGTAACTGCATTAGGGAAAGTGAGTTCTTTTGCCTCTGGCTGAAAGTGTTCTGAAAAAAAAAAGATTGTGTGTAAGTGTGTGGGTGGAGGGGAATTCTGTTAGAAACGTGTTATAAATTCTTATATAAGATGAAACAGTCATTGGCCACAAACGAAAATAGAATAGTCTTTTTTGTGGCTTCTTTAATTTCTAAATCGTATTGAACTTTATCCTGTATACTCAACTATTTATTTGAAACATCTTACCAAGGTTATAAAATGTTGTATTTTTTCTCTCCAATAAAATTCTTATTTAAAATAAACATAAATCTAATTTTAATGGGCATCATCACAAACTAGGTTAAAGTAGGTCAAGAAAGTCAGAAAGTAGTTGGGATGGCTGTACCACCCAATGTTTTATGGGACAACACCTATGAAAACTGAAGGTACTTTAAATTATCTCATGATTGATCTCTTTCATCATGCACTTCATTTTAACGGGGTGTAAGATATGTGTGTGTGTGTGTGTGTGTGTGTGTGTGTGTGAGGTATGTGTGTGTGTGTGAGGTATGTGTGTGTGTTGGTATATATATATATATATATGTGTGTGTGTGTGTGTGTGTTTTTATGGGTGTCATTATGTCCTGTATACTCAGTAATGGGTCTGATGTATTACCAGTCAGACACATGTTAACTGCGCCACCAGCTTTGTGAAAATTTTGATTAAACTAACAACCTAGTACAGTGGATCTCAAAATTGTAACCTTCAAGACCCACAATGAGTGCTGTTTTCTTTTCGTGACCCACCTGAAAAAAAATATATGTTTTTCATGACCTACCTAAGTGTTTACCCACTTTAACACATCAGACATTAACACACGTTTACACATCAGACATTAACACACGTTTACACATCAGACATTAACACACGTTTACACATCAGACATTAACACACGTTTACACATCAGACATTAACACACGTTTACACATCAGACATTAACACACGTTTACATATCAGACATTAACACACGTTTACACATCAGACATTAACACACTTTTAGATTTGTAACCTATTAAGAAATAGAGTTGTAATCATGCACACATGGATAGCCGATCTTTTTTTTTTTTAGGTGACCCACCTGTAATTAATCCGCGACACACTGTCGGGGTCACGACCCCACACTTTGACAAACACTGACCTAAAGGAATCTTTATGATTTTTTTTTTAACATATAATAATTTAAATAAAAATGAACATTATTTTATTAATTATTATATTCACGTCTTGCCTCATAAAAAAAGACTATTTAACGGAACTCAGACTGTTCTTGCAGTGCCCCCCCCCCTTTCGTTTATCTCCAGTATATCCGAGTGTTCAGTGGCTATGCGGACAACCCAGGAAACATTAATGGGTAACAGGGAACTCGGGGATTCGAACCCTAGCCCTACAGCATGCAGATCGAGATCACAGATGAGTCAAGGCCATTTAATGTTGTTGTTGTTGTTGTAATATTTAATAAGACGTTTTAAATCTTTTTTAAATTCTTTCAATTCACAATGTTAAAAATGGGTGATACTGTGGTAATGAGCTTGTAAGCCGCCTGGTCAATGGGGTTCGGGGCTAGGGTTCAAACCCCCGCCAACGCCATTTCCCAATGTCTACGGGCTGCTCCATTAACGTTACAGACTGGGGCTTGTTAGGGATGTAAAAATAAACGCTAATTACCGAAGCAATAGATCAATAAAAGTAAATCAGAAGGCTGGTGCAGACTGTTAATTTAGTTTAATTAATTTAGATTGATGACAAATAAGGACACGTTTGTATTGACTCCATAGGGTTATCATGTTAGCAGCATTGACCTCAGCCACAATCCATTGACCTACTTGGACAATTTCGCTTTTCGTGGAATGGAGGATTATCTCCTGGAGTTGAACCTTGAAGACGTGCACATTACAAGCATCCCATTGTCGATAGCTGAGCTGAAGAACTTGCGGACGTTAAACATACAAAACAATCCGATTGTTGGACTTTCTCCTACAATCACGTCAAATATTGGACAATCTCTAATTAAGTCAGTATTCAAGATAATTTATCTGCTACATTATTAATTATGTTACATACGCAGATGAATCCTTATACATATTATTTAACACAGTGAAAAAATATGCCTTCAGACATAGCGATAGTTTTATTGTAATAAGATACATTATTACTGCCTCACACATATGTATTATATAATGATATGTACTACTGTATATTAATGAATACTGTATAAGCTAATGTCTAGTAGTTAAATGTCTAGTAGTCAAATGTCTAGCTGCCAAAGGTCTAGCTGTCAAATGTCTAGCTGTCAATTGTCTAGCTGTCAAATGTCTAGCTGTCAAAGGTCTAGCTGTCAAATGTCTAGCTGTCAAATGTCTAGCTGTCAAATGTCTAGCTGTCAAATGTCTAGCTGTCAAATGTCTAGCTGTCAAATGTCTAGTTGTCAAATGTCAAGCTGTCAAATGTCTAGTTGTCAAATGTCTAGCTGTCAAATGTCTAGCTGTCAAATGTCTAGCTGTCAAATGTCTAGCTGTCAAATGTCTAGCTGTCAAATGTCTAGCTGTCAAATGTCTAACTGTCAAAGGTCTAACTGTCAAAGGTCTAGCTGTCAAAGGTCTAGCTGTCAAAGGTCTAGCTGTCAAATGTCTAGCTGTCAAATGTCTAGTTGTTAAATGTCTAGCTGTCAAATGTCTAGTTATCAAATGTCTAGTTGTCAAATGTCTAGCTGTCAAAGGTCTAGCTGTCAAATGTCTAGTTGTCAAATGTCTAGCTGTCAAAGGTCTATTTGTCAAATGTTTAGTTGTCACGTTTAACACACTGATCTGAATTTCAGTTTCTCATTTGGTCGAACGAAAATTCGTTATTGGCCGACAGCCCTGAATAATCTGGTCAACCTGCAGACACTGGACATGTCCCACAACCTGGTCACGTACATGAGGGACGGGGCGGTGACTGCCTTCTCCAACACTCTGCGAGAGTTGCACCTTGCCAATGCCAGTCTGTCCACGTTCCAGAAAGAGTTATCTTACCTGAAGGTCTTGACCGTAAGTGGACCTTAGTTTCTATAGTACAACAACAACAACAACAACAACAACAACAACCTTCAACAACAACAACAACATACAACAACAACACCCCCCCACACACACACACACACACACACACACACCCCACACACACACACACTACACACACACACACACACACACACACATACACACATACATACATACATACATACATACATACATACATACATACATACATACATACATACATGCATACACAAGCATATACTTAGATAGTAAGATAGAAATATAAACAGACAGACAGACAGATAGACATGTAGATAGATAAGTAGATAGATAGATAGATAGATAGATAGATAGATAGATAGATAGATAGATAGATAGATAGATAGATAGATAGATAGATAGATAGATAGATAGATAGATAGATAGATAGATAGATAGATAGATAGATTCTATCCTACATTCTCATTGATACAGCTACTGGACTTGTCCTACAACAACATAGCCTACATTCCACCCACGGCGCTGGTCAATGTTTCCCTCACACTGACCAAGCTACTGATGCAACATAACCATCTGACCTACATTCCTGACGCCCTGTACCACCTGATGGTGCTAGAGGTAAACTCTTTCCTATTTCCTGGTCTAGCCAATGCAACAGATACAAAATAACACAATCAGCCGTTCATAAGTATTGAGTAAGATTATTTTATTTCTAACATAAATAATAACCAATGCCCTGTCTGTCAATAGCTTACAATATAAAATCTAAACATTTTTTTAAAAAGCAAATACATAAATCATAGCCATATAGTTTCGTGTGTTTGTATCCATAGATGTGTGTGTCTTTGGCTAAGTCCTCTTTATCTCTCTTAATATATATATATATATATATATATATATATATATATATAGTAAAGTTCTCTTTGCCCTAACAGGCCATCGGGGCAGATGAAGCTTAGAAGGGATCGTATGGTTAGCACAACGCCCAGCCGCCTTTATTTCTTCAACTTAAGTCATCTAGCCATTTAAAGATTGGCTTCCACCAGGACTAAACAAATCCTGAGGTTTGAACCCGGGAACCCTCCGGTCGACAGTCGATCACTACACCACATGACCACGCGTCCCCTAATATATATATAAAAATTCGCTGCTGTATTGCTCTTACGTAAACTATCCACAGGAACTAGACGTTAGCTTCAACACGATGCTCTCCACCAACGCTGACATCATCGGGACATCCAGTAGTTCGCTGTTAGAGAACTCAGCATCGACACTACGCTTGGTCAACCTGTCTTTCTGTGGACTGAACGCTGTACCAAGGGCAATAACTAGCCTTAGAGCGCTGGAAGTTCTTGACCTGAGTGGAAATAAGATTGTCGCCCTTGTCAACCATCAGTTCATCAGCCTGCCGCAGTTAAAAACTTTGTTCCTCAACGACAATCCGTTGATGAGTATTCCGTGAGTTGATCTGGTCTCTGATATAAATAATCATGAAAGCCCTGTTTATAACTTACTATATGGAATGGTTGCAAATGATTTTAAAACGGGGCTGATGAATGTAAGAGAAAAAAAAATAAATACTAGCTATTGACTTTTTTTTCCCCCAGCTACTTATCATTTTCTGGTTTGACTTCACTCTCGCAGTTAAATCTGGCCAGGTGTCGTTTGTCATATATTCCTAGCTCTTCAATCCAAGAAATAAATAGTCTTGCAACGGTATGTTTTGATTGGTTTTTATTTATTTTAATATGGGTGATGGATGGAAGGATGTAAAGAAAGGGGGTGAGTAAGGGGAGGTACTGGTTTTTTTTTTATCTTAGGGGTGGGGGAAATGAAAGGTTTTGGGCAAGTTTTTAATAAGAAAACCGACTTTTGACACAAAAAAAAGTCATTTGGAATCAGATAAATTGAAATGTATTTACCATATTAAACTGATCTGTTGTGGAATAATTTAATATCTTCGCTTTCAACCATCACAACAATTTTTTAATGACCTCTTTCGACATGACGTTTTGTTTATAAATGTTGGGACGTTTATTTACGAATATTGTGACGTTTGTTCATGGATGTTGTGTTATTAGACCAGAGCCATTGGAGGGGGGGATAGACACAGTGGCGTAGTGGGGGGGGGGGTGGGGACAAGGGGGCATCATGCCCCGGGCGCTACTCACAAAAGGGGGGGGGGGGGGCGGGGGGGGGGGGGGGGGGGGGGGGGGGGGGGGGGGGGGGGGGGGGGGTGTACCCCCCCCCTCTAGGTGTGGAGTGCGTCCCCCCCCCACGCTTAAAAAGAAGAAAAAGATAAAAAAATGAAGAAAAAGTAACTAAAATGAGAATGTACCCCCTTGCTAGGTATTGGTGCCCCCCTGCTTACTTTGACCTGGCTACGGGCCTGATAAGTGCTTACTGGAGTGTTACGAAAAAAATCAGTTTATTTCCATGTATTATGTATGAAATGTTTATGTTCCATTAAATAAATTGAAATGTTTATGTTCCATTAAATAAATTGAAATGTTTATGTTCCATTAAATAAATTGAAATATTTATGTTCTATTAAATAAATTGAAATGTTTATGTTCCATTGAATAAATTAAAATGTTTCCTTTGGCAAAAAAATTGTAGGCTATAGTCCATGACTTTATCGATTTTACAGTTGGACCTGTCCAGTAATCAAATCACACGTATCATTGACATTGCATTTCCTGGTGCTGGCAATTTGACCACTGTTGACCTGTCTAATAACACATTAATGTACATCTTTGACTTGGCTTTTTACGAAACTCACAGCATGAGGACATTGAGATTATCTAGGTCAGTACATGTGCCTGTGAGTGTGTGTATATGTGTGTAGGCCATAAACATTTACGTCATAATAGTCTGCGGCAGACTCTTTATTTCGGTTGGCTGTGGCTCCAATGCTGCATAAACCAATGGGTTCAATTAGTATCTAGGATTGGTGGGTTGGTGGTCGTGTATACCCTATGTCAGCGGCTCTCAACCTTTTTCGCGACTTTACCCCAAAGAATGTGAAAAAGTTTCCGCGGGTACCCCTGACACACCAGTTCGCGAAAAAATATAGGCCTATTTATTCTGATAATGGAATGTGCTTAAGTTTCTAATGCGTCACTTGGGTCACGTGGTCTGGTGATGTGTCGTGTCTCGCAGCAAGCTGGAGACTTTCTTCAAACTATTGGTTGTTTAAAAACGAAAATTATTTGTTGCCGTGCACCCCTGCATCACCTTTCCCGTTCCATCGGTATGAGAACCACTGCCCCTAATGTTTCAGGGACTCATAGACATATGATTAAGAAGAAAAAAGAGCCCATACGTAAACATGGCCCCACATTAAATACTGTTTACAGTCACATATCTGATAACATACGGCAGTGACTGCTTCTTGCAGGTAGTATTTTATCTTTAGTAGGCCAGTGCAGAACGAATTATTCATTCTTCAGACCAAAACCTTATTTTCAACAACATTTCCAACAGAGACTCGATCTTCATCTCTTACCTCAGTTGTCCACTGCTCTTTGTGTCTGTGTTTATTCCCCCCAGATGCTCGCTGACCAAACTGCCCATCTCCATCAGCCAAGCGGATGGACTCCGGACAGTTTTCGTGGACGGGAACCCCATCCCTTGCGACTGCGACCTGAGCTGGATACTCAACTGGCAGAGACAGGCTGGCATCATCCCCAGCATCGTGGGGCGCTGTGCCGACAACCCCACGATGGCCATCGGCACCTACGTCAGCTCCAAACTGTCCAACGAATGTGCGGCGCCCCATACCAGTGCCATCGTGGTGGGTTAATGATTTTGATTGGTCATCGATCAGCAGACCACACAGCTGACCATTTCTGCACACGAATAATTACCTCATTGGTCAAAGCTGGCCTGAAAACTATTGAAAATGTATATACTATCGAGCTAACCCGGTTCAATGTGATTTCTGTTTTGTCCCAGTGGTTGTAAATAATAAATGTAGAACAATGTGAAGTATATTTGTACAAATAAACATTTTTATGTCCAAATATTTAGTTAACATATGATGGAACTGTTGATAAGGAAATAGAACAGGGCTTTGCCTTCACAAAAATTGAAGACTAATTCACGTTTCTATTAGCATTAGCTGTAAATGATTACAGTACCAATCACAGTCAGCCAGACTAACCTAACCCACATTATTGGTTTGCCTACCATGGCTCTAAAAGCTTTGTGTAGTAAAAGATGAAATATCAGTGTAGCCATGGACTAATAAGGATTTGTGTGGCTACCACAACGCCCAATGCTTCATATATGTATGTATGCAAGAAGCATTTCAAGCCATACTAGTCCAAGAAGTGGGTCAGGCTAGTCTGAATGACAACACTTCACTGTTAAATTTCATACATTAATGTACAGATATATTTCATACATTAATGTACAGATATATTTAAAGAGAGCTTCAAATCTTTCAGTTATGTAAACGGAGTAGTGTAATAAATAATAAGCCAGTGTAGACAATAACAAATTAAAATGAAGACATAACATGTTAATAAACAGATCATTTTTATTCGCATGTGATTTTTTTCTAGACGATTTTTTTAACCTCTGGTCAATAAAATGATGATAAAGAGATGGATTTAAAAGTACATGTTGTATTGATTATAGTAAATAGGAATGCCAAAATTACCAACTGAAATAAATTAACCAATTTTTCTCTAAACTATTGATTTTGATATACAGAAATAAAAGACTAAATAGATAGTTTTAAAATGTCAGATTTGGGGGGGGATCTAATAATTTGAATGAATCATATGTGAAATCAATTTGTTGACAATTTGCTCATTCCGATTCCCCCCTTAAGTTCCACTTATTTTTCCCAAAATTAATTCATGAAATAGATTATTAAAAAAATTGCAAGTATAAGATTTTGCCAAATTTATTAACTTCGCATTCTATGGTTTCTATGGACAAGTAGTTTTGCTTACAAAATAAAATGACCTTTCATTACACCGTAATTATGTCACGCTGTCAAATAATTTTAAATTTATTCAATGGCTCGGTTTTTCCCACATCAACCCAACATTTTTTCCATTTCTGTATGGTACAGATCAAGCAAAATTTGATTTAATGTAAAATCTGAAAAATATTAATGTATAAATTTACCTATAAACTGAACAATATTAGATTTTGAATTTATCAAATACCTGAAAAATTAGTTTCAAAGATTTTAAGACTGGAAACTTAGGTATACATTTATTCCTTTTAACTAAAATGTTTCACTAATACTGATGGACCCAGATTTCACTAGTGTACCAAAATAGTAAGATTCAAATACACACTAATACAAGAGATATAATAAAAACAACACATCAGGTCTGTAATGTTTAGTCTCCAATGTATTTGTTATAAATAATGAAGTAAACATTACAAAATATTCATGATATTTATACATTAAGAAAACATATTTGACTATGTAATGAAGTTTTCTTCACACAAATAATTCTGAAAGCCTGATGTTTGGGTATAGTATTTATGACTTTCTGGCTTAAAAAAAAAAAAGAAACGAATGACAATTTCACTTCAGTCATATATTAAAAAGATGTCATGATTAAGTCATCACTCAGTCTTGGTGGAGGTTAAAACAACCAACCATTTATTTCAAGAAATACGTTTCTAAGACTGTTATACTCAAGAGATGTCCGAACGAAAAAAATGAAATAGTTTTTGTTTGAGAGGGTGTCAAGTTTCATAGTTAAGAAAAGGGAATTAGCATAAATGACCACTGCAAACCTAACAATATAAAGATATTGTTGTCATGGTGAACGCAGTCACAACCAGCAGCTACTTACTACAAGGATTCACAAACATTCCTTTAGGATTGTTCCATTAACAGTTTATATAAAGAACACATTTTACTGATGCCTGAATTCCAGGTTTTATTTGAGAAGCCATTATTTGGAAGCAAGTGTTAATGAACACACTTATTAAGGTTAGTATTTTTGTTAAAGCTTTTCCAAACATGGGATTTTAAATAGAACAACTTACTGATTTAAAAATAAATAAACGTGAACTACAGAGAACTTTAAATAAATAAATAAATTACTTACAGCAGTCCCTGTGTTTTTAAAACAATAAACTTGTGACGAAATAAAAACAATTAAATGAACAGAGGATTCTTAAATTATAATCAAAGTGTTAAAAATCAATAAATATCTTGGTTGCATTGAGGACTCAAACACCACATTAGGCAGATGGCAGTTCCAAGTCTATCATTCGTCACATTGTGTATCACAGCATTAAATTTTAGGATACACACACATAAAAATTCATTTGAGCAGAATTTTAAGTTAAGTAAATCAATTGTTAAAAATTTAAATTTAGGACCTACAGTAAAGTCAAAGTAACATAAAGCATGACATGAAAATTTGATTTTAAATCAGATGTAACAGACTTGGTGAAATCTAAATTTATTAGCAATGCCAACAGACCTTGTACACTGCCAAATGAAAATATATTGCCCACTGATAAAGAACAACCAGCTGCGGGTTGAAAAAAATTATTTTTATTTTACAAATTCTCCATGTTAGGCTGGCACATAACTTTTAAAAAAATAATTTCCAATGAAAGGAAATGAAAAAAATGAGTAAAATTGCTAGCTTATTAATTATAATGGTCAGTGACATCATTAAGTCATATATGCTGGGAAAAAAATTAAAATGTCTTTTTGAATGCTTTCAAATATAGAAATGGAATTATTTAGTTCAAAATATGTACAGTTTGATGTAGAATAAAATATTTTGGCAAAAAGTTTTTTGGTGCTGCAGATGGTATATAGTTCAAACAAATCAAAAAAATTTGTCGCACGACTTAAGTCAGATGTTTAGGTTAACATGATGATACTTAATAAATTAGGAACTGAACTACAGTACGTTGAGCTACAGTATGTTGATGAAGTTGGAATGTAGTTCTGTGGAGCGTAAGAGCACCACCAGCTGATGGTCCACTGGCAGCTGGTCAATAGAGGCCAACTGTGAGCAACTCTACCAACAACTTCTAAACATAGTTTGCGAGAAAAGTGGCAGAGATAAAACAATTTTCTTTTCTCTATACCCTGAGAACTTTCTAAGGGCACATCGAATCAAAACATGCTTTCCATCATTTGGCGTCATGTTTTAAACTTAACAAGGCTTCATTAATACATAAATTATTATTTATATCCAGACTCTATTGCACACATTCTGTTTTGTTCAAACTATACACTATACATCAAAGCGGCTCAGCTGTTTAACATTGAGCTCATTATGCTTCAGTTTGTGAATGTTATGCTTTCAAAATATAAAACATGTCATTATAAAAAGTCAGTGAGTGAGCAGTAATGTTGTAATAATTTATTGCTCGGGATACCAAACGGACTCCACAGCAGTTCAGGTCGATTCTCCATAAATACATGTGTTGTGGAGAACTTAGAAATGATTGTCTGGTCATGTATGCAATGAAATATTCTGCATGTGGTCATCATACTTTTTTTTGCAGGTCAACAAGGGAGGTAATGCATTCTGTCTCGACGCTGAATCTTGGATCAAGTCCCATTTACAGTCACAAACACTCATGTGCAGTCCATCTGAAGATGTCACCTGGATAGGTTAGAAAGTGTGTTAGTTGAAGCGTTTGTTCCGTGAGTCCCGGCGCTACCATCCGTCAACTGATCCTCAAAGGAGAGGACTTTGAAAGGAGGCCCTGTTCGTAATATGGCCTCCACAGCATCAACCCGTCCAACCTCTTTCAATTTACTCACTAAATGTCGAATTGATGCATCAGGTTTTCGTCTAGTCCATTCATTAAGTACCTGCAAGGAAAAATCATTGACTACAGTTATGTTTCTTCAATGTATTGCCAATTTTTTTTAGATAACATTTAAACACTGCAAGTCATTAGGTGTTGGCTAACTTTTTTTTTATTCTCTACTTGATTTAAGATCGAGGCCAATGTTAAGCCATGTCAATAGTGACAAATTATTATGATAATTGAAATCAATTATAAAGGGATATTCAAAGCCAGAGATTTGAGAGTTGCAATGTTGTTATAGTTACACATACAATTTGTCATTACTTAAAGTCTCCATTAAACTTTTTTAAAAAATGAAACAAAATTAAAAAAAAACATAAAACCCAGTTATTGCTAGATTAAACAGTTTGAATGAATAGTCTTGATGAAAACTTTACATAAGGTATAGAACATTTTATTTAATTATTCTTATAGGTCATTTAAATAGTTTGTAATTTATTTTTTTTTTGATAGAATGCATCTTTTACTTTCTTTAAATTTCCCGAGAAATGATTTTTTTTCATTTGAGTAATAATTCTAACAAATGAGTTTTTACTATGCTTTGTGTCTGATCACATTTTAATTTTATTTTCACCTCAAAATCTGTTTCAATTGCTAAATGAAAAATTTTAAATTAAAGGGTAAAAGTAATAAAAATTCTTTGAATTTGATCAAAGAACACTTTGGACTGGTGTTATAATAAATGTATAAAAGCAACAAATTAACTCACTTTCTGTGTCTGACTAACTTTTAGTCCATCAGCATCGGATGGCTCTAAGGAAGGTATGGCATCACTCAGACCTAGTGCCACCGCTAACAGACACCAGTCTTTACCCATGGATTCAGGGGGGTCAAGAAGTAAACTCAACAGCCTCTGTGTGTGGATGGTCAAGTGTGAGATGGGGAGGTCCATCCCCAGCGTCACAGTCTCCAGAATGTCCTCCGAGCCCAGACAGGCAATGTCTATAAAATCCTCCTTAATGTTTCCGCTGAGGACGACTGACGACCTGTTGTCCAGCTGCATACGAAGCAGCTCTGTCGGAGAATACGAGCGCACGACTTTGCCGTGCTGCTTAAGCTGGGAGGGGCTCAATGTGTACCTCTCTACGCACAGACCAGGACAGACATTCTCCACAACTTGCTCAACGATGGTCACAAAATCCTCCAGGAAATAGTACAAGTTTGCCCTCTCCCCTTCGGGCCCACGAACTTTAATCTCCAGGTACTGTTCATTTTTGTCCATGTCTATGACCCCCTCTAGTCTAGCGCAGCAGTACTTAGACCCGTGGTGCCACTGGTACAGGTCAGCGTCCTTGTTGACCTCTTTTGTCTTGGCTTCATCGTCACTGCTTTCTGCCTCATCCTCTTCGTCACCAGACAGAATGCTGCGACGTAAACAAACCTGTAAGGTAAAGTTGGAAGTGTTATTTACTTAAGAACTGCATGTAAGCTAATGGTTGGCAGAATGACTAATAGAAAAATCCATTCATTACTGTCAGCATAAAAAATGTAACTTTCTTATAGTGCTGTTTTTCACTCATTTAATTTCAACATTTAAGTTTATGACAGATGTACTTTATTTTACTTTCAAATCTGTTAAAACAATGTTTTTAAATTGAACTTTAAAACCATAATTCTTAAGTCAATATGAAGTAGAAAATAAATATAAAAACACAATCTTCCATACACAGAGTAAACAAAAAGTAGCACCTGAATTCTGGGAAACAAATATTTAAGCTGAGCTCCAGACTGGAAGGTGGTGTGCAAGCGAACACCTCCATACACTGGGTTGGGGAAACGAGCATCATCTTTCACCCACAGACCTTCCAGAGCTTCCACAAAGTTCAAACATGGAAATTCATACTCTACTTCATCTTCGACTTGACAAGATGTACACAGCTCTAGAGCTTCAAGCACCTGAAGAAGATATATATAAATACATTTCAGATGTCTGCTTTTAATTTATAATGGATTTATTTTGTTAAAATGTGTAACATAAAATGAATCCTAGGGCTGTACAATTAATATATCAATACTGTACTTGGTTTATTCTATTTTATCATCAAGTAGATCCAGGTATGTGTTGACCACAAAGTATGTGTATGAGACAGTGGGATCTGATGCTACAGATACTTTTTTTTACACTACAGGCAAAAATCTTCATATAATTCACTGTGATAAATAACTAATTAGCTGTCTGCATTTTCTTGTATAGACCTGATATAAATTATGAGTCTAATGATCCCAACTTTAGTAACAGTTTAAAAAAAAAATGATCAAATAATCTGAATAGTCTACCTATCACATTATAGAATCTTTCTAACCTGTATAATGAATAAATCGATACTGTTTTTAAAATTTTAGACTATACAGGCATGACTGACCTGGATCAAGCTAAGGGCGTCAGTGTTTGGATACAGCAATTGAAACTCATCCAGAGTCAAGCAGCCAGTGACTCGGGCCTGCGCTATCCTCTCATGGGACAACAGATGACCTAGGACCTCTGACCCCAGCCAGCGTGGATTGAGGACAACTAGGTCAGTTTGACTGTGCAGGTAAACAATCTGGACCAAATACAAAATTAACAGAGAAAATTATAGAACATACACTATAACATGTCCCAAGGGAAATAGAATAATATATTATTGATCAGATACTTGTTTTATGTAGACCATAAAAACTAACTGACCTCTCCCATCAGCTGTAGCTGCCTGTCCAGTAACTTGATGTCTTCGTCACTGGCCAGAGGGTTGACAGAGCCCCTGACGTGGTCAGTAAACTGTGGCCAGCTGAGTACAGGGTAGTTAAGGAAGGCTTTCCTCCACTCTGGCAACTGGGCAACCACTGCTGACAGGAATCCATTAGAGCATGGCAGTTTCTGAAAAAAGAAAACATAATGAGATCTTTGAAAAACAACATGTAACGGCAGTTGTACTTAAAAAAATAAAATATAGAGACAAATTACTTTTGCTTTAATTTTGTCCTTCAATTTATAGTACTGTAAAACATTGAATCATCTTTTTCAGATTATACATCGAAAACTGGTAAGGAAAAAAAATGGCTTGGTATTTCCTAAGAGTGAATGCTAAGACTCAGTATAAATGTCATCTGTTCAATACAAACAATGATAGGTTACCATTATGTACGATTTAATAAAAGCTCATACTTTTTTTTAATGAGAATGATGAAAGAAAAAGATACATGTGTAAACATTAAAAAAAAGTGTATCATGGCAGTCTAAATGAAAAGTATTTAGAAACTGCACAGTAATATTTTGGATGTAATTTAGTAAGGTTTTCAGGATCTCAACATTTACACTGTATCATTTCTTCGAGATTAGAAGCCGAGGGTTAACTAAACACAAGTTAATTTCACAGTTATACATGTTTTAAACAGCAAAAGTGAGTCAGAGTATTATAAATATCATTGAAAAACAAATAAATCAGTCATACTTCAACCAACTCACTAAAAATGAGCAGTGCACTATTTTTTATTTTCATTCTTGAACTACAAAATTTAAATAAATGAGGTAATCTTTATCTTTACTTAACCTTCTACAAATCCTCTAACATAGAATAAAAATAATTAGGTTTAAAATATTTTACTACCTATAAAAAAAAAGTTGCTTGCAAATTTATCTAAGTCTGTAACAAAAGGAACTTGAATGAAAGGAAATTAAAAAAAGACATGTAATTGACCAGTGGCTACCTGTGAAATGTCATCCCTGCTTTTGATCAGCTGTTGCTTGAAGGCTCTCATGTCAACGGAAGATGGCGATGTGGCATCCATGACAAAAATATTGGGGCAGATGTCAATGTCATACTGAAACATGGTCATGACCTTCTCCAGGATGTACTTGGCCTCATCGTTCACTAAATTTCCCTGGGCATTCTTGTGACAAGGTGTGACAGATCTGTCAGCATGAGTAGCCACTAAAATAACTTGAGCAGTATTCTGGAGCTTTCCACAATGGTCTGAAAAAATTATACTAGTGATTTTATTTTGTTTCCTGTTGTTTTTTTTTTGTGCTTTAGATCAATTTGTACGTGCATAAGCCATTTTATTAGGTTTGAAAACCAAAGAAGTAAAAACTATTGAGGTCACTGATTGCGCAGAATTATTTAGTTGTCCAAAAATTACTCAAAAGATGCAACATTATTTTCTGAAGAATTTTAAATGTTTAAAACACTACAACTGATTATAAATTAAATTTAAACTATCAGAGATGCTGCTTTTTTAAAATTCTTTGTATCACAAGTACATGAATGTTTCAAATTCTTCTGTTTTTTGTTTGTTTTTTTTCAAAATATTTTGGTCAAACAATACTTATAACAATATAAAGCTGAAATACACATTTTTTCATAATTAATATCAGCTTGATAAAGTATCTGTACAGTAGATATATTAAATAATTAGCAGATCTATGTTTATTAAGTACATTTAAAATGTTTTAAAGAGTAAAGCGCAGTAGGTTCTCCAATGTACTGACCAATGGGCAGTTTAGGGTGAATCCTGGCCTTTAGAAAGTTGAGCCAGAATATGACCTGTGCCATCTGTTCATCAAGAGAATCTTCCAGGTTAAACAAGATGACATGGACACAGTTGACGTCCCCCAGGAAGTAGTCATAAAGCAGGTAGTAAGGTTCATAGCCAGAAAATTCCCAAACACTGAACTCTTTGTTACCTGGAAACAATAAAAGCAATAAAAATAAAACAAACATTCACACCAATTGCATGCGAAGAGAATCAAACCAACCATGTCTTGTCAACTTCTAAACAATTACAAAAAAAAAAAGAAATATCTGCCACTAATAACTTTTTCTTTTAAGTTTCTTTACCACTAAATTTTTTTTTAAAAATTAAATCCTGACATGGGAATACTAGGAACCTGAGAGGCTATCAAATAAAATGTTGGTTCACCTGTGATACTGATGGTCTGAACTTCAACACCTTTTGTGTAAGTAGGATTGCCCACAATGTAGTTGAGAGGAGTTGGTAAACTAAACTGTCTGGAGAGTTTATTACGATCTGAGAGGTAGATGGATGTAAAGAAAAAATTAGTCACATAGATAATTGACATTGACAACTTTTTGCAATCTTTAAGAGCTAGGTCTGAATGCACTTGAAATATATTTTGATTTGAATTTTTTTAAAATAAATTCAATTACAAATTAAAAAAAAAATAATTGAACTATTTCAATAGTTAGACAATTGAGTAAAGGATGGTTTACAATTTTTAGGTAAAATACAAATATCATTAAATTTCTTCTACAATTAATAATTTTAACATAAAATTATCATAAATTGTGCAATCTATTAAATATCTTATTATATAGTGAGCTTAAAAAGTTGTTTTTTTTTAAAACTTCACCAAGTCAATATCTTGTAGTTAAATAACACATAATATGGACTACGCCAGATGTAGACAAACAAAGGCATGTTGACCAAGTCTGGCCTGTCGCGCTGTTTTATCAGGCCTAGGCTCTGTTCCACTCTACTCATGCATGACGTTTACATTTAATTTAAATAATTTCATATAAACACTACATCCTTCTGCTCTTGTTGGTCCTTCTGACAAATTTAATAACCCAATGTGGCCCACGGTTGAAATAATCCCCCCCCCCCCAAGACTAAGCACTCCAGTATCCTCACAATTTAAGTAAACGACCTACTTTTCTGTTTGATAGAATTCGTCTGGCCAGGGGGCTGGAGCCGCCGCCTAAAGAAACTACTCAGGTAGGTACATTTAAGTGATTCCACCAGGACAGACTTGCCCACCCCTGTAGATCCCAACAGCTTCAACTTGACTCGACTTATGGGCTGTGGGTTTGGCTTCAGCTGGTTAATGAAAGACATTCTTCTCTCCTGGTCAAGGGCGGGAACAGAAAAAATATTTCAATAATGTATTTCATAATACATGTAACTTTAAATGTTTAATATATTTTAAACATCTCATCAACATAACAATGTCAAATATACTTCAACATTTATTGAACATAATGATATTAAAAATTTTTTTTTTACACCATTTTAACATTACAATGTTGTTGAATAAATTTAATCATCTATCATTGAGCTTATCGGACATTACTGTGTTAATTATATTTAATCACAAATCGACAAGTGTATTAGACATGGCAATGAATACTGACCCCTTTGACAAAAGACATTAGGTCTGAGACATTTGTGAGACCTTGAGCAAGAGCTAAGATTTCCCCTGTGACACCATCCTAGGAGATGAAAAAATTATTTCATTTAAAATAAATTAGACAAAAAAAATTGATCAAACTAGACTACACTCGTGAATATCAGATCAACTGGGCTGGAGATGTTAATATAATTTACCTTATTAACTTTGTCTGGATCAGCACCAACCAGCAATAAGCACCGGACTATTTCAATGTGTCCATATTTACAAGCTAAATGCAGCGCTGTCCAGCCATCCTGAAAATTTCAGCTCATATTAGATTATGGTGCATAACATAACAGTGAGTTATGCTGTTAAAAATTTATGAGTGCCTCATTTTTACAAGCTCTGATCAATGATTTTCTATATCAAGGTATATGTCACTGATCAGTTGATACATTTAGATACATGTCAATAAACTTAAGTTCCAGTGATTAATTTAAATTTGCTAAAAACAAGAAGCACACACACACACACACAAAAAACAGTTAAGGTGGGCCAGACAAGGCCTGGTACTTACTGCAGACATGAGATCAACATTGATACCAAGTGAACACATCGTCTGTACAACACTGAGTAAACCCTCCCTAGCTGAACAATGCAGGGCAGTTTCACCCGTTTCCTGGTTTAAAAAAAAACAACATTACGACTGATCCAATAAACTCTTCAAAAGTCTTAAAACAATAATAACAGTCTCATATGACTTACTTAACACATAATGATACAGAGAGACAGTCTCATATAACTTGCTATACACATAATGATACAGCTAGCTCAGTGTAAACAATAGTGGGATTTTTCGTTACACATTTAATGCTTATAACATTTGGTGTTAATAATCCATTAGTTGACATAGAAATAATTAACTTCAACAGACTCGTCCATTAAAAAATGTAACAAATATTTATTAAGCCCAATTATAGAATTACTGTAAACTATTATATTATCTATCAATAAGGCAAATGTAAAATCTCATGTTATCTATCAATCAGACAAAGATAAATTAAGAGTATGATATGAAGATAGTGGAGAGATGGATGTATGTGATATTTAAGGATAACTCAAACCTTGTCCACAGTGTCCAGTTTACATCCAGCATTCAGTATGAGAAGAGCTATGGCTGTGTTATGTCTCTGACATGCCAGGTGGAGGGCTGTGCTGCCTCTCTGTACACAAAATAAAAGTTTAAATTGTTGAACAAAAACATCAACTTGTAGCCTTTCAATTCTTTTATTTATATAGATATTTATTTAATCCTTTATTTGTGCAAATTATTTAAAAGACAAGTTTAGCATATGATCAAACCTTATCTATATGGTTCAGGGGAGCTCCATATTCCAACAATACTCTAACACAGTCAACGTTGCCTCTCACTGCCGCACAGTGGAGGGCTGTTTCTTTCTCCTGTCAGACAGAATAAATCAAATAGACCACGTGGAATAAAAAAGATACAAATTGAAAATGAATGTCATCTAACAGTTTCATTAAAGGAAGCAGGGTAATTAGGAAGGTGGAATTTATGATACATTCAGGAATTTATGGGAAACAATGCTAATTGTTTATTGTTGTCTTTTTTTTTCTAAAATGACAAAACAAACGACAACTCTAAAATTTTTAATACAGCTGCTAGCAGGTAACAAATAATTAAATAATGAAAGCTGTTTGACATGTGATAATAAAGTGATCAAATGTAAATATATTAACAAAACTACCCAGTCAGAGCCTCTACAACCAACAACTGTGCAAGTTAAATTACAATTTAAAAACTTTTTCCTATAAAACAAAAAGGTATTGAAACTGGCCAAGCTTTTTTGCCTCCTGCTGCTTTTTACACGCCCTAGCGCCAGCAAGACCAACACACATTGAGTCTGACTTATACTGGCCCTTTCGCAGTACAAAAAAAGTACTAAAGAATGGTAACCATGGATAATACACTGTTTGAATCATTAGCCAGTTAAAATTAAATTAGTTTTGCTTTCAAAGACTGATAGTATCAAGAACTTAACAGTATAAAAAAAAAATGCAGTGGCTTTGAATACGACCGGGTGTGTTTCGTATTTTTTTTCCCCCGAGACACGACCAACAAACTTTGATGATGTAAGTAAACAGAATGAATGAGAACTCGTATTTACTGCAGACTTTGATGACGTCATTTGCTGTTAATAATCAGAGATATTTTTATATTTGGCTTTATTTTTTTCAGGTCTGTCCAAGCCTAATAAATAAAGTCATTTGCTGTTAATAATCGGAGATATTTTTATAATATTTTTTTTTAAATAAATACGGCTTTGAATTATATATTTTAGTTGTCAGGATATATGTCTAAGACTAAGAGTACAACATCCTAGGATACATTCTGAAAAAAAAAACACAATAAAAAAAGTTATGTTTCTGGGAGGAATCGAACCTGGATAAAGTCAGCATAAAAATGAGTCGCGTCCAAAGAGCTTAACCATTGTGCTAGCAGAACACACAATCAAAACTTTAATTATAATGTATAACTAGAAAAAATTGCTCGTTCCCGCGAAAAGAAAATAACTTTAAATCATAAGAGTTCTATCTGTTCTATCTGTTTACTGACGTCATCAAAGTTTGCTGGTCGTGTCTCGGAAAAAAAAAATATGAAACACACCCGGTCGTATTCGAAGCCACTGCGAAAAAAAAAAGCACAAAATCAAATGGTCGGTAGAAGTTTAGACTACTTTCATTAAAATAAAAAAGTATTTTTATGTTCTAATCAATACATAACAAACTAGATCTACGGTGAAATGTTGTATATTTATATGTCAGTTTCATTACACATGAAAGAAAATGTTATTTGATGGAGGACTTCAAATCTTCACATACATGTGTGTATCAAAAAGAAACTTTAATGCTGAATTATTTTCAAATAAGGTTTTTTTTTTAAAAGTCTTCCTATCAACTAAAGTCCTGACAATATAAAAACATGTCTGCAGGCTGTAACCTGATACTACAGGAACAGTTTCATGCATGCATTGACTAGGTCATGACATATGCGTGACTGCTAGTCTGAAAAAACAACCTTTCAGTTTCATTGTGACTGCTATCAAATTACGTTTGTTGATTTCCCACAATAAACATTATTGTATTGCTGCTATATTCACAGTTCAATTGCCTTGGGGGTCATAAAATTCTATAATTATAATCTACACAACAACAACTATATTCTGTTGTTATTGACATGATTCAATCATGATGAACAAAAATGCAATAAAATAAAGGGACATGAAACAAAATCCACTAAGATGGACAGACAATTTTCAGATGTTAAGCTACAACACATGTGAACGGCATAAAATAATGCGATGTGTGTTAAAAAGAAAAACTTCCCACTCTAAAAAAGTAAAGTTCCCTTAACCCTTAAGTGTCATTGGGGAAGATGAAGTGCAGAATCTGCTTCTGTAACCTGGACATATAAAGGGGTTGTGTGGTCATATAAAGGGGTTGTGGTCAGCACAATGTCAGCACAATGTAACCTGGGCATATAAAGGGGTTGTGTGGTCAGCACAATGTAACCTGGGCATATAAAGGGGTTGTGTGGTCAGCACAATGTAACCTGGGCATATAAAGGGGTTGTGGTCAGCACAATGTAACCTGGGCATATAAAGGGGCGTGGTCAGCACAATGTAACCTGGGCATATAAAGGGGTTGCGTGGTCAGCACAATGTAACCTGGGCATATAAAGGGGTTGCGTGGTCAGCACAATGTAACCTGGGCATATAAAGGGGTTGCGTGGTCAGCACAATGGTCAGCACAATGTAACCTGGGCATATAAAGGGGTTGCGTGGTCAGCACAATGTAACGGGCATATAGGTTGCAGCACAATGTGTAACCTGGGCATATAAAGGGGTTGCGTGGTCAGCACAATGTAACCTGGACATATAAAGGGGTTGCGTGGTCAGCACAATGTAACCTGGGCATATAAAGGGGTTGTGTGGTCAGCACAATGCCCATCTGCCTTTAGATCCAAACTAAAATCACATCCCCATTTAATGCTGGACTTGTGGGAATTCAACCAACTTTCACTAATTCTCACCAAGGATCAAACCCGGGACTCTCAGGTCAACAATCGAACATCTAAACCACTAGGCCACCCATCCCATTTTCCCACTCAACATTAATTCCTTATTCATGGAATAAGAAAAATGGTTTTGTTCTCAACTATTCTAACTACTGAATACCTTGTTCTGTAGTGTAAGCATGGCTCCATACTCACACAGGATACGTACAATCTGTACATAACCATGCCAGGCAGCACAGTGCAGGGGGGTCTCGCCAAGCTAAACAACACGTACAAAAATAAAAAACCAAAAACAAAATTTACATGCAAAGCAAAACAATAAAAAATTTAACGGGAGATAAAAAAAAAAAACATTGAACAAAAACTAAAGCCAGGGATGGAAGTGTTGAGTGAGGTATCAAAATATTGGGCGCATTTTTCAGATTGTGATAAAGCTTGACAACACTGAACTTGTTTTGGTGCAGAAACATTTTTTAATTACTGTCATTGAAATTCATAAAAAAAAGTATTCTTTTTTATCTCAATTTTTTTAAGAGCCAAAAAATATTAATAAAAAGTAACAGCTTCTACATTGGTCGTTGGTGTTAAAAAATATTATCGAGACATGCTCAGTGTATAGAAGCTACTTTATTTAGTTTGGGTTGTGCTCATTGTGATGCTAAAACGCACCATTATTTTTATGTGAATAAGAGAAAAAAACAATTATGGAATTTAGAGTGCTATATCTTTAGGGTGGTAGCTGCTGTTTTATGTTAATTAGCTATGAAACTAAAAGATTTTGAAATTCCAATATTTGTTTGAAAATTTACTTTTTACAAGACAAAACAGCTAAAATACATTAAATAAAAGAACACTTTCACTAACTAAATGGTATAGCAAACTATTTTGTTTGAGTCAGTTTCATACATGAAATAATAATAATAAAAAAATCTCCCCATAGCATATCAAAGAGAATTTCCATTAATAAACAAAACATTAATATGTTCATACTGTAGTGTTATCCCAATAATTCAAAGCAGTAAAATAAATAAATAAAAATAATGTTTAGTTTTTGAACTGAAATGTTAAAAAAAATGAACATAATTTTAGCTCCAAACAGTTAGTGCTCATGTTTGAAATGAAGAGATCTCCATTTCATTAACAGAGTTAGGATGCTGTTAAGTTAAGTGCCGGATGAGATTATGTGCATCTTAAAACAAAATACGACTGGTTGTAGGTTTTGCATTTAAAAAAAAATGTGCAGACTTACATTGTCAAACAAGTTGATGTTGGCCTCAATGCTACACAAGTAGTCCACAGTTGATGTATGGCCATATCTGGCAGCTACATGGAGCGCTGTCTCACCTGACTGAGAAAACATTACCACTGGTCAGTATAACTGGAATTCACTAAGGTGGTCAATCAGGCTTAGTATAATTTTATTAAAACTTTTGTCAATGACTTTCTCCATAAAGTTTAAAATTTAGTGACAATTCATCTGAATTAGAAATAGGAAATATCAGAACTTCTAGGGGTATCAAATTCTGATAATTTTTTATCAAACTTACAAATTCTCTTCTGATTCATTGGGCCCCAATAAATCCTATTTTTTAGAACTGAAATATAATTGTTTAGCGCTGTATACTGTATTCAGTATCAATGAGAAAAATCAGTTACTGTATCAGAGTAAAAAAAAATGACTGACATTGTCCTACTGCTAATTAAATTAGTCACCAATTCCTTATCATATTAATGACAGACAATAAAACACTCAGTGTGTGGTAGTCTATATTAAACTTCTTACTTTGTTCTGTGTGCTAATTGGAACACCAGCTTCCACTAGGCACTTGATAATCTCTGTGTGACCCTGTCTAGCTGCCCAGTAGATGGCGTTGTCTCCATGCTGGTAACAAAAGAAAAAAAATTTTAAGATTATTATAAGATTTTATGATATATATATATATAATGACTAATTTAATGTGCACACCACTAGACCCTCTTCTTGTTGCACACCACTAAACCCTCTTCTTGTTGCACACCACTACAACCTTTTCTTGTTGATCAACAACCTTATAAAAACACTTGCATTTTCCAGGAATTAATGCCCTTTTAAGTCATTCATTCACTTAAAGATATACTGTGGCATTTCTACATAAGAACTGACAGCTGTTCTAAGACACCATGTTTATGTACAAGTTTAAAAGATGGATCAAGACAGTGTAGAAAAATATTCAACAGTGAGATGTTCAAAAACTATTAATTTTAAAAGTTTTGCTGATTCAATTATTTTGAATGGACTAAGAGCAGTAATAGGAGTTTATATATATATATATATATATAAACACGATAAATATGAATGTGTTCTTTACTCTTTTGTTTTGACTGTGTGAAGTCCCTGTAAGGATGAGATGCAATCTAATGGGATGCAGCGCCCTTCTTTCATCCCCAACATAGCAGATAGTGCAATGGCCATGGAGGCACCACAGGAGACATAGCAGGGACTGAAATAGCCATGGGTCCTCATCGAAAATCGAACCACTGACCCTCAGTTTGAGAGTCGAGCCTTTGCCACACAACCATCCATCCCCTCGACTCTTTTGTCTTGAGTCCTATTCGAAGATTGGATTATTGGTGATTTTTTTTTTTTTACATTTATCATGCCTTTTTGTTTAGGTCTATTTAGTTTTTAGTTTTGCCTGTTGACAAGACTATTGAACAAATCAAATATAATTTTTTTTTAAACCCTTATGTCACAAAAAAAATTAATTTAAGGAATGTCCATATAGTCAATGGAATTCATTAGATATATATATTTATATATATATATGTGTGTGTGTGGGACGGATGGCCGAGTGGTGTAGATACTCGACTATCAACCTGAGAGTCCTGGGTTCGATCCTCGGTGAGAACCTTGGAATTTTTCCAGGTGATATTAGGTGCAAAGTCGTCCCACAAGTTCACCCAGCTTTAAATGGGTACCTGACTAAAGTTGGTAAAGTAAAGGCGGCTGGGTGTTGTGCTAGCCACACAATCCTTTCATATGCCGAGATTATAGAAACAGATGAATTCTACACTTCATCTGCCCCAACATATATTTGCAACAACTGAGCTGCATGACAACTTCTGTGTTAGGTTAATATGATTTCAATAGAAACCGAAACATTCTAGTTTTATCTAAGTGTAAATATATCAGGATAAATGGTATACTGCCTAAAAAATGGGAATGTAGAAACAACAGTAAATATAAGATTCCAACATTGCCAGGAATCAGGCAGGTCATTATACGAAAAAATACTTTCAGAACGTAAAACCTGTTTTTAAAACTTTTTGAAAGCTGGTTCAAACAGACTAGTGCAAATAAGTCAAGTCCACACCACATGGCAACAGGGAAATGAAGGAAAGTTTTGATGGAAATCTATTGTCAAGTGAAAGAAATATTAATAGAAGAAATAGAACAATTTATTAATATATGAGTACACACCCAGTGATATGGTAATTACTGTGCCATATTTTGCTATATCATGTTGAAGTTAAAATACAGTTGATGAAGTCAATATCATATTTCTTAAGGGTTCAATACAAGGTTTATTTAAACTTATTTTAATTAATTGTTTATTTATTTCATCACTGAGATTTATCAAAATAGCAGGGCTTTTTGTGGACATAACAACTACATTTTTGTTGCAGTAAATGTTCAGAAGAATGGACTCACCTATGTTTGTTGCAGTAAATGTTCAGAAGAATGGACTCGCCTATGTTTGTTGCAGTAAATGTTCAGAAGAATGGACTCAAATATGTTTGTTGCAGTAAATGTTCAGAAGAATGGACTCACCTATGTTTGTTGCAGTAAGTGTTCAGAAGAATGGACTCACCTATGTTTGTTGCAGTAAATGTTCAGAAGAATGGACTCACCTATGTTTGTTGCAGTGAATGTTCAGAAGAATGGACTCACCTATGTTTGTTGCAGTAAATGTTCAGAAGAATGGACTCACCTATGTTTGTTGCAGTAAATGTTCAGAAGAATGGACTCACCTTGTCTCTGGTTGATATGTCCACACCTTTAGACAAGAGAAACTTCAGGACATCTACATGACCACCACTGGCTGCCATATGGACCGCGGTCTCTCCATGCTGGACAGTGATAAATACAAATATAAATGAACTCATTCTGGAGCATCTAGAGAGCATTTCATGCAAAAAAACAATAATTTTTTTTTTAACAAAGAAAAAAAAAATTCACATGAAGTACAGCCAACATCACTTTAAGTAAGTGCAGCTAACAATACTTTAATTGCAGCTAACAATACTTTAAGTACAGCTAACAATACTTTAAGTACAGCTAACAATACTTTAAGTACAACTGTCATTAAAAGTACAACTGATGTAGCTATAAGTACAAATGATGCCACCAACAGGGTGTAACTCAAAATCAGCTAGTGTGGTCAGTGGTTTCTCACCTTGTTGGCTGTGTTGAAGTCAATGTTGGCTGCCATTTCAGACAGCTCCTTCAGTCCATCCACATTGCCCTCCTCTGAGGCACAAAACAGGGCGGCCATGACAAAGTTTTCAGCTTTGTCCTGAAAATATAAACAGACCAGGGGAAATACATTAATCATAAACAGACAATGGGAAATACATTAATCATAAACAGATCAGGGGAAATACATTAATCATAAACAGACCAGAGAAAATAAATTAATCATAAACAGACCAGGGAAAATACATTAATCATAAACAGACCAGTGGAAATACATTAATCATAAACAGACCAGGGAAAATACATAAATCATAAACAGACCAGTGGAAATATATAAATCATAAACAGACCAGGGGAAATATATTAATCATAAACAGACCAGGGGAAATATATTAATCATAAACAGACCAGGGGAAATATATTAATCATAAACAGACCAGGGAAAATACATAAATCATAAACAGACCAGTGGAAATACATTAATCATAAACAGACCAGGGGAAATACATTAATCATAAACAGACCAGGGGAAATATATTAATCATAAACAGACCAGGGGAAATATATTAATCATAAACAGACCAGGGGAAATATATTAATCATAAACAGACCAGGGGAATATATTAATCATAAACAGACCAGGGGAAATATATTAATCATAAACAGACCAGTGGAAATATATTAATCATAAACAGACCAGGGGAAATACATAAATCATAAACAGACCAGTGGAAATATATTAATCATAAACAGACCAGGGGAAATATATTAATCATAAACAGACCAGGGGAAATACATAAATCATAAACAGACCAGTGGAAATACATTAATCATAAACAGACCAGGGGAAATATATTAATCATAAACAGACCAGGGGAAATATATTAATCATAAACAGACCAGGGGAAATATATTAATCATAAACAGACCAGGGGAAATATATTAATCATAAACAGACCAGGGGAAATACATAAATCATAAACAGACCAGTGGAAATATATTAATCATAAACAGACCAGGGGAAATATATTAATCATAAACAGACCAGGGGAAATTCCTTAATCATGGTGTGGAGGAATTCAGCTCACCGCACCCCCCCCCCACTCTATCACTCAAGTCTTTAGGGGAATTAAGTCTCCAGTGAATAGATATAATAATAGCACGTGATAACAAAGATACGGGAAATAATACAAAAGAAGACAGGTGAGCATACACGACATCAACTGACCTCAATACATTTCATGACTCAATGTTAGTGTGGATTAAAAGAAAAATGTTCACACCTCGGTCTGACAATCATACACAGTCATCAAGTTTTAAAAGAACAGAATAAACGGGGAATTTTATGTAACAGTAAATGTGTGTTTGTCAGCTGTTATATTGTTTTATTTTAATAAAGGTAACAATACACGGTGTGTATCCAAAGAAAGTTGTACACACAAAACCTATAAAAGAAAATACACCGGGTTTTTTTAATTATGCCAGCAGTACATACATTGATGTAAGGGCATTTAACTTTTTTTATTTAAAGGAATTATAAATTAATAAATAATGAGAAACACACAAAAACTTGCTTAAAAAAAAAATTAAATGTTTATAGTCTCTTGCTGCAGACACAAAGGCCGCAGCCATTACCAAGACAGTGTTGCGGTGACCAGGTTCACCATCACTACACAGTGATGTACACACTGGTCCGATAGATGGAATTCACTAAATAGTTTTGATAATCACAAAGTGAAACCCAGCAGCCTAGAGCCCAATTCTCTCCCCTTTTTTCCCACGGCTTAAATTATTTGTTTCGTTATAATTTGAAAAGGCTAAAAAAAAAATAAGCCATTCCAATTTTTAGAAAAACTTCGTTTTTTTTGTGTATAGAGTGCAGGCAACAGCAGGCTCTTTGAAAAAAAAACATTTCTTAAAAGGGAAAAATAAGTTGAACAAGATTTATAGAGGAGTGTGAAGTCATCAACAACTATTCAGGCATATCAGCCAAACTTTTTTTTTAAATCAACCACGTGAGTTGTGTCGCTAGAACTACATCGGGCACATCCCAAGTTCCTTTCCCTACAATAACAAATGAAAGATTAAATAACTATTGATTGGGATGTATTTGAGTAAACTGTATCAAGTTATAAGAGCTCAATACAACCATGTAATGATGGTGTGTATGATTGATCAACAAACATAGCCATGTAATGATGGTATGTATGATTGATCAACAAATAATACCATGTAATGATGGTATGATTTATCAAGTAGATGGCTGGCTAAAATACAATGTTACCACGATGCCCGAACATGAGTGGCGAACTTGTTGAAAGGGACATCAAGTAATGGACAGTTGGCCTACATAAAACTTCAACACGTGGCCAGTTTCTGACCTCAGCTATTTTAGAAACTACTAAATTGATTGTACAAACACCCTCTCCCCTTTCTCCCCCTCTCAATCTTTCTCAAATATTCACATACACATGAAAAAAATGTTAACACAAAGTTACAAGTTCAACAGAAGGGGGGGGGGAACGCATGGAGGTTAAAAAAAATAAGAGAAACACATTAGTATACGGAGGACCCACTTTGTACAGTTGACGGTTTGTTGTGGTCGAAAATACAATCTGTCCTTACAAAATACGGACGTATATTAATCGTACCTACTGGGTTACATATATATCTCCTCACTATTGCCGATTCCTCCCACATAATTACATATATCTCCCAAACGATTACAGATATCTTCTACATTACAGATATCTCCTACATTAAAGATACCTCCTACAATACATATATCTCTTACATTACATATATCTCGTACATTAGTACAGATATATCTCCTACATTACTACAGATGACTCTGACATGACTACAGATACATCTCCTCATTACAGATGACTTCTAAACATTACTCTGGCACGAAAGGCAAATTATACTGATACCGAAATGTGCAGTTGAATGTACAACAAGAAATGACGAGACAGATCACAGCAAGACAAACTTAAACCAGAGCAGCAAGATGTGAAGACTTTTATATACAGTTGTCAAATAATCAGGTCATGCATAGTGTTGCATACGTTTACACAGACTTGTATTTGAGGTCAATGTTAACCGTTTCAATTATCAACCAATGGGGCCAGGTAGACAGAAATACAAGACTGCAGTCATTTAACCAATAACTTCTTCAACCAATGGGGCCAGGTAGACAGAAATACAAGACTGCAGTCATTTAACCAATAACTTCTTCAACCAATGGGGCCAGGTAGACAGAAATACAAGACTGCAGTCATTTAACCAATAACTTCTTCATCCAATGGGGCCAGGTAGACATACATACAAGACTGCAGTCATTTAACCAATAACTTCTTCATCCAATGGGGCCAGGTAGACAT
The DNA here is from genome assembly GCA_021962125.1 of Bulinus truncatus. Classification (NCBI taxonomy): domain Eukaryota; kingdom Metazoa; phylum Mollusca; class Gastropoda; family Planorbidae; genus Bulinus; species Bulinus truncatus. The sequence goes on along the minus strand of JAGDYQ010000100.1, from coordinate 1,036,766 downwards.
AAATACAAGACTGCAGTCATTTAACCAATAACTTCTTCATCCAATGGGGCCAGGTAGACATAAATACAAGACTGCAGTCATTTAACCAATAACTTCTTCATCCAATGGGGCCAGGTAGACATAAATACAAGACTGCAGTCATTTAACCAATAACTTCTTCATCCAATGGGGCCAGGTAGACATAAATACAAGACTGCAGTCATTTAACCAATAACTTCTTCATCCAATGGGGCCAGGTAGACATAAATACAAGACTGCAGTCATTTAACCAATAACTTCTTTTGGTTTGAAAAAAAACAAACAAAACTCACTGCATTCGCTGATGACCACACTGATTTCAATACAATCTCGACTATCCGGCTCGCGGTTATTTGGCGTAGTTAGGTTTTTCCGTAATAAAATGATTAAATCAAGAACTTTGGTGGTTTAAAAAAAAAGGGGGATTTTTTTTAAAGTGCGATAATATTATTATTACTGGTTTTGGCAGTATCTGGTATGTCCCTACCAGCCTCAGATAATAGAATGTCAACCAAGTTAGTATATGACATCAGGTATTGGGCCTGGAAGTCGACAGTTAGCCAACTACAGCCTGTTCATGAATGGGTCTTGGGTACGGTGTTCCATTACTGGTAGTTTTCATTGCTGCCCACAACAGAGACGACCTTGCCAGTACGCCGGGCCTGAGACGAGTGTCATGTGCGGGCCTAAGTTGTATACCGCACCATGTGGCTTCTATCACAGGCCCCGACCACTTCAGGAGCGGGGGGGGGGTCTTTAACCTGAAAAGCCGCCATTGCTCATAGATCCTGTGCCAGGAGCGGGGGGGGGGGTCTTTAACCTGAAAAGCCGCCATTGCTCATAGATCCTGTGCCAGGAGTGGGTGGTGGCTAAAGGAAATGTGTATCAATCAAATTAAGTAAAACAAATCTAGCAAATATTTCAGTCACACAGGTTAACTTTGTCCAGCACTAAGACGTATGCAAAATGTCCCGCATTAAGACGTACTTTACGTGTCCCAACATAAAGAGACGAGAACAGGGTGCGAACTACTACCAACACCTCTGGAAGAAAACAAATGAGATTCTTTTGACAACCTATTTTTAGCACAGCGTGATTAGTTCAAAGCATATTTACCAAGTTGAATTAAACAAGAAATATGTATGTGTGTGTGTGAATTTTTTTTAAGACTACCCGGCTACTGTAAGTGAAAGGCTGTGTACATAACAAATTAAGAGGTGTGGCATGTTACGTCACTGAATGTACAGCTGTTGTCAGATACACATTATGTTTTTTCCACTGATCTGCATATTACACTACTTTACATCGGTGCACATGTTCATTTTACAAATCGGTGCACATGTTCATTTTACAAATCGGTGCACATGTTCATTTTACAAATCGGTGCACATCTTCATTTTACAAATCGGTGCACATCTTCATTTTACAAATCGGTGCACATCTTCATTTTACAAATCGGTGCACATCTTCATTTTATAAATCGGTGCACATCTTCATTTATAAATCGGTGCACATCTTCATTTTACAAATCGGTGCACATCTTCATTTTACAAATCGGTGCACATCTTCATTTTACAAATCGGTGCACATCTTCATTTTACAAATCGGTGTACCCGATATTTATTTTTTCGGGGGTGGTGGTGGGGGGGGGGGGTAAAGGCGGCTAGGCGTTGTACTAGCCACACAATCCCAAAGAATAGCCGGAGACGGATGGTCTTGTGGTAAAAATCTCGACTGGAGAGGGGAGGGGGGGAGGTCTCTTGTTCGATCTTCGGTGAGGATAAGTAGATATTTCATGTCATGGTTAAGGTCTCCGCTAGATCTCCCGTGGTACCTCCATGGTCACTGCACTATCGGCTCTGGTGCGGATAAAAGAGGGCGCTGCAAGAACCGTCTCTCAAGTGGATTAAAGTATCTATGAGATTTCATCTCATCCTTACAGGGACTTCACACATACTCACACACATATGAACTCTATTTTATCTGACCCCGATGGTCGTTGTAAGGGAAACGTTGACATGTATGTCTTTAATTTAGACACACTTCAGTAAGACGGGTGTCTTCTCACCTGCCAATGTTGTTTTATTATCCGTCAGAGTAATGTGTGTAGGTGTGTACATTGTGTCATCAGTCAATGTACGTTTGCTACCTGCCATGGTACTGCAGGCCTAATGTGTGTAGGTGTGTACATTGTGTGTCATCAGTCAATGTACGTTTGCTACCTGCCATGGTACTGCAGGCCTAATGTGTGCACCTGTGATACTTTTATAGTTTTAATAATCTGTCTAATGGGCATTTTAGTTGGCAGGTCAACCCCAGTTACAGAAAGCTGTCGGCTGTAGAATAAATCCAGGCCAACCCCAGTTACAGAAAGCTGTCGGCTGTAGAATAAATCCAGGCCAACCCCAGTTACAGAAAGCTGTCGGCTGTAGAATAAATCCAGGCCAACCCCAGTTACAGAAAGCTGTCGGCTGTAGAATAAATCCAGGCCAACCCCAGTTACAGAAAGCTGTCGGCTGTAGAATAAATCCAGGCCAACCCCAGTTACAGAAAGCTGTCGGCTGTACCATGTAGAATAAATCCAGGCCAACCCCAGTTACAGAAAGCTGTCGGCTGTAGAATAAATCCAGGCCAACCCCAGTTACAGAAAGCTGTCGGCTGTAGAATAAATCCAGGTCAACCCCAGTTACAGAAAGCTGTCGGCTGTAGAATAAATCCAGGCCAACCCCAGTTACAGAAAGCTGTCGGCTGTAGAATAAATCCAGGCCAACCCCAGTTACAGAAAGCTGTCGGCTGTAGAATAAATCCAGGCCAACCCCAGTTACAGAAAGCTGTCGGCTGTAGAATAAATCCAGGCCAACCCCAGTTACAGAAAGCTGTCGGCTGTAGAATAAATCCAGGTCAACCCCAGTTACAGAAAGCTGTCGGCTGTAGAATAAATCCAGGCCAACCCCAGTTACAGAAAGCTGTCGGCTGTAGAATAAATCCAGGTCAACCCCAGTTACAGAAAGCTGTCGGCTGTAGAATAAATCCAGGCCAACCCCAGTTACAGAAAGCTGTCGGCTGTAGAATAAATCCAGGTCAACCCCAGTTACAGAAAGCTGTCGGCTGTAGAATAAATCCAGGCCAACCCCAGTTACAGAAAGCTGTCGGCTGTAGAATAAATCCAGGCCAACCCCAGTTACAGAAAGCTGTCGGCTGTAGAATAAATCCAGGCCAACCCCAGTTACAGAAAGCTGTCGGCTGTAGAATAAATCCAGGCCAACCCCAGTTACAGAAAGCTGTCGGCTGTAGAATAAATCCAGGCCAACCCCAGTTACAGAAAGCTGTCGGCTGTAGAATAAATCCAGGTCAACCCCAGTTACAGAAAGCTGTCGGCTGTAGAATAAATCCAGGCCAACCCCAGTTACAGAAAGCTGTCGGCTGTAGAATAAATCCAGGTCAACCCCAGTTACAGAAAGCTGTCGGCTGTAGAATAAATCCAGGCCAACCCCAGTTACAGAAAGCTGTCGGCTGTAGAATAAATCCAGGTCAACCCCAGTTACAGAAAGCTGTCGGCTGTAGAATAAATCCAGGCCAACCCCAGTTACAGAAAGCTGTCGGCTGTAGAATAAATCCAGGTCAACCCCAGTTACAGAAAGCTGTCGGCTGTAGAATAAATCCAGGCCAACCCCAGTTACAGAAAGCTGTCGGCTGTAGAATAAATCCAGGCCAACCCCAGTTACAGAAAGCTGTCGGCTGTAGAATAAATCCAGGCCTTCAGTTACGAAAGCTGTCGGCTGTGGGAATAAATCCAGGCCAACCCCAGTTACAGAAAGCTGTCGGCTGTAGAATAAATCCAGGCCAACCCCAGTTACAGAAAGCTGTCGGCTGTAGGGCGTCAGGCCAACCCCAGTTACAGAAGCTGTCGGCTGTAGAATAAATCCAGGCCAACCCCAGTTACAGAAAGCTGTCGGCTGTAGAATAAATCCAGGCCAACCCCAGTTACAGAAAGCTGTCGGCTGTAGAATAAATCCAGGCCAACCCCAGTTACAGAAAGCTGTCGGCTGTAGAATAAATCCAGGCCAACCCCAGTTACAGAAAGCTGTCGGCTGTAGAATAAATCCAGGCCAACCCCAGTTACAGAAAGCTGTCGGCTGTAGAATAAATCCAGGTCAACCCCAGTTACAGAAAGCTGTCGGCTGTAGAATAAATCCAGGCCAACCCCAGTTACAGAAAGCTGTCGGCTGTAGAATAAATCCAGGTCAACCCCAGTTACAGAAAGCTGTCGGCTGTAGAAAGCAACCCCAGTTACAGTCGGCTGTAGAATAAATCCAGGCCAACCCCAGTTACAGAAAGCTGTCGGCTGTAGAATAAATCCAGGTCAACCCCAGTTACAGAAAGCTGTCGGCTGTAGAATAAATCCAGGCCAACCCCAGTTACAGAAAGCTGTCGGCTGTAGAATAAATCCAGGTCAACCCCAGTTACAGAAAGCTGTCGGCTGTAGAATAAATCCAGGCCAACCCCAGTTACAGAAAGCTGTCGGCTGTAGAATAAATCCAGGCCAACCCCAGTTACAGAAAGCTGTCGGCTGTAGAATAAATCCAGGCCAACCCCAGTTACAGAAAGCTGTCGGCTGTAGAATAAATCCAGGCCAACCCCAGTTACAGAAAGCTGTCGGCTGTAGAATAAATCCAGCCAACCCCAGTTACAGAAAGCTGTCGGCTGTAGAATAAATCCAGGTCAACCCCAGTTACAGAAAGCTGTCGGCTGTAGAATAAATCCAGGCCAACCCCAGTTACACAGAAAGCTGTCGGCTGTAGAATAAATCCAGGCCAACCCCAGTTACAGAAAGCTGTCGGCTGTAGAATAAATCCAGGCCAACCCCAGTTACAGAAAGCTGTCGGCTGTAGAATAAATCCAGGCCAACCCCAGTTACAGAAAGCTGTCGGCTGTAGAATAAATCCAGGCCAACCCCAGTTACAGAAAGCTGTCGGCTGTAGAATAAATCCAGGCCAACCCCAGTTACAGAAAGCTGTCGGCTGTAGAATAAATCCAGGCCAACCCCAGTTACAGAAAGCTGTCGGCTGTAGAATAAATCAGTCACTATAAGACTGCCACTTATCCACCCCCCCCCACCCCAATCCAGAAATGCGCAACAGGGCAATGTACAAGTCAAACCAGCAAATCATTAAGCGCTGTTACAAACTACTGTGACATGAAAGTTGAGGAAAAGTCAGGGATAGCAGGCATATTGACAACAGGGAAGGTCGGAGGCGGGGAGTTAAGTAGAATGAGATGGATCAGTAAAGGGTGTGGGAAATACAGGAGAATTAGAATACATGCAATGGCCATGGGTGCATCACATACATAATACATGCTATGGCCATCACAGAGGTATGGACTGGACACGCCGGAAGTTGAATTCCTAGCCACGTACCTGGGTCGGGATAAAGCAAGTATATCGGGCTACAGCAGGTTTATCCGGCTACATAAAGAAGGTTTATCCGGCCATATATATCATGTAGATCGGGCTATAGCAGGTTTATCCGGCAACATATATCATGTAGATCGGGCTAAAGCATGTTTATCCGGCTACATATATCATGTATATCGGGCTACAGCAGGTTTATCCGGCAACATATATCATGTAGATCGGGCTACAGCATGTTTATCCGGCTCCATGCAATATGTTGACCCGGCTAGAGAAGAAATCCATCAAATTTTAGTTCCAATAACTAGATCTATAATTACCATCGAGATAATTTTGTGGTTGTCTACATAAACCCGGTCGGGTGGTGGGTGGAGGGGAGGCCATCGCCGGATAGACGGCACCCCTACATTAAAAAAAGACAACAGCAAAGCAGCTAAGGTGGGATAGTGTTTATTTATTGTTGAAGTTTGGACGTGTGCTGATCGATATAGAGTAATTGGGCAAGAGTTTTACCCGTGTGTGTGTGTTTAGTCTGGCACTACAGGTAAACTGCGAGCATGTGACAGTGTTGACACAATAGGGTTACAGGCCGCAAGATGAAGCAAGACTGTGACGACTAAAATACATCGCATGGTTCACTGAGCGTCAGAGTTTCGTTTCTGACTACACATGTTTTTCAGGACCTGGATTTCACTTGGTGTACATATTCTGTACATATTTCACACATCATTGCCTCGCGCTAAAAACAAGAATTAAAAAAAAAAAATTAAAAAATGGTAGGTTTCCCAAGTTAGTTTACTTAACCACACACGGTGTTCAAACAGAAAAATATTGGAACCACTGGTGAATGTTTGTACCAGACGACTGAAAAAAATGAATGTCGTGATAACTATACAGTGCGAATCCAGTACTATCTTGTGATGCTTGATATGATCAAAGATCTTGGTGGAGAAGGGGAAGTTATTGAGGTTGGGTGGGGGGGGGGGGCGGACTGTGAGAACATCAATTTATTTTGTCAAAAAGTGACACGACTGTTTGACATCTAATGTCAGGCTTCAAGCTGTGATTGACATAAGAAGGTGACAGCCGAACATAGACCCTGGACGTGGGGCAGTAAATAAATCTGTTCCCACCTGGTCGCCGTCACGTAATACGTGGGTCACTTGCTGGTGACTGGGATGAAGCGTGGTGTAGGTAGGTGGTATTGGCTGGTCATGGGAGGACGAGGGGGGAGGGGAGTTGGTGCGGAATGTTGACAACAGAGATGAGCGGACAGCGGACGCGTCCGCTTGCGGACTCAGATCCGCAGACTTTTCCGAATCCGCGGACTGACAGCGGACGCTTTGTATGGTTAAGTTGCGGACTCGCGGACTGACGCGGATCTTCTTTAGCGTTACCATAAAAAATTTCAAGTCATTTAAACAGCTAAATTTCAGCAATGCGGACGCGCGGACTGACTGCGGACCAATGTTGTAAGATTCTGCGGACGCGGATCATTGATAGAAATCCGCGGACGGACGCGGACGCTAAATTTCAAGATCCGTACACCTCTGGTTGACAATCGCCTGCAGTACATGCAGAGATGACAGATTGTGCTACTTTTCGCTAATTTTCAAAGCCGTACGCAACAAACAAAAAAAAAAGTTTTTAGCATAGCGCAAAATTATAGTGATAGCCAAAAAACAAAATTATAGAGATAGCCAAAAACAAAATTATAGAGATAGCCAAAAACAAAATTATAGAGATAGCCTACTGATATCTAAAAAACAAAACTATAATTACAGCCAAAAACAAAATTATAGTGATAGCCAAAAACAAAATTATAGTGATAGCCAAAAACAAAATTATAGAGATAGCCTACTGATAGCTAAAAAACAAAACTATAATTACAGCCAAAAACAAAATTAAAGAGATAGCCTACTGATAGCTAAAAAACAAAACTATAATTACAGCCAAAAACAAATTATAGAGATAGCCAAAAACAAAATTATAGAGATAGCCAAAAACAAAATTATAGAGATAGCCAAAAACAAAATTATAGAGATAGCCTACTGATAGCTAAAAAACAAAACTATAATTACAGCCAAAAACAAAATTATAGTGATAGCCAAAAACAAAATTATAGAGATAGCCAAAAACAAAATTATAGAGATAGCCTACTGATAGCTAAAAAACAAAACTATAACTACAGCCAAAAACAAAATTATAGAGATAGCCAAAAACAAAATTATAGTGATAGCCAAAAACAAAATTATAGTGATAGCCAAAAATACGTGGGCTATTTTGATCCAAAACTTTCTGGCTATATTAGTTATCAACTTGCACACTATACCTTGCACTGTACAACTATATTAGTTTGTAATGGAGACGGCAGGCAAGTATAATGTATTGTGTAGTAAAATATTTCCATAACTTATCAGTGAAATCCCTTTAAGAGATGAGATGTTTCATAGATACTGTAAGCCACTATGGGACTGTTTAAAAATAAAACTTAAGTTCCCTTAGCCCTAGCGGGCCATCGGGGCAGATGAAGTGTAGAATTCATCTGTTTCTATAACCTCGGCATATGAAGGGGATTGTGTGGTTAGCACAACGCCCAGCCGCCTTTACAACCCCAACTTAAAGTCAGGTACCCATTTAAAGCCGGGTGGACTTGTGCGACTACTTTGAAACAAATTTCACCTGGAAAAATTTCCATGTTTCTCACCGAGGATCGAACCCAGGACTCTCAGGTCAACAGTCGAGTATCTACACCACAAGGCCATTTGTCCAACTATGGGACTGTTTATGTAGTGCCAATCTTTCTTTGATACGATAGCCGATTGTGTAATGGACATGGAGGTACCACGGGAAGTTTTGGAGGGAACATTCACACGACCAGTGAAAATTCCCTAAGTTGGCACCAAGGATCGAACCCAGGTCTCTCAGGTCGACAGTAGTGCGCTCTACCCCACTCGGTGTGAGGGGGCGGATGGTCGTGAGGTAAAGTGTTCGACTGTCAACCTGAGAGTACCTGGTTTGATCTCCGGTGAGGATCAATAGATATTTCAGACCCCCCCCCCCACGCCGCTATATCTCCCATGGTCAGAAACCGTCCCATTAGTGGTTTATATGATTTCATGTCATCCTTATAGGAACTTCACACACACACACCTCGGCCACTCATCCCATATAACAAACTCACACGATATCAATACAGGATAGTTGTGCAGCAGCTCTTGAGTTTTGCACCCCCCCCCCAAACGAAAAGAGTGTTACGGAAATTCTAGAAATGAATACAGGCAAGGTCTATTACTTAACAAACAAAACCCAACATGTCTCGAAATGTTCAAACATGTCCATGTGCAAACTCCCATGTATAATCATCTATCTATAATTCTATATTGTACAACTGCGCTGTGTGCAGAAATGAAATATCAAAACAAAACAACACACTGTAAAGTCTTTATACCTTCTCCGGTGACTCTTCTCGTTTCATTTTGAAAGTTTTTTTTTTTTTTGGTTTTCTTCTTTTTTTTTAATTCCTTTTATTTAATTTGAAAGTATCAACCCTCGTGTAAGTATCAAAGTATCAAACATCATGTAAAGTATCAAACATCGTGTAAAGTCCGTTCAGACAAAAAAAAACTGTCTTAAAAGTGAATACACTAAACAGAATGAATTTAAATAAATAAAAAAAAAAACAAAGACATTATATCGGATGGGATCGTGTCTAGTGTTACCCACATCTCACACACACACACAAAATCCAAGCTGGATAAATATAATTTACATCGCAAACTTTAGGGCTGAACATTACGTCACGCTCCATCAGATTGGACCGATTGCTGGACTTACTGGGGATTATGGCTTACTCATTATACCGGCATTATGTATTCATAATAAACAGACATATCTTGATGCATCTAATATTTGACTAGGGCAGGCGAGCACTTCTTTGGACCGAGATTCGTATCAGACACGGGGCGTAGATATTAAATGGTTTAAAATAGTATTTAGAGAGAACAGTGCACATGGGAACAATCGGGTTGTGCATGAAGTAGACAGACAGACAGACAGACCTTGATGTTTTAAAAAATTCACCTGTTGCCCTGTACACAGTATGAAGATAAAATCAACAATTATTTAAATTTATTTAAAAAAAAAAAAAAAAGGTAAATGTCGCCTTCAAGCTATGTGTTCTCGAATAAAGTATGTTAGGATAACAGAGATACGTGTAGTAAAATACATAGGAGTAACACATATACACACATCCGATACAAACATTCTGATAGAGTAACATATACACACATCAGATACAAACATTTTGTTATAGTAACATATACACACACATCCGATACAAACATTATGTTAGAGTAACACATATACGCATAATACACACTCACTTCCTGTTAGAGAAACAAATACACACAAACTTTGTTAGAGTAAAACATAAACAGAGACATAAACTTTCTGTTTGAGTATCACATACTTTATATGTGCACAGAGATAGTCTGTTAGAACAACACACATATGTACACAGAGATATTCTGTTAGAACAACACACATGCCAATAGCGAGACTGTGGACATAAACAGTTGTCTGCAAGACACAGACATCCACACACACACACATACGACAGCTAGAATGACACACAGACATATACACACTTATAACACAGCTAGAATGACACAGATATACACACACAAAGCTAGAATGACACACAGACATACACACACACAGCTAGAATGACACAGACACACACACAGCTAAAATGACACACAGACATACACACACAGCTAGAATGACACATAGACACACACACAGCTAAAATGACACACAGACATACACACACACAGCTAGAATGACACATAGACACACACACACAGCTAGAATGACAAACAGACATACACACACAGCTAGAATGACACATAGACACACACACACAGTTAGAATGACACACAGACACTGCCATTGACTCCAGCATGAAGTGTACGAACTACTTTACCTCGGCTAAGTTCAACACACTGGCGTACATAGCCATCTTGATATCCTATATCATCGTTAATCATATCCCATGGCGGTTGAAATATACGGCATACATCCACAGTTGGTGGTAGTGGTGGTGGTGGTCAACCCCTCGTGACCGGAGAGTGACCGCACTGTTCGTTAAATCGTCCTATTCGGTAACAACATTTCAGTAACACCTTCAGAATTGCAGAACCAAATAAACAAACCGAACCAAAAAAAAAATAATAAAACCACGCGCACTTTGGTTTGACTGGGAACGAAACAAAAACAACAACAATATCACAAAAACAATGATCACATGACGGGGGCACTGTCCACCGGTCACGCCACGTGATAAACTTCGTAATTAAGTACTAAATGACCGCCTATTTGTGATAGACACCCAGAGATGTCCACGTTGCTGGCCGGCATTCCTTACCCTCTCACATGTATTAACTACACACAAGTGAAATCACCCCCTACACTCTCCCATTACACTTTTAAGAAATAAATAAACTTAACGAGTAAATCCTCAATCGTTTGTTGTTTTTTTTTAAATCAGAAAGTTAATTCAGAAAACTGAACCACCGGTGGTTCACAGAACATTTTCAAATAGATCCACAGGACGTGTTTGTGTAAAGTCAAAAAATTTTTGTGACACATCTCATACTCCAAACTTGTTGCAGACACCACCCCCCCTCCCACAACCTGCTCTCCCCTCTATTTAAGTTCACAAAGTGTGTCAAGTTTTCTTTTTTTTAACCGTGTTGGGGAGTGAAGGAGGGGGGTGGACAGGGGAGGAGAGAGAGAGAGAGAGAGAGAGAGAGAGAGAGAGAGAGAGAGAGAGAGAGAGAGAGAGAGAGAGAGGGTGGGGTGCGACCAGCTAATAATAAAAAAAAAACAACGTGCACCGTTGAATCCATATATCTTCCCCCCTCCCAATTCATCACGCTTCCCTATTTCTTGATCACAAACACACACCACCGCCACCACAGGTACATCAACACACACCTCTCTCCACTACGACTGTTGAAAGGGGGAGGGTGAGGAGGGGGGAAATGTTCAGCACGTTTCACGTTGAAAGATATGGCAGGGTTAATGGGGTAGTGAGAACAGAAACACAGTGACAGAGGTCTGTCTATCACAGGTATATTGATAGAGAGTGAGAGAGAGAGAGGGAGATAGAGAGAGAAAAGGGGGGGGGGGAGGAAAAATAAACGAAGAATGTAAATTGTTCGCCTGGGACTATTGATAAGTCCCCTTTGAATCAAACCAATGTTCGAAAGGATTTGTTTCTTGTACCTAATACAGCAGTGGTTCTCTGGTTTTCTTGAGTCACGTGATACCGTGGACGTGGTATAAAAGCAAAGAAATCTCAGGGATAAAAATGTCTACACATTGTACGTACAAAAGAAAAATAATATTCGAACGACAAAAACTGTTGTCAGTAAATAAATAAATCTCACATGCCCCCCCACCCCCCACATTCCACTACCACTGTGAAGTGTCACCACTTATAAATTGAAAACCACTGACATAAAGAGTAACGAGAATTCAAAAACTGATGCCGGCGATATACACAGCTTACAGATGTATGGGTGGGGGGGGGGAGGGGATTACGTCTTACAGAAAACTATGTGTTTTAGTGGTAGCCAGAGAGTACAGTAGTTAGAAAGAGTACAGTAATTAGAAAGATAGTACAGTAATTAGAAAGAGAGTACAGTAGTTAGAAAGAGAGTACAGTTGTTAGAAAGAGAGTACAGTTGTTAGAAAGAGAGTACAGTAGTTAGAAAGAGAGTACAGTTGTTAGAAAGAGAGTACAGTAGTTAGAAAGAGAGTACAGTAGTTAGAAAGAGAGTACAGTAGTTAGAAAGAGAGTACAGTAATTAGAAAGAGAGTACAGTAGTTAGAAAGAGAGTACAGTTGTTAGAAAGAGAGTACAGTTGTTAGAAAGAGAGTACAGTTGTTTGAAAGAGAGTACAGTTGTTAGAAAGAGAGTACAGCAGTTTGACAGCCGGTCTAAACGAGTATTCCAGTAGTTTTACATAGAACACACAACAATGGGAGTCGAAACGGTATCCGGACAAAACCCCCAGCGGACAAAACCCAGGTAAAGAGAAACATACACCTCTTGTGGTGACCCGACAAACAGGGTGTACAACATGCGCCTGTGGGTCAGCCGTGCTCACTGGTGCAACAATTCAAGACGTATGTGCGCAATGACGTCAGGTGTCACCTTGTGGCTGTCAAGGCTCATGACAATATATATATATATATATATTTTTTACTTTCGTTTTTTATTTTTTTTAAAATTAAGCTTGCGGTCATAGTGACCAGGTCATTGTGCTCCGAGACTCACAGTAAGTAAGTACAGTGATACTGCTCCAGTGCTCCGTGAGCCACAGTAAGTAAGTGCACTGATACTGCTCCACATAATGTCACGACTTCCTCCTTACCCCGACCACCGTCTGATGATACAATGAATATACCGGAAGGGGGGGGCAGCGGGAGGAGGGATAGAAAGTACCACAAGGTGTAAATGCTAAATGCAATATATATTGAAACAGCTCAAACGATATAAATAAAAAAACACCACTTTTTTTTTGTCAATGCGCACCATACATTTTTTTTATAACTATCACAGTCATACCCTAACGGTTGATATCAAGAAATAGTTTAAAACATTTCAAATACCTAAACCAAGAATTGGTCACTCGTGAGGTCAATGAGGGCCACATTCCCGTTTTCAGTACAGCAAAAATATTTGTAAAGATCAGAGCCGTAGACCAGTAAAATTAATTCAATCTTAGGCGAGGAAACACTAACTGGCTCACAGGGACCAGCAGAGAGCTCACCACAGAATCTATTGAGGTCAAGAGAGATGCATTTTGGAAATCATTGACCATTGAAACACACACATTTGAGTTCATCAATACATGACACCAATATTGACTTCTATCAGTGGGTTCAACACATGACATCAATATTAACATCTATCAGTGGGTTCAACACATGACACCAATATTGACTTCTATCAGTGGGTTCAATACATGACACCAATATTGACTTCTATCAGTGGGTTCAATACATTTAATAATTTAAAAAAAACATTCAAAGGCGATCTTTAAACGATGCACCATTAGATGAAACAAGCTATTAAGCCTGTTCCATTCTGGACACAGGACGTGTTAGCGCATTTTCGTGTTATGTATCAGTACGTTTGTTAGCTTTCAGTAAATATTTGTAAATTTTGGAAATGTTTATAAATTCAATTGTGTAATGCATATATCTGTAAAAAAAAATTATAAAGACGTTTCTTTATATTTGAAAAAAAATTATTGTCTCTTAAATCTAACTACAAGTGGTTTGTGGTTACTGAAATAGGACTCATAATTGAAAACATTCGAAATTATAGTCATTTAATCGTCCGAAAACTCCGTCAATTGTTGCATAGCTCTGATACTTTCAATTAAACTCAGAACACAAGCTTACTATTTCATTTGATGAGTTTCTTAATAAATCTTGGTGAAACTACGTGCTGCAGTATTTCGCACCAAATGAATGGGTTATTGAACGTACACGGTGTATATATAATATATAAGCCCCTTAAGAGCCCTGAAGCCCGGCCCTCAGAGGTCCTATCGCGAAATGAACTTTTGATGTACACTTGGCAGGCCAAGACCTACAAAATGATATATACATCATGGGTCTAGGACTTATGGTTGTTGAGATATAGGCGCTCCTTTATTAATATAGCTTATATAGTAAAAAAAACGGTACTAAGCCCCCTTTTACGGCCCTCAGAGGTTAGATCGCGAAATGGAAAAAGTCATTTCTTGGCAGGCCAAGACCTACAAAATGATATATACATCATGGGTCTAGGACTTATGGTTGCTGAGATCTAGGGTGATGACAGATAGACAAAACGGGGACAATAGAGCATTTTTTTTTCGAAAATGCTCTAAAAAATATAAACATCATGGCTCAGACAATTGACAACAAATATTATAATTATTATACAATAATCTTTATCAGACTGGGGAAGACAATTGTTGCCTGACATAGATAAATGGATCAAGCTTTAGAGCATTATAAGTCGATAATACAATAATATGTAATGTATATCTAGTCCTCCCCCCCCTTTAATCTTATGGATATAATCTACTAACACCAAACAGTGTTAATTAAAATACCCTTAGGCCAGGACATATTAATACTATTATTACATTAAAACATTGGTGTGGCAAACTTTTTTGAATCGCTTGCAAAAAAATGGGTTCTTGAATTTGACATAATGGCCGGACCGAATGATGGAATGTTTGTTTATATGAACTAGTAAATGAATTAAACGTGACATCATTGATGTGTGTACGAGTGGAGAGGAGTGGAGCACAGCAGTGTTTGACCCGCAGGTCATAGCCTGTCCTTGTTTAGTTTGTATTAGAACATTTGGAAGAGATTAGCCCTTACTATGTTTGGACTTCACCCCATGTAAGAAATGTATGACGACACACTTCATTTTATGGATGGTCGTGCGGGAAAGCGCTCAACTGTCGACCGGAAAAAAGTACCTGGTTCGATCTCCGATGAGGACCAAGGACATTTTTCAGGTCTTGGCTCAAGTTCCCGAGATATCTCCCGTGGTGCCTACATGGCCATTGTAATATCGGCTATGGTGGGGATGAAAGAAGGGCACCGTAAAAACCGTCCCATTCGTGGTTTATACGATCTAGGAGATTTCATCTCATCCTTACAGGGACACACTTCATAGCAGAACACTAGACTAAATTCTATTAGGTTGTAGCAGCATTGGTTTGTTAGTTTATTTACTAGCTGTACCCTGAAAAACTTTAGCATCGAGATGGATCATAGTTCAACTTTGAGGTCATCATGAATAATTATGTGTAATTATATGGGTTTATTTATTTTATGTTAGGAACCAAAAATTGAGACATCCATTAATTGTTTTTTTTTAGATAGATAGATAGAAATATAGATAGATAGTAGATAGATAGATAGATAGTCATATTTAGGAATTCCCTACTTATAAATTAAATTGAAGACAAAGAGAAAGTTTCACCAAGGACACGCTGGGACTTGGCCTGTTAAACATTCACTTTGCCAAGGGGAATAAATGTGATTTTTCACGCAACAAATAATAACCTAATGATAACACCGCTGTAGTCTCCCTTATTTCCGTTCTAAATAAAATCGTACAGTACCTGTAGTGATGATACCATTTCATACGTGATTTAACGGATTTATAATGTAGTGACTCCGTCAGCTACAATGCTCCCCACATTGCACCCACTGCACCACAAAGCTGAAGTAAGGGATATAGTACACACTAAATGCTGACAGCTACATAATGTGAGAAACACACCAGAGGTGTGCGGATCTTGAAATTTAGCGTCCGCGTCCGTCCGCGGATTTCTATCAATGATCCGCGTCCGCGACCGCGTCCGCAGAATCTTACAACATTGGTTTGCAGTCAGTCCGCGCGTCCGCACTGCTGAAATTTAGCTGTTTAAATGACTTGAAATTTTTTTATGGTACGCTAAAGAAGATCCGCGTCAGTCCGCGAGTCCGTAACTTAACCATACGAAGCGTCCGCTGTCAGTCCGCGGATTCGGAAAAGTCTGCGGATCTGCGTCCGCTGTCCGCTCATCTCTGAAACACACACACACACACACAGAAACACACACACACACACAAACACACACACACATAAAACTGCAGATTTACAAGTACAAGTAGGCGACAATTAGCGAGCTATTGAAAACTGCAGAATCAATGTACAATAGATGGTACGGTAAGGCAGTGAAATTGTTTCCATCCATACAAAAAATGCTGGTAGTACTACACACTAATTAGTCGCGTACATGTAACTGACTTAACCCAATACAAAAAAGGACAGGAGTATGGTAGCTACTAGGTAACCCAGCAGAGGTGGACTCTGGGGTCGGGGTCACGGCAACCGAACCAGGCGGAGGGAGGATCCGCGACAAGAGATCATTTTGTCACCTAGAGTAACAATTATAAACTATCGGCCCCGCATATATTACTCGGCCCAGGGCCCTGTATACTTCTGACCCGCCCGTGCGTGAGGCCTTCGCCTCAATACCCAGTAGCGTCTATAACTGTGTGCACCAACGGACGGGAACATAAAACAGTGTCTCAAGACGATCAAGATGTGCATATTTATGTCTCCAGTAAATTTGTACCCAGGACGGAGCGCCCCTATTTACCACCACCCCACCAACCTTAGATCAGGATACACATGATGGTGTGTGACACATAATGGTGTGTGACACATAATGGTGTGTGACGCATGATGGTGTGTAACGCATGATGGTGTGTGACACATGATGGTGTGTGACGCATGATGGTGTGATGCATGATGGTGTGTGACGCATGATGGTGTGTGACGCATGATGGTGTGTGACGCATGATGGTGTGTGACGCATGATGGTGTTTGACGCATGATGGTGTGTAACACATGTACGCGAGTTCATTCATATACACACGACCAGTCAGTGCGCACCAATCTGCACACAATGAACTTTAAAAAAAAAAATAGAGGTTGCATAGAAATAGATAATCTTCCGAATACATAAAGTCCACGCAACAGTGCACACAAATGGATGGGACGGGATGGTGCTACAGAAACGGAGCAAGACAGGATCTCCGTTAACGTAAGGCAATGCACGCGAACATAATCCCCCCCCCTCCACCCCGTTTCGAGTGCAGACACACACTACAGGTAAACTTTATAAACACAGAATTTAACTTGTGATTCACTGGACGAGCGCCACATAAATTAACAACTTAAGTCAATATCGAGAGATGCTCAAGTTCAAACACTTGCAGGATGTTTGAACTTAGCGAGCTATGGTTTCGAGGACGTGCCAAGACAGTCGACGAGTTGGAATCTACAGTACCCGCCAGTGGTGAGGCGGGCACTGAACGGTGTATTTTATAACAGCTGTGGTTTGAATTAAAATGTCATTTGGCTGAGACATATAAGACATTCAAGGTGCACGTGTATACTAATGCACAAATCATTATGTTTTTTTTTTTTACAGTCGTAGCATTTTGGTTAATGGCTTGAACCTCTAGAGACTTCGATGCACTATAAGGTTGCTGCAATGAAAGAGCAATCCTGGGCATGCAGGCCGTTATTAAATTACATTTTTGGCACGTTACATATGTTTAATTCCCCTGATATAAGGTTTTTTTTTGTCAATTTCTATTAATCAGCAGAACAAAGTACTAAATGTTTACCAAGAGGTCAAGAACCAAAATAAGTTATTTAAAATCTGCAAAGTAATCAAGTTTAAGACTCATTTATATACTCACATTGAGTCAATACACACAAGTAACGAAGAGCCACGGGTAGAACTGAACATAAAACCACACAATTCAAGTTTAGTCAAATATGAGTTGACTTTATGGGCGATTTCCGGGAAGTGCTTGTGAATGATGTCACCTATATGACCTTACATGTAACCTATATGACCGTACAACCAACTGGTTACATTTACAGAAAGTCTTGCAGTGTCCCACATGACATGTCCGAGGCTGCTCTGGCCTACGACTCGTGAGGGACCGTCGGAACGTGACAGGGGTAAATGATGTAGACATTTCAAGCACCGACCCACAATCTCACATGCCGACCCACAATCTCACAGGCTGACCCACAATCTCAACGCCACATCGTACTTATCTAGTGAACCAAACTCCTTACTATCAATTCAGTCGAACCATGTTAACACGGTTTTAAATTATTCAGTTGTATGCAGCCCATTGAAACTACCCGTGGTATGAGCTGACCCCCCCCCCCCCTACCCCTTCTCACGCTGATAATTATCACAATAGTGTAGGCGACATAGAACTAGTTTATAATCATTTCGATTCTAAGCTTTAAATAGTCAATAAACCAACGCGAGTTTCCTTTATCTCCGGACCTCGCGAATTTCAACCTCTTCCGCAGCAATGCATGCGAAAATTCGCTGCTTGAAGATTTTTTTTTTTGTCATAAAAACAATCCTGAATGGCTGCTTTAAAACATCGACTCGGATTTTAAAATTGTTCTTTTCAATGTATATGCGTAACTTAACTACACTAAAGGTGCGTCAATCCGGATGTCGTTGTGACAACCGGCTTATCTTCCAGCCATTCTTTCCTGCACTCTGTCGTCTGGGCACAGTTCTAATACCAAAGTACATGTATGATTAAAGGTGTCTATCTCATGACACTATACACCACTAGTTGGACGGTTTATTTTGTAGTGTCCTGCTTTGCTACCTCAACATAGGCGGATGTACAATGACACCACGGGAAGAAATAGGAAAGAACTCAACCCGAAACTCACACCATGCAGATCTGACTCCACCATGTTGATCTGACTCCACCATGTTGATCTGACTCCACCATGCAGATCTGACTCCACCATGCAGATCTGACTCCACCATGCAGATCAGACTCCACCATGCAGATCTGACTCCACCATGCTGATCAGGCTCCACACCATGCTGATCAGACTCCATCATGCTGATCAGACTCCACCATGCTTATCAGACTCCACCATGCTGATCAGGCTCCACACCATGCAGATCTGGCAGACAAAGTCATGCATTCAAAATGATTCACTAGCTGCAATATTCCAACCTTTTCCAACCGGTCACTAATAGTACTAATTAAATGTAAAGCCAACATCTGAAATTGTCAATTCTATATTCCTGGCCACGTTGTGCAGTCGCACGTTCAGCACACGCGAGGCCCGACACAAGAAACATTCAATAATACAAAAAGTACAACGTGCACACGAACAATGACGTAACACGTGTCAGACGCATGCAGATAATTAACAATCACCACAATTGGAGTAAAGATGTGTCGTGACTGTGGGACAATAAACATTGTGTGACAGTTTCACGAGTCGAACATTCAATACTGCTTATAACCTGCACGTGGCTTCATTAATTTCATAACTGTTTTTTGTTGTGTACAATATTCATTTAAAAAAGAAAGAAGGGTGGGTGGGTGGGGGGGGGGTCGGTTAATTTGTGAATAGCCTTACCTGTCAGTGGACTAGAGCGCTCCACTGCTAACCAGTATGTCACGAGTTCTGGTCTGGTATTTTTCATGGGTAACCGACATTTGTTGGGGAAAGCAAAGACGTCAAGGTATTGTCCTAGCCACACAATTCTCACATAATAGCCCGTGGCTTCAGAAACTGATGAACCAGATAGTCTGTATAGGCTTTGATAGGGAAACTTTACTTTTTTTTTTTGGTACTTACCTGAAATACTGTAGAGAGTGTTATCTCTTCCTCTGAAGAGGCTACCTCTTGCAGTGAAGGTTTTTCTTTATACTCCAGCCTGTCCAAGACCAAAAAACTGGCCAGTGGTCTACTCCTAGATGTTTGATCGTTACTGGACAACAAATGTTCACCCGAGTAAAACAATTTCTCCCTGAAGAGCGAACTTTGAAAGTCTGCTGCGGAGATGAGCTCTGCGGACAAAAACAGCCGCTCCCTAGATCGGCCTGCACGGAGCGCCTGCACCCTGCTGCCGGGCACCCCTGGCGTCCAGCGGAGACCGTCTTCGTGGTTCTGGCGTGGCGGTTTCGTGGAGGGTGGGCTCGGCCCGCCCCGCTCCTCACTGGACCAACTGCTGGAGCGCGGGGACCGCTGGCCGAAGGCGAAAGTCTTGGAGCGCCAGAGGTCCCCGTAGTGCAGACCGCCATGACTACTGGATGACCCGGATGTCCCGGAGGTATCGACGGAGGAGCTGGCTATGCTGCCGGTGCTGTGATAGATGGCGGCCGTTTTGCGCGGCATCAAATCATAAGCCCCCATCTGCATGAATCATGTTCGTTGAGCCCGAAATTATCGGAAATTATCCGAATACAAAATACACATATGTATGAAATCCTTCTCTACGAAATGTCAGGAAACACTTTTCTGGTCACAGTGATAAATGTAATCTAATAAACAACGTCATCTACACACAATTATAAAAACTCCATCAGACTTGGTGAACCGCAGTGGAATGTTTTCGTTCGATTTGTTTTTTTTTTAGCCCCCTCTGCACCTAGAAATGAATATCACCCCGTAATAAATTGGATGCCGGATGAAACAAAACAACAGATAACAAAAACACCAACAACACTAATAAAAATAACACCAATAAGACTGTTAACAATAAGACCTCAAGACTGAAAGAATTCATGTCATTGAACGTGTGCACGTTGATGGTGTCAGTATCAAACATCGACGTGAAGTCATCAGATGTTTGTCACACGAGTACTGTACTGTCATGTTCTGACGTCAGTGCCAATGTCAATCCTTATAGTTTGCCGTACTGCGAAAAGGCGACCGACTAAATGACACTACTGATATGGGACAAAAGGAAGGCGGGGGTCCAATACAGAATAAAAATATGGGTCATAACCCAGAGGCGGTCTTATAGAAACTGGGCGACTGCCTGAGACCCTTCTAGTACAAAGTTTTATCAGGTACTTATGCATAGTCTTTGTCTTTGGTCACAAAAGACATCTAATTGTCCCTGTCTTGGGTCTCAACAGACATCTAATAGTCTCTGTCCCGGGTCTCAGCAGACATCTAATAGTCTCTGTCTCGGGTCTCAACAGACATATAATAGTCTCTGTCTCGGGTCTCGATATCTAATAGTCTATCTTGGGTCTCAGCAGACATCTTATAGTCTGTCTTGGGTCTCAGCAGACATCTAATGGTCTCTGTCTTGAGTCTCAGCAGACATCTAATAGTCTCTGTCTTGAGTCCCCTTTAACCTACGAAATGTTCTAGTCGTAATTTAGTCTACTCCCCCCCCCTCGTGCACATACTCACAAGACCATGTTCTTCTGTCCCACCTAAAACTCAATAAGAAGTTCCCCAGTCTGTATAGCAGATTTAAACAACAGTGATGTTCATTGGCACGTGTTGACTAATGAAGACGGTGGGGATATGTCCGTACGTACTAATAGTGGTCAAAACATACAATTTGTGTCTTTTTTTTTTTTTTTTTTTAAAAACCACCATGATACAATAACATATGCTTTCACGTATTCATGTCTGGAATCAAACTTATAAAGGAGAATGCTATTACAAGTTACGCTGTAAAATTCGCTCCACCTCAAGCTCGGAAAAGTAAAATAAAATAAGAAGAAATGTATCCGTAGGAAAATTAGTTTTAATCACATGACAAGTATAAATAAATCCCTGGCTGAAGACGAGATTTTGATACAGACTATATCTGCATTTCTGCAGAGTAGATAAAAAAAGGGACTGGGGAGGGGGAGAAAGAGATGTGGGTCGGGGTGGGTGGGGGAGGGGTGTCTTTTATCTGGAATACAAAGAACTTAAGACGAGGCATGTTTTGTTGTTATTGTTTTTCTTTTGTTTTGTTGGCTGTGTCATAAAGGTATGAACTTTGACATACTAAAAAAATTCTGGCTATTTCCAGTCGAAGAAGTCAGTGGATTGAATTATAAGAAACTGTTAAAACATTTGTAAGACATTCTGAGGCAATCTTTAGATACGTCATGAAAATTAATTACATACAGCGCTGCTATTTCCAGGTTATACAAATGGTGTAAGGCTCTCTCTGGACAACAAATCAGATTTCTAGCGGATTAATCGAGAAAAAACGCGGTGAAGACAATGGCACAAGAAACAAAATATCAGTTAACCGTCAACATTGCCGTACCAGGAAATATAAACAAACAAAAAATACCGGGAAGGGGGAGGGGGGTGTAATCGGAGCGTATTTACGAATACAACTTGAGACGAGTTGTGTCGGTGTCAACTTAAAAAAAGAGTTCCTCCCACAAAACGTTGGACGGAATCATGTTAAAACAAATAGTTCACTATGTCTGGAGTAGTCTGGACCCCTGAGTTACGACCATCACGGCTTAAGATCAGAAATATAACCAGATTGGCAGTTTACCATCAATTTAGATGCGTGCGTATGTGTGTGTGTGTGTGTGTGTGTTGAAAGGAACAAACAAAAATAAACCTACCCACTCAACAAAAGATTTCTAAAAATAAAAATGTACTGCTTTCTTACGAGCATGATCAATAAATCGATACATACCACGCAATGTTACAGGTGTCTATATTAACACGGATCAATTAATTGATATAAATAAATCAGTTTATCGGTAAAGATCTGTAAAGGAAGACCGCGAGATGGTCACTAAATATATAAAGAGATGTCAATGTAAACTTAGTCAATTCTATTAGACGAGTGGTGGTAGACAGACAAAGGCCCTAAGTTAAGTTTAATGTGCCTCCCATGAAGTCAGTTTCTGTACTGTAATTTAATTACATTCGTTCACTGATTTTTGTCACATGTGTTATAGCGCGGCTTGTAAAAGTAATTTTTATAATAGTAAAATCCATAGTGTGGTCTCACGGGCCTAATGCGTGGCCGCCCCTGTATTGGATATTAAATGGGGGCAGCCTAGACACAGGTAAATGAGAAAGTGACATACATCTGTGTCATTCAGTAAACACTTCAATGAGGTCCAGTTGGCTAAGAAACTTTGATAGTAAGTTCAATGAGGTCCAGTTGGCTAAGAAACTTTGATAGTAAGTTCAATGAGGCCAAGTTAGCTAAGAAACTTTGATAGTAAGTTCAATGAGGCCAAGTTAGCTAAGAAACTTTGATAGTAAGTTCAATGAGGTCCAGTTAGCTAAGAAACTTTGATAGTAAGTTCAATGAGGTCCAGTTAGCTAAGAAACTTTGATAGTAAGTTCAATGAGGTCCAGTTGGCTAAGAAACTTTGATACTAAGTTCAATGAGGTCCAGTTGGCTAAGAAAAACCTTTGATAGTAAGTTCAATGAGGTCCAGTTGGCTAAGAAAAACTTTGATAGTAAGTTCAATGAGGTCCAGTTGGCTTAAAAAAAACTTTGATAGTGAGTTCAATGAGGTCCAGTTGGCTAAGAAACTTTGATACTAAGTTCAATGAGGTCCAGTTGGCTAAGAAAACTTTGATAGTAACTTCAATGTAAAGTGAACAAAAACAATGGATTAGAAGACAAATACATGAACAGCTGAGATCTAATAGGGGATAGGACTGCCCAATGGGGGGGGGGAGCTTTTGAGCTTTTGTAAATTCTGACTTTATAAAGGTATTCACATTAAACCGCATATATTTAAAAACAAATTACCAAAAAAAAAAAATAATAACCCATCTCTTAAAGGGATTTCACTGATAAGTTATGGAAATATTTTACTACACAATACATTATACTTGCCTGCCGTCTCCATTACAAACTAATATAGTTGTACAGTGCAAGGTATAGTGTGCAAGTTGATAACTAATATAGCCAGAAAGTTTTGGATCAAAATAGCCCACGTATTTTTGGCTATCACTATAATTTTGTTTTTGGCTATCACTATAATTTTGTTTTTGGCTATCTCTATAATTTTGTTTTTGGCTGTAATTATAGTTTTGTTTTTTAGCTATCAGTAGGCTATCTCTATAATTTTGTTTTTGGCTATCTCTATAATTTTGTTTTTGGCTATCTCTATAATTTTGTTTTTGGCTGTAATTATAGTTTTGTTTTTTAGCTATCAGTAGGCTATCTCTATAATTTTGTTTTTGGCTATCTGTATAATTTTGTTTTTTGGCTATCACTATAATTTTGTTTTTGGCTATCTCTATAATTTTGTTTTTGGCTGTAATTATAGTTTTGTTTTTTAGCTATCAGTAGGCTATCTCTATAATTTTGTTTTTGGCTATCTCTATAATTTTGTTTTTGGCTATCTCTATAATTTTGTTTTTGGCTGTAATTATAGTTTTGTTTTTTAGCTATCAGTAGGCTATCTCTTTAATTTTGTTTTTGGCTGTAATTATAGTTTTGTTTTTTAGAAGCTATCAGTAGGCTATCTCTATAATTTTGTTTTTGGCTATCTCTATAATTTTGTTTTTGGCTATCTTCTATAATTTTGTTTTTGGCTGTAATTATAGTTTTGCTTTTTAGCTATCAGTAGGCTATCTTCTATAATTCTGAGTTTTGATTATCTGTATAATTTTGCTTTTTTGGCTATCATAATTCTTGCGCCATGCTAAAAACTTTTTTTTTTGTTTGTTGCGTACGGCTTTGAAAATTAGCGTAAAAGTGCACAATCTGTTAGCCCTGCATGTACTGCAGGCGATTTGTCAACCAGAGGTGTAATGGATCTTTGAAATTTAAAAACCGCGTCCGTCCGCGGATTTCTATCAATGATCCGCGTCCGCGACCGCAGAATCTTACAACATTGGTCCGCAGTCAGTCCGCGCGTCCGCATTGCTGAAATTTAGCTGTTTAAATGACTTGATATTTTTTATGGTAACGCTAAAGAAGATCCGCATCAGTCCGCGATTCCACAACTTAACCGTACGAAGCGTCCGCTGTCAGTCCGCAGATTCGGAAAAGCTAAATTTCAGCAATGCGGACGCGCGGACTGACTGCGGACCAATGTAAGATTCTGCGGTCGCGGACGCGGATCATTGATAGAAATCCATGGACGGACGCAGACGCTAAATCTCAAGATCCGCACACCTCTAGTGTGGATGTGTCCTAGGTTATTATTTTTTTTTGGTAATTTGTTTTTAAATATATGCGGTTTAATGTGAATACCTTTATAAAGTCCGCTGTCCGCTCATCTCTGATCCACACCTGGGTAGGCACGCACAACCCCCCCCCCTCCTCAAATCTCATACAAAACGGGAAAACTGTGCGCCAATTAACTTCAGTACCCGAGTAAACAGTCGGATAGATGTATTGAAACAGTGCACCGCTAGATAAACCAGGCCCCGTTCTATAAGTTCGTATCTTGACATCGAAAGATTCAACACGAGGGAAAAAAAAATATAATAAATCATCAGAGTCCACGAGTGTATATGACTCGTTCAACATATAACGTCCTGCATACAACACGTATGTATTTAACATAACACGTCCTACATAAATCACGTCCTACATTTAAACACGTTTTACACATAATACGTCCTGTATGTTGAACATTCAGAAAGTGAAGAACAACCAATCCCTCAGTAACACATGTATGCTATCCACTACACTGCTGGATATCAAATCGAAATGTTACCTAGTGAGTATCTAGACTTACATTATTGCATCAAAGCAAAAAACACACGTCCTCCACGTGATCAAACCCACCCATTCACAGACTAATCAAGGCACGACTCGTGTATGTTATTGAAATAATTAATCCTTTGTCAACCACACGAGCCCCTAACGAGTGTCGCCACACACACACACACACAAATCCTGGGCAATAATATGTTCAGATTTATTTCTGTCAACTGTACAAATGTTCACCACAGCGTAACGAATTTTTTTTTTCCTCTGCCAAACTTGACAGTACTCTCTAGTTGTCCCGAGAAATTACCTCCACACTCACTGCGACGGTTGTATTATAAAAAAAAAAGTTCCAAATAAAAAAAAATCGTTAAATTTAGGTTAGTTTTTTTTTTTTTTTAAATGTTGAGATTGTTTGATTGACGTGAACCACTTCGCAGACTGTAGAAGGAATGTTCAAATGGGCCTGTCCGAATTCTATAAACTTGGGCCCAGTTCCCATCGGAGGACGTTTGGCTGGAATTAGCAGCAACAATTCCCAAACACTAGCACCAGAGGCATCACATGTCGACACGCGGTGGGATCGTATCGGGAACGACAGAAGTATTTGGGTTACTGTGGTGGGATCGTATCAGGAAGACAGAAGTATTTGGGTTACTGTGGTGGGATCGTATCAGAAAGACAGAAAAGTTTAGGTTACTGTGGTGGGATCGTATAAGAAAGACAGAAGTGTTTGGGTTACTGTGGTGGGATCGTATCAGAAAGACAGAAGTGTTTGGTTTACTGTGGTGGGATCGTATCAGAACGACAGAAAAGTGTGGGTTACTGTGGTGGGATCGTATCAGAACGACAGAAAAGTGTGGGTTACTGTGGTGGGATCGTATCAGAACGACAGAAAAGTGTGGGTTACTGTGGTGGGATCGTATCAGAACGACAGAAAAGTGTGGGTTACTGTAGTGGGATCGTATCAGAACGACAGAAAAGTTTGGGTTACTGTGGTGGGATCGTATCAGAAAAAAGTGTTTTGGGTTACTGTGGTGGGATCGTATCAGAAAGACAGAAGTGTTTTGGGTTACTGTGGTGGGATCGTATCAGAACGACAGAAAAGTTTGGGTTACTGTGGTGGGATCGTATCAGAATGACAGAAGTGTTTGGGTTACTGTGGTGGGATCGTATCAGAAAGACAGAAGTGTTTGGTTTACTGTGGTGGGATCGTATCAGAAAGACAGAAAAGTTTGGGGTACTGTAGTGGGATCGTATCAGAAAGACAGAAGTGTTTGGGTTACTGTGGTGGGATCGTATTAGAACGACAGAAAAGTTTGGGTTACTGTGATGGGATCGTATCAGAATGACAGAAGTGTTTGAGTTACTGTTGTGGGATCGTATCAGAACGACGAAAAAGTTTGGGTTACTGTGGTGGGATCGTATCAGAACGACAGAAGTGTTTTGGGTGGGAGGAAGGGTGCAGTTAATATTTCTTGATATTTCTTTCCGCTATAAACAATTCAATATTGTGTTGGTGTATGCCGTTAATATAGAGATATATTCATACAATAAATCCCGGGTTTGAATGAAATAAAATATGTTCAAAGTACAAATAAATACAAATAAAATCAAAAAAAGTTTTTGCCTGAATCGATAGACAGAGGACAGAAAAATGTCAGATATCAATAGACTCCTTTCTTCCGTTAGAAAAAAACCAAACAACTCCAAACATTCAAATTTTTAAAGTTATTTTTATTATTGAAGAAGAAAAAATATATCTGTGGCCACTGTACACCAGTGTGTGTGTGTGTGTTGTGTGTGTGTGTGTGTGTATTGTGTGTGCGGGTGTGTGTGTGGGTGTGTGTGTTGTGTGCTTGTCAAAACGTGTGCTCCTATGTGACTGTTACGTGTTGCTGCCAACACTTTATTTTTTAACCCCAACCCAACTTTGGGCCACTTTCTTCTTGAGTTCAGAGCCAACAGTTCGAATCCAGGGAGTAGTTTTAAAACACCAATAACTGCTCGCTATTTCTTAGTCAAAAGTTGAGAGGACGAAGAAGTATAGAGCCGGGCCGTCAGGCAAATAATAACTCGCGGCCAACAGCGTACTAATGCAACTTTCAAAATACTAATGTAAATTTTAAAATACTAAATTTATTCGCAAGTAAGCAACGAGATAATTATGGGACTAGAATATGAAAAAAATGCCAGGTAGTATAAGTCAATTTTGATCAAATTGGAAATCAACTTAAATTTGCCTTTGCCAGGTCAAAAGTTAAAGACTAAAACTTTTGGAATCCTGCTGAATGCAAACATTTTCTATAGTTCTATGGATGTAAAAATTGTATGTTTTTTCACCCACTTTAAAATAATTTTTTTTCCCGGTTTCACTTGCAAACTTTTTTTATATGGCCAAATATTTTTTTTAAAAAAGCAGTTTCTCCGCGCACACAGCCACACACATCAAATTTCACCAATAGTTGTTGTCATACTGGACAGTGAAGATAAAAAAAATTACAACGTACTTGATGTTGATTTTTATTAAGTCGTATGTTTCCACCATCATCCATCAATAATCATACATCGATTTAGTTGACCGCGATGTACAGGTTGACATCTAGTCTCAATAAACCGACGTTATTTCACATGAAACACAAGAATGTAACGAATGCTTAGATAAATAATGCATGTGTGTGTGTGTGTGTGTGTGTGGAGTAAACAACGGTCAAAATGAACCAAGTGAGTGGAGAATGTATTTTCTTGTGATATTTCCTGTTAATATTTAATAATTTTTTTTCTTTTGTGCATTTTGATTTCTGACTTCAATAAATAAAGGAAAAAAAACATTAGCTGTACGCTAACAAGTGTTTAAGTTAAAACTGACTTCAATGAAGAAGAAACAACGCGAGATGGATGAATCAACCAATGGTTGACTATATCTCTCTCTTCAAGTACATGTACACACACAGTGACCAATTCAAAAAGTAAGTAATCAGTGAAATAAAAAAAAAAGAAACGTTTCAAAATGTAAAAAAAAAAAAATGTAAATGTAGACACCGAGTTTTAGATTTGTTACGGCTAGAGACCCAGTGTGGAGACCCCAGTCAACAGTAAATCTACTTTGAAGATTGTGCACGCTAGGCAAGTCATTTCCGGTGAGACGATACGGTTGATAACGTTAATACAAGCATTGAAGGGGGGGGGAGCGAGAGAGAGTGTGAAACGATATCTACAGCATAGTACATTCACGCTAATTCATCAGCAAATACAGATATGTGATAGTCTTTGTGGAGGAAGGTGACAGATTTTCTCCGTTTCCCCACTTTCTAGAACCATTTTTTTTTTAAATTTAACTTTGGCGCTTTTACAACCAAAAGTAAAAGGCAATGTCACTTTTATCCACAGTAAACTATAGGCCACAGTAAACTATAGGCCCATTTAAATTTCACCTTGTAAGAAAGTGTCCAGTACCTAACTGGGAGACCCGTCCTTATCAAAAGGCAAACAGGGCAACAGCCAAAAGGGCCCTTCAAAACGCCAATGGGCCCCATTCCAGTGTTAATTTGTATTAAACATTGTGCTAAGAGGGTCCAGGTAGATACTTCTGACTTAAATGTATCTCTGGATGTCTCCGTCTAACAGCAAAACTTTTGTTGGGATATGAGAGACTGGAGGGGGAGGGGGGTGCGTGCCTTCTACTACCATGCACCCCGGGACAAACGTGGCCATAAACAAATTTAACCCAGGGGTCCTTAGGTGAACTGAGCCAACAGACAGTGCCCCATAAAAAAGACTATCTACAACGTCACACCCCCCCCCCCGGTTCCTTTGTGCCGCCCCCCCCCAACCCTTTCATGTAACCGATGCTGCCCACGTTTAATTTGCAAATATGCAAAAAGCATTAACGGGCTTCAGTCAAGCATGTATAATAGTTTTTTTTATAAAAGTTCACCACAGTGTGTGTCTAGCTAGCTGACAAAACACATTCCTGCGGAGTTAATAAAAATAAATAATACGTCAATACCAGAATATCTGTGCAACATTATATCATCGGATGTTCAAGTTTAAACATGATCTGTCTCGATCTGCAAACATTATATCATCGGATGTTCAAGTTTATTGATATAATAAAAATCCGCATACCACCCGCCCCCACCCCCGTTAGGCTTACAAAGAACACCGCTTGTAATGTCCATTATTAATGACACACACTATGAGAGTCTCCAGTGGTCTGTGAGGCACAACAGGAGACTGATGTAACCTCTAAACCCCATAGCACCTGAGTGTGCACCAGCTTATATGGGTGTGCACCAGCTTATATAGGTAACTAGCAGATATTATTGATAAAAGATAAATGGCTGATACTGGCACTTCAATGGTTTGGGCATTTATCAATCTTTATACATAGGTCCGTGAGACTGTGGTAAATTTGTGTTGGCTGGCAGACTGTTCAAACTATCCAATGAAAGGTACCGAATCAACTGAACTAGTGTCTTCATTTGAATGATAAACAAGTAAGCCAGTCAATGTGCTGCAACTTAACTAAGATCAGACGCGGCCTAGGTTGGTTGTTAAGGCCACAGGGGCGCAGTAAATAAATATATTGGGCCTGAAAGAAAAACTACAGGTGCTCTGCCATGGATGGGTTTTTGAAATGAGTTTACCAACTTTTTTTTTAAGGAAATTTTGAGCTTTTAGTGAAACTTTGTTCATTTATAGCGTAATAAAATGCGATAAATTTTGAAAAATAAAAAAAAAAAATACTGGCTTTATTAGGAACCATCATAATTGTTACGCTATTTTTACGACGACACGCAACATCCACAACATAGTAAAATACTATGATGTTCCTAAATATCTTTTTATTTCTGAATCCAGTCTTTGCCACTCAGCATGTCGCCCAAGCTTACTACTTCAATCATGTAAAATATTTCTTTAGACAGACGACTGCTGTTGTTTTAATGTTTCTGTCAGCTAAAATAACAGAATTACCTTTTTTTTCTCTATTCAATTCAGTGTAAACACATTTGTCATGTGATGCACACCATATGTCGTACTGGTACAACTGATATACTTTATCCGGTGGATCAACAAGGTATCACACAGAGCACTGTGTGGTCCCATCTCACACAGCACGGCGTGGTCCCATCTCACACAGCACGGTGTGGTCCCATCACACACAGCACGGTGTGGTCCCATCACACACAGCACGGTGTGGTCCCATCACACACAGCACGGTGTGGTCCCACCACACACAGCAAGGTGTGGTCCCACCACACACAGCAAGGTGTGGTCCCACCTCACAAAATACGTTGCGATGCAGCAAACATTTTTGTACACAAATACATGCGACCCGTCAGATGATAGATTACACCAGTCATGGACCAACTACAACCCACGAGCCAAATCCTGACCACCCACCCAAGGGAATAGCACAGCACTAGCCTTTAATATTATGACGTTATCTTTTAATTTGCATCCGTTCATTTCAGCACCCCACCCATCAGCTCTTGGTCCGGCCCGCCGATCACATTTACGTACCCAATGTGGCCCGCGACTCAAAACCTTTGCCCACCTATGGCCGACACGAAAAGTTCAATGTAAGCTATATAAACTAGTGTTTGGCGAAATGTCTCCCCATGATCCTAATAGAGATGAAATTATTTCATGATCACACTGAGAACAGAAACAAATTAGAAATGTTTCTAATGACCCAAGACCTTTGTTGACATTGGATTTGTTAGTTTTCGTCACTTTTATTTATTCACTGCTGGTCTCGTGCAAAATACTCGTCAATTTCAAGTTTGTTTTAGATATATATATATATATATATATATATATATATATATATATATATATATATATATATATATATATATATATATATTTAAATTTTAGTAATGTATAAACAAACCGATTATTTGTTGAAATTGGGAAACACATGTAAATAAACAACTACATGAGAAACATTGAAATAATCGTTATACTGGCCTAGAATTTTGAAGTTTTAAGAGATTAATAGAGATTAGTGTCAGTAAATTATCTCCCTTGTCATCTCACTACAAGTCAGAGTATTTGTTTCAGCCAAAGTTTCAGAACAAGATCGAAAATATTTAAATATCGAGAAAAATAATGGATGTCCGCGAATGAGCATTAGTAAATTAAACATTAGTCCGCAAAATACCTAATACACTATTTGCGTAATATTAAATAGTTTTTGAATGTGGCATCTCCCTGGGTAGGAGTCAGTTTACATAGGTGGATGGACAAACGGTATCAGTATCATACAAAAAATAGAAAGAGAGGGAGAGAAAGAGAAGGGAGAGAAAGAGGAGATAAAGAGAAGGAGAGAAAGAGAGGGAGAGAAAGAGAGAGAGAAAGAGAGGGAGAGAAAGAGAGGGAGAGAAAGAGAAGGAGAGAAAGAGAAGGAGAGAAAGAGAAGGAGAGAAAGAGAGGGGGAGAAATTGAGGGGGAGAAAGATGCGCTTTAAGAGATGTATGTTAACATCATTTGATTACTAGAAAACTGGGATGTGTTATAAATGTATGCAAGATTATTGACTTACGCTATATCAAACTGAATGAACTGCGCTCCTACTTGTCAAGCATACGCAAATAATACAGCGCGAACTACTCCAGTACGGGAAGAGTAAACAATACACAGTATACATTAAATCTGGGGCGCTTGAGAAAAACAACAACACATACACAAACATTAAAGGCCTGCAACAAGATTTTGAAGAGAAAGAAACACAAAATACACAGACACACACACACACACTGACACATGTGTCTTTACACAACATATCCTATGATGATGTGTGTGGAGAAGACACGATAAAATTGAGAAGAAAAAGAAGGAAAAAAAACACTACACTGTAGATGTAGCGGGGGGGGGTGCTTTGCATAATGTCACTTGGTTGAATGACGGCTGTTGAAATATAAATGTGTACCTGTCACACGATGGTATAGTAAAGGTGGGTTTCTTCTTTTGGTGGAAAACACCAGTCGACCCCTCCCCCCAACACAACAACTCACCCATTGAACCGATACTGCAGTGTAGATCTAAACCTAATACTAATACATGTACTAACACATCATGACGTAATCCAAACTACTGGATGGTGCAGTCATCTCTATCTGATTGAAATTGAAAACTATTCACAAACTGAGTGGGTGGATAATGCACATCTAACGTGTGAACTTAACTACAGTCACATTCCTGACAAAATCGGGAATTAATTCAAAATTATGAATGATGCCTTCACAACAAAAATTAAATTTAAAAAATACAAGCGCTGAAAAAGACCAGTAAAACAGCATCGTATTTAATCCAGAGAATATCAACAACACAAAGACTTGTAAAATGAAATGTCGCTCACCAACACAAGCAACAGATCCACCCACACAGTCAATGTGAAAAATATCAGTGTGCTGCGTGCTACGAGCATGTACATTGTACAACTGTGTTTCGAGCCACATGTTGCAATATGACGGTTTTATTTCGCTCACAGTGAATGTGTGATTGTGAGTGCGTGAGCGCGAAACTGGTAACGAAAGTTATCAACACCTGGGGGGGGGGGTATAAAAAAAATACAACAACAAAGCGGGCAAGTTGCCAATGATACAGCGGTTGATCGATTAGGTAAGACCGAACACAGTCAAATAATTGGGCAGAGAAAAAAAATTATTTAAACAATACAAACTGTAGGAATCAGTAGATGAAACTTAAATTATAAAAATATACTTTAAATATGTTGTAACTTTGTTTCACGAATTGCACACACGTACACACACACACACACACCTCCCCCCCAATTCTATTCACGATCACTTCCTTTCAAGTACAGACAAATAGCACATGATGAGACAAATAGCACATGATGAGACAAATAGCACATGATGAGACAAATAGCACATGATGAGACAAATAGCACACGATGAGACAAATAGCACATGATGAGACAAATAGCACATGATGAGACAAGACAAATAGCACACACATGAACATGGGTAAACAACGGTAAGGGATAGGTGGGATCGGTGATGAGACGACAAGAAAATTTGACATGGAGGACCCGGGGCAAACATTTTGAGGGAGGGGCCCCTTTAAGTTGTTAGCAATAACTTTGTAAGTGTCATAGCAAACTGAAAAAAGTGACAATTATATATATATATATATATATATATATATATATATATATATATAAGATAGAGAGATTGATAAGATAATACATACATACATACATACATACATACATACATACATACATACATACATACACACTACATACATACATACATACATAATACATATAGAGAATTCAACTATGACTGATTTAAATTTTAAATATCTTTATTTTTTTTTAAAACTCGATGCTCATTGTAGTACTATAGACCTGTATAAACAATTCTGTTGGCAATAGCGTCATACACAAGCAGCAACTATTGATTGACTGAAATTTTTTTTGTACCCTGACACACCATGAAATCTGAACTGATACAAACTCTCAAATAAATTAATCCACGACACCCGCTGTATGGCACGCACACGCACACACACGCACGCACATACCTGTGGTTATGGCCCATGGCGGAACACAAAAATAAAAACGGGACAGGGAAAGGGGGGCGGGGGGATGATCTGCCCTGATTTCGATCAATGTAAATATCGACTCACTTCCTGGTGTATGACAAATACCACAAACAAACGATATAAAAACAAAACATTTAAGAAACCGAAACCCGATAACACATCTTTATGTAGAAAAAAAAAACAGACATAATTAAATGTGTAAATTTATTAATAAAATGATTTTGTCGGTTATGTTGGTTAGCCTGGCACACAGATAGTGTTGTAGGCCTATAACTTGACTTGTTTACAGTCAATGGGGATACATGTATCAAATGAATTAACAACACAAGACATTAAAAAGAAACATGAAATTTATTGCATTAAAAAATCCAAACAACAACTTTACAATGATTCCGGCAGGACATTTTTAATCGGTCATGTGACACCTGGTGTAGCACAGTGGTTCTCACAGTGTGTGTGTGTGGGGGGGGTTAAATCTTGACAAAATATTATGCATGTAATTAGTATATCGGGAAACCGTGTGTAGTGTGCACATAGTTAGGGGCCTTCACACATAGCTAGGGGCCTCACACATAGTTAGGGGCCTCACACATAGCTAGGGGCCTCACACATAGCTAGGGACCTCACACATAGTTAGGGGCCCTTCACATAAAATATTACACACAAAAAAAAGCCAAAATGTGCCATACCACCAACTTCCTTATAATGTTAGATAAATTTCATGAGGGTCATTGAAACGAAACAGTTGTCATTGTGGGTCAAGAAGTGTGCAGGTTGGGAACCACTTGTACAGCCCATACTTTGTATATAAAGTGTAAACACAGACACAAAAAAGTGACATGGTTGTTAGTTAAAATCTATGAGATGCTGGTCAATCATTAGCTGGGCTCGATTTGATTTACCACCGGGGATATCCCTGGCACTGAGACCTCTCATCCCCTGCTCTGCTTTAGCTAATATATCTCAGCCGGGGATGAAATCATAGACATTTATCCCCCGGCTCTGCGGATTTTTTTTTCCTCCCCTGCACTGGTTTTTTCTTAAATCGAGCACTGATCATTAGTGACGTAATAATATGTTAGCACAAAGCTTTCCACACAAAAAAAAATACAAAGCTGCTCTACACAAAAATGAACCAATTTAGTGTTGACAATCTTCACCATGACATACAAAAAACGGCAAGTTTAAATACAAAAGAAAAATAGGGCAAATAATATAAACCCTGGATTTACTTAAAACATCAGACCAAATGTCTAAAGTATATTTATAAGACTTTAAATACATGTTATGAGACAAATATTTAGACTGCTACTTCAATTGAGTAGGTCATGTCAAAAGGGTAAGCTATCACTTACCATTCAAACTAAAAACAAATCACCAGTGTATTATATACAATACGTATTTATTCATAACCTGAGATGTTTTTTCTTTCCCCTTACAGGCTAATAATTACTGGCCAAAAATGTTATCTTCATTCCCAGCACTCAATTTAGTTTATGATCATCATAACAAACAGCCCCCCCCCACTTCCCCTTCAATATGTAAAGATGTACATGTAATGTTGTGGGGGTAGGGGGTTTGTGGCCAATACTGTCTTGAGAGATAAAGAGACCAACAAAATTTAAGAACTGAAGAGTCTTTGTATTTACATGAAGTTCATGGCTACCTCTGAGCCAGGCAAACATTGCAGGCACAATAAGGTGAGTATTTTAAGAGTATTTTAAGAGTGAGTAAAAACAAAGGACTACCGAAGGATCAACAGCCATATGACAGGACTAACAGCCATATGACAGGACTGACAGTCACATGCTATGACTGGTAGCCACATGACAGCACTTTCAAACAATGAAGTGTTTACATTTGGTTTTACATTGTTTTTTTATCCTTTTATTTTATCAGGGAATAAAAGTGTATCACATTTGATAAGAAATATTTTCTTGAAGTAAAAGATATCCTGAAAATGTATAAAGATAAATAAAAGATAAAGAACTTAACTTCACATTAATTTCATTGGTCTACAGGTTGACACATAAATTTTTACTCCACTAAAGATTTTTTCAATCAATAAATATGATAATATTTGGCACAATCATTCAACAATGAAATATATACTGAAGTTAAAAATCAGACAAATGCTGTACACATTTTCTGACATGCTCTTGAGCGTTTCTTTGAAAAACTCCAAATTCATTGTAAAATGCAAATTATTTTTTTGTTTTGAGATTATTTCAGCTTGGTGAGAACAATGCACAGTATGTTCATACCAGCAGAAACAGAGGGGTCAATTCTAAAGACTGTTGGTCACTGGGAGGATGAGACCCTGGTCAAGACTGTCTGAATGGTCTTTTGTCATATCTGAAGAACGATTGGCCATACAATGACAGATGACCACCTTATTTGCATGGCAGCAATACGAGTGACCAGACAAAGTATCACCTTCCTTGCAGACCATTTTCTGGACAGTTATTGGATTCACTGGATTCAAATTAAGGTCCACAGTCAAACAGCTATGCAGCTGTTCTTGACATTTGAGAATGTGGCCATTTTCACAAGCATCATTTTGCATGCCAGAATTGTAACTCTCAGAAGAAACCTCATCAGCATTTTCTTTCACTTCTGATATAACACCAGACAAATCATGCTCAACCTTGTTCAAGCCTAATTTTTCTTCAGGAGGTTTATGTGCCACTGTAGAGAGATCTGGTTCAACCTGGGGCGGATTCAGCTGACCTGTACTGAGATCTGAGACCACATCAGATACTGTAGTATGCAGGTCTGACTTTACATCAGTTGGATCATGTTGTCCTGTACTGACACTGCTGTCATCTAGCCCATTCATCACACCCTGTGTTGTGCCTGTGCCACCAGGTGTTTGTGCTGTTTCCTCTTTGTTAACTGCAGCCCTACTACTGCTGTCTACACTCACTGGACCATTACAGGCAACTGGAGGGACTTTCTCTATTGTTTCCTTCACAGAGCTCAGTGCAGATTTCTGAAATTTAAAAAAAAATAATAATCTCTTTACATTTTACGGAGTAATTAACTACTTTGGAGTGCATGTGGTACATTTTATCAGCTATTAATTATGCATGCATTAAAAACAAAAAAGATAAAATCTATTCTATTGTAGGTGAAGGGCGGTAACTACCCGCAAAACTAAATATTTTAAGGCAGTAATGGAGTAAATCAGAAAGCGTGATTTTATTTAGCTTTTTGCTCTACAGTAAGTTGAACTATTTGAGCTGTAAGGAAGCAACTAGCAAACTAGATGTTTAAATAAATGTATTTGCTATAAAATACATTAAGCAGCAATTGATTGCATTTTTTTTTAATTTGTACATCGTGTCACAGTGAACTAAAACATGTTGTGTTATAATGACAGGGAAATAACTATATATTAAACCTAACAAAAAAAATATAAAGAGTTATCTCTCCTACATTTGTTACCCTTTTTTTTTTTAGCATTGTTTTAATTTTTTAAAACTGTTCATAGTCCAGAGACAACGTAACTAATAACACACGTCTACATGTTACATCCATTTGTTTACATTACTTCCCTTTACACACACTCTATCAGAGCAAAGGTCATTTGATAAAAATACACTTTTTCGTGACAGTATTTCTGGTACCATGACAGAGCTCAAAAAGTAGAGCAGAATATACAACTATTTCAGTTCATTAAATTCCCCTTGCAGAAGTAACTAGTACCACCAGCTTAGTGTTGATGTAATGACAACCAACTATAGTCATCATAAGTGTCAACTACTGACATGTCAAAATCCAACAAGTTTTTTTTTGTGTGTCAAACTAAAATGGGTTTTTTTTTTACTAGGTTTTTCCTTTAACAAGTGACATTAGTCTATCACTATATAAAACATGTCACTATATTTAAACGGTTGGCAGAGTGGACAACTGTCGACCTGAGAGAGTTGGGTTCGATCCTCTGTGAGATTCCAGGTCCTGGTGAAAGTTGGTTCAAGCCCCACAAGTCCACCCACATTTAAACGGGTACCTGACTCAAGTTGGGAAATAAAGGCGGCTGGGCAATGTGCTAACCACACAATCCCTTTAAATGCAGAAGTTACATAAAATGATGATTTCTACACTTCATCTGTCTCTATGGCCCTTAACGGCTATGGGAACTTTTTAAAATATACCTCATGTACAGATATTGGCCCATACTCGGCTAATTTTAAAAAATCCCAATAGCCATTTAAGCCATTTTTTTTTTTAATTTTTTGAAACAGCAGGGAAAAAAACGTTGAATAAAATAAACAGATCTGAGGAAATGTTAAAGCATGAGCACAATTTATTCCTAATGGTGTGAGCAATTTACTCAACAGTACAGAGCAAATGTCTCAAACTCAGGAACTGCTGTTTATTGTTGTTTTGTTCCCCCCCCCCCATTCCCCCAGCCTCAAAAAGTTTAAAATATACCACAGTATATCAAAGTGTCCTCTGCAGCTGCCAGTCTAATGTCATGTGATATACTTGTGGCTGCCATGCCATGCAGACATAAATGATTATGGCAATGTACACGTGACACAGTAAACAGTAAACGATGCTCTTGTGTCATGTGACAAATGAGGAAACATATCAGGGGGACAAGACTGTTAGCTGATGTTTTACTGTTAGACACTGTCATATACTCAATAACAATCAGCCATACATAAATATATATATATTGATGGCACTTGTTTGATAAAGAAAAATATATTGTTACATGCTACTTGTTTATATATGCATATCTTAATGTAGATTATTTTACGTTTTTAAAAACAGCAACATTAAAACTGATTTTGTATATAAACTAAAACTTTTTTTAAAAAAAACAGTGAATTATTTTTCTTAAGATGTTAAGAACTTGATTTGTTACTCTGTTATAAATTTTAAAAAAAATGAAATTTAATTTTACAATTATTACAGAGAAAAACTATTAATACTTTAATTACAAAGATATAAATATTTTATGTTATGTGAACCTTCTTAGCTCTTCTAATCAGAGTAACTAGAACATTTCACAAAAAAATACTAAAATCAACAATA
Source organism: Bulinus truncatus (assembly GCA_021962125.1). Classification (NCBI taxonomy): domain Eukaryota; kingdom Metazoa; phylum Mollusca; class Gastropoda; family Planorbidae; genus Bulinus; species Bulinus truncatus. The sequence continues at coordinate 997,604 of JAGDYQ010000100.1, read as the reverse complement.
CTATATACACATTAGTAATATTTAGCTTGCATTATGCATACTGCAGATGCATGTATATTAGGTGATGATATATTAATTGGCATATATATATGTATATATATATATATATATATATTTATATATATATATCTTAAAATTAATGCACTAATAGGAGAGGTGGACAGAAGGAAATAACTTACCCTAATAGCTTCATCCAACAACAGGGTTTCTTCCAATCAAAAATTAAGCCAAAATAGCTGCTCCACAGATCCAGGAAAAAAATATATAGAAAGCAGGTTATGGGTAAAAAATGCTTTTTTTTTTTAAATTCACCACCTCCGCTAAAGATTCCTGATAGTAAGTGCAGAGATTTTTTAAATGTGTGCTGAATTAAACAAAAATGGGTGTAAGTAACAGTATTGTTATTGTTAATGGTTGTACTCAGAATGAAGAGTTAATATACACTTGAATGGCATATTTAAATACGTAATCAACAAGATAGCTGCAGAATTAGAAGTAAAAAAAATATGAAATGGCTATTTAAACACGTACGAGGTCTCTTAAATTGTCTGGTCAATAATTGTATTACATAAACTGGGAATCTCCAATAAAAACCTCAAATATTTATAAGCATTGTTTATTTGACCGAATGAGTAGTTTCTGTAGCACCTCAAGTAAATGTAAGCATTAGAATAAATTGGATAGCAAGCAAGAGAAAGAAATCCCAATTTTAGAACAACGGGTGGTATTTAGTTCAATAATTTTCCTTAAAAAGAAAATAAACATTGATAAAAAGAAACGGGTATTAAGAAAATAAATCTTTTGATGGATGTAAAAAATAAATACCAAGTTAGCAAATATTTAACACACAAGGTTTATATTTTTAAAAGGCTTTTAGTTTAGAGGCTTATATTACATCACACAATCAAAATATGTTGAAAGTATCATGAAATGGAAAATTCTGACTATCTTTAATAAAATGAAGAATAATCAAACAACTAGTACATATAACCTGCTTTTTATTTCAGTTAACCTTTTGTAGCTGCATATATTAAAACAAATTTAACGAATCATACTTAAAAAAGGTAGAATAAAAAAGCTAAAAATTTAAAGGCATCGTTGAAAACTATTCACAGTTTATTCAAAAGCAGTTATCATGTCGAGCTATGTTAGTAGAATTTATGAGGCATATGAACACTACAATAATCATAAATATACCAATCAATATAGGTAAAGATTTTTTAAAAATTATATCGTAGAGAGTTCAAGCCAAGAATAATTAAAAGATTGTACAACATATGTTCAATACATCATATGCAGACGACAGAGATATGGTGTTATGGGACAAAGAATAATGTATACACTGAACAGCCACTCGATGATCTTATAAAACATTTCTTGTACGACCAAGCTGTTATTAGGGGACATATGTAGGATTGTATTTTTTTAATCTATGAATACAAGGCCACGATGAGACAATTAAATTACATGATGGTGTTTTATGTTTGATCAGCTACAATAGTGCATAAATAATATTTTAAAACATTAATGGCAACCAGTATATCCGAGGTCAATGCATTATTAGAATTGTAAATGTGACTGCACATTTAAAGAGCAGTTTAAATGATGACAGTTTGAAGTTAACTTTGCGTGCATTCATATATCTAAAGGTCCTATGAACAGATGACAGCTGGGACTTAAATTTGTATTAGTTCATACATCTGGTGGTCTTATGAATTGGGTGACAGTTTGAAGTTATATTTGTATTTATTCATATAAATATAGAAGCTTTATGAACAGATGACAGCTTGAGAAAATAATATTATTGATGATAAGTACATGTCTTGTGAAGTACATAAATGGCTTGTTGACATGTGTGTCACCTCCAAGTGCAGTAATATAGTGTGAGCTGATATAAAAAGTGTACAATACTCACCTCTTCGTCAAGAGTATTCCGACTGCCCAATGTGTCTGTACTCTTTCTGAGCAAAATACTCTTGGACAAACGGTTACACAGGCTGACCACACGCATGGATTGCTGTAGAATTTAAGACAAATACATACTGAGAACACAGCTTTATAATTTCACATTTTGATCATAAAGACTATACAGAAAAGAAAAAGTAATAGAACAAATACATTCAAGTTATGCTTTTAATAGAGAGTCATATATGCACACTATTGTACACATTCATACATGAATTTAAATAAAATAAGTATACAAAGGAAATAAAAAGTACATAAATTGTACACACTACAACCACTAAAGGGACAGTCCTTTATAGAACCCTTTTGACATCCTTTCAACATCAATTAATCATCCTTTCAACATCAATTAATCATCCTTTCAACATCAATTATCATCCTTTCAACATCAATTATCATCCTTTCAACATCAATTAATCATCCTTTCAACATCAATTAATCATCCTTTCAACATCAACTAATCACCCTTTCAACATCAATTAATCATCCTTTCAACATCAATTATCATCCTTTCAACATCAATTATCATCCTTTCAACATCAATTAATCATCCTTTCAACATCAATTCATGTAGGGATGGATTGTCTTGTGGTGTAGAGCACTCGACTGTTGACTGGAGGGGTCCCGGGTTCGAACCTTAGTGAGAACGTTGGGATTTTTTCAGGTCCTGGTGAAGTCCCACAAGTCCACCCAGATTTAAATGGGTATCTGACTTTTAAGTTGGGGGAGTAAAGGCGGCTGGGCATTGTGCTAACCAAACAATCTCGTTGTATGCTGAGGTTACTGAAACAGATGAATTCTACACTTCATCTGCTCTGATAAGCCCTCAGAGGTTTAAGTGAACTTTACTTTTTACAACATTCTCTCAACATCCTTTCAACACTTGTTCCATTCTTTTAACCTCCTCGTATTAGCCACAGCTGCAATGATCATGGAGCTATGTAGATGCTTAAGCTAAATAATTTCAGATGGGAATCAACCAGTAAAATATACCATGCAGATTTTAATTTGTAACCTTACAGCACAGAAAGTGGGACGGATGGCCGAGTCGTGTAGATACTCGACTGTCAACCTGAGAGTCCAGGGTTCGATCCTCTGTGAGAACCATGGGAATTTTTCCAGGTGAAATGTGTTTCAAAGTCGTCCCACAAGTCCATCCAGGTTTAAATGGGTACCTAACTTTAAGTTGGGGAAGTAAAGGCGGCTGGGCGTTGTGATAACCACACAATCCCTTCATATGCCAAGATGAATTCTACACTTCATCAGCCCCAATGGCCCTTTAGGGCTAAGGGAACTTTTTACAGCACAGAGAACCATTATAAATAGTTCAGACAGTCTATAGGACACTTTTTTAAATTGAAATGTTAGGGGAAATCTAAAATATGAAAGTCAGCTGATGATTTAAAATCATCCAGATTGATTCATTCAAGCTATTTGTACAATGATTATCTAACCTGAGCTCTCTATAAAATTTTAAAAAAAGTTCAGATCATGAACAACTTTAATTACCTCTATAAAAAAATAAACAGGTAAAAAGTTACATTTTTTTATTTTTAATGTAAGAGATTAAAAAAAAAAAAGTTCAAAGTGATAATAAAATAAATACATTTGCCTGCCAGGCCAATTCTAAATTTTTTGTTTTTTTACCTTCCAACGTTTCCTGGCTATAAAAGCTTTTAGGTTATTAATATTGATTACAGCTGACTTCCTTTCTAGCTCCTCATTATGTCCCTTTGGTCGAATCCATGGATGGTTCAGGCACTCATCAACTGTAGCTCTCTTCCTATGTGGGGGTGAAATAAAATTTAAAAAAAAACAGCAGTTATCATAAACCCAGATTTTTTTATGAAGTGATCATGTAATCCAAAAGTTAAATATAATTTACTCCAAGATTTATCTGATATGACAGTTCAAAGCTGATGATGGCTGGCAATAGAGAGTGGAACTCTGTAGAAGTAATCTCACTAAATATGTATATCTCCTCCCATTACACACACACAAATTGTTTACAAAAAAAACCCTTTTTTTTTTTTTTTTAAAGTATTGCTGGTGAAATGGTTTCAACAAAATATTTTTAATAAAAACACAGTTTCTTTTTTACATATACTGCAGCCAAACAAAAAGTTAAACTGACCTACTGACATCATCCTATAACTTGGAATTTGATTTATTTCTGTTTCTAAAGTGAGTATTATTGGGCCTGTCCCAGGGGAGGGTAGAATTTACTTCTAGAAAATGACTTGACAGTGTGTGAAAAGGGGGGGGGGGGGAGTGTCCAAGATGTTAAACTTATTATCTGGCAGAAACAAAACCAGCCCCAGGCCCTGAGGCCAATCTACACAAGTTCTATTATTTCTATTTATTCCTAGGCCACCTTTGGTGGAACTAATTGACTCCTTCACTCAAGATGCACAGTAGCTTATGTAACTCTCATTCAGCTGTTCTCAAGGTGTGGGTGTTGGTAACGAGGTGATTTAAAAGTGGGTCATTGATAATCTACAGATTCATTTTATCTTTCCTTTTTTTTTTACAGGTGGATCAGAAATTTTTTTTTTAATGGATAGAGAATTGGCAAAACAAAAGTTTGAGAAGCCCTGCACTAATAGCACTGAAATCAAAACAGTTTTAAGGAAGACGTTGGTCACCTTGGGTTCTTCACGAACAGTCTCTTGATGAAGTCCTTGGCCAGGTCTGATGTGTTGGCGAAGTACTCCTTGTCAAACTGGTAGTTGACCGCCGTAATGTTGTGGTAGGTGTCCTGCTGGTCCTCCCCCAAGAAGGGTGACGCCCCACTCAACCTGTGGACAGGACGCAGAGAGTAGATGAACATCACAGACACACACACACAAGGAAATACTCAACCTGTAGACAGGACACAGTGAGAAGATGAACACACACACACACACAAGGAAATACTTTGCTCATCAATGATTGACAATAAATTGATATTTTCAAGTATTTGTACGAAAGCTTGTGGTCAACGATTGTGGGTCATATGTGTAGGTCTATCGGGTCATCTATCTAGACCATTCAATATTCCGTACTCTTTGATGTGACACGTCAACTGCCTATGGATTTCATATGTCAATATATTGTTATCTCCATCATGGATTCCTGGGTCTTCAGCCAATAATCTGCATGGACCGAGCATATGGTGAACAGTTTAACGTAATCCTTGTGAATCTAAGTCATTATTTGACATGTTTTAACAGGCCAACAGACGGACCAATGAAAGCCAGGCAGACAGACACGATAGTTGGATAGAAATATACTCACACAGAGTTAGTATAGATGGGTGAATACTGAATAGACACTCAGACTGACAGACAGGAAGGCTCATAAAGACCGACAGACAGGAAGGACACGGGTAAACAGAAAGAAAAAGATAGATCGGACAGACAGATGGATAGACAGTCGGTCTGACTGACGGGACAGATTGACGGATAGATTGAACTCACATGAACTATGTCAGCCAGACAACGTGAAACAATACACATTCAACAATGCAACACAACTACAGTGTTTGAAACCAACTGACTTGTATGCCAATGACGTGTGTAATCCGCAGGGAGAGTGTGTGTGTGGGGGGGGGGGGGGCGAGTCTCACCAAACAATCCCACATTGCTGCTAGATGCATTAACGGACAAACGACAAGTTACACAGGTGTTAGGTTCACATAACAGGACGTGTTATTCTAACTTTGCATACCTTCAGGATTTTACTAACTCAGCTCACGGACTGAAGTCGAAAGGACGTTTTTAGGACACTTGGCCTGAATAGAACATCCAATCATACAGGACCGTTCTTTTGGACAGGTCAAACTGGTCGACCGCCAAGACCCTCCCCCCACACACACTGATGTAGGGGCCTTATAAAAGCATTAATTTCTATAAGGTGTGATGCTAAAAGGCCCTGAAAGGAACTTAAGCCAAGGAGCCCCCCCCCAAACAACCTTTGAAGCCCCCTGCTAAGGGGCCCCTAAATGCCTAAGAACGGCCCTGAAATTAAATATCTATGTATGTATTCGTCTTTCTACTAGGGTACATAAACCAGTTAAATTTATAACTGCGCTTTTGTTATCTCCCATACTTGACAACCAGAGGTTCGGTAACCTCCCCCGATTCCCAACAATTCCTTGTGTTGATACAGCCGTACGTTGAGGTAAGAGTAAGTGCCCCTTATCACATACGATAACAGTTATCTCTCATCTGATGCCAATATTTTTCAGCTTCCGTTTGTACCCCCACCACACAGCCCCACCGCCCCCAACTCCTTCCTCTCAGAGAGTACCAGATTTATATTTCGTGTGCCCTGGTGGGTGTAAGGTCCCGCTGACTGGCAATAGTCTATTTTTAGTTCTCTCTCGTAGCGATGATGTTTGAGAAGAATGGGATGGTGGTGAGCATGCACGAGATAAGACGTCAGATTTGGAGACAAACTTAAAGAGGGAGAGTTTGTACGTCCGTATTGTACAACTAGAGCCTGGAGAACAGTCAAAATAAAAAAAAAATACTGCACTCAATCTTATTAAACTGGGTACAGAGCAAGAAAAGCCAGAGAAAGAAAAACAAATCGGGATGCTGTTATGTGACCCCCCCAAAAAAAAGGGGGCGTTTTTTGTTTCCTTAAATTTCTTTTTCCAAACATGTTGACCGGATCTTAAACTATGCGACAGTAACAGTTGTGTAGTAGTACAATGGGACGCGTAGCCCCAGTATCTCGATAAACCAAAGCAGTATCAGAGGGAGTGATGGGAATCATTTGAAGATTCGAACCCAGGAGTTTTCCATCCTGATAAACAGAGTGTGTCGTGTATACCACGTGCTGTTCGCTATTTCTTTTGCAGTGAGTCGGGTAGAAACAGAAGAGCCCTACAGCTGCTCACGTCGAATAACATTCATTGCATGAAAATTGAATTGTTGAAAAGAGGCGGACTAACATTGGTCGAGGTCTCGATTGCAGTAGAAAATATAGTGCTCCCTATAATAGAAAAAAAAAAGACAAACTGGGAAGACCTAAACAATGGATGGGTGGGGGGGGGGGGGCTTATCCGCGTGTCCTGTGCTCCCGTCTTTACATCCGCTCTGACTGTAGAACTATAATAATTAGTGAGTAGTGCATCTTTCGGAAGTCGAAAGTGCACTGTAAACAAAACAAGACTCGGCCAAAAACGACCTCCCTAAGACCGCTATAGTATTTTACAACGGTCTACGGACAGGAATGGTATATGGAGTGTTTCGCTCAGTATTCCTCCCAAAAAAAAAAAAGAAACTTTGGTCAAGCCAACTGCCCCAGTGAGGACGATAAGGCATGCCCCGTCCACGTGGATGAGATAGGTGGAACCTCCACATTTCTTGACACAAAGAAAATAAAAGAGTTCTAGTGAGGCGTGAGACACGACTAATTGGCGTGAGCTAGGCAGGAGGTCGCTAATTGGAATGAATGACAGGAACACGTGATAACGGACATGAGAAACTGCAGTGGGATATAAACAAAAATGTACATTGTTCCTTCTTGTCGATGGTTTGTCACCGTCACGTCATATTTGTAACACTGTTCTGTATCTGTACAAAGTATCTGTGCTTTTATTACATTCATCGGCTAACTCGGATCACATTCCCACCCTCAAGAAAGATTTAAAAGCGTCAGATGGTGACACAAGATATAAACAAGACCTGACGGTGGTGAGGGAGGAACGTAGAGAGTGATATTAGGTTACTCTTTGACACTACAGCGACCAAAGCGGTTTGATTAATTTTCTTTCAAATGTTTACATAGATATGTACATATATTTATTTATTTTTGTTTTGACAGTAAAGTAAACCGAGTCCAATCATGTCAATTCAAACTATTTTTAAAAGTAGCAAAACATCCATTTCATTATTTTATAAACCTATTTATTGTGAAGTCCGTGATAGGATGCGGAGGCTTAGATTTAATCTTATAGCCCAGTGATCCCCAACCCCTGGTCCGTGCCGGCCCGTGGATCAAAGGATACTGGGCCGCCCAAGAAACATTCAATTATTTCCCTTTTTACTTATTATGGTGTATTTCTCTCAGTGCGACTTTCCGTGGACTAGAGGGGGTTAACATGGAACTGAGTGGCTGTGGGCGACAGCGGCGGAGGAAGTATTAAACGACGACCATTCCGCGGCGAGAAAAAGGTGGGGGACCTCTGTTACAGACCACAAGTAGTGGAGATTTATTACAGTGCCATTTTTTTTTCATCTACACTCCAATGCTGATAGTGCAATATCCATGGAGACACCACGTGAGGCAACGCAATTTAACCTGGACCTGAATATGATATCGCGTTTTTCAATGCTCGACCATCCGTAGCCTCCCGTTTCAGGTAAAGATGTGATCAAACTGATCATACCCTTTACCAGATGTAAGTTTGACTACAGCACATTCAAACAATGGCTGAATAACAATGGTTTTCTTTTCCCTATCAACCAGCATGGTTAATCGATAATTCACAATTCATGCTGAAGTGTGTTACATATTACAGTCTATAGTATGCATTACGTATCACGATCGATTCACGCATTTGACAATAGGGGAGGGTGTCGGGGGGTGGGGCGTCCACGAACAAAAGTTGTTTAAGAACGGGTTATCACTCTACGTTTGTCAATTCATTGAGTAAAAAATAATACCTCGTAGATATTAATACATGTACAGCGTATGGTCATGCGGAAGCTAAATGTGTGCCTTCTAACTAAATTAGAATATGTCCGAGACTGAGTAACAAGATTGGCCGATACACAAACAAACAAAAAACATTAAGTGAAGTAGTCAGTAAAGTGAAGTAGTCAGTAAAGTGAAGTAGTCAGTAAAGTGAAGTAGTCGGTAATGCTGCAGGACTTGTATGTAGTCTCAAAATAAAATATTATTTACGTCAGACTGATAAAATACTGTGGAATTAAAAAACAAAACAAAAGATGATGAATACTACCTAATGTGACGTCTGACAGGAAAGAAAACGATCCCCGGGGGAAGGGAAGGAAGGGTGTGGGAGAGCTAGTCAAATTCGTTCAGTTAAAGTAAGTTATACCTAAATATAAATGACCCACCAACACCACAAGATGGGGAGTGCATAGATAACACTTTCTGAAGTATAATGATACATGACAAAGTGCTGTTGGAATACGTTTGAGATGAATTCTATATACCTCCAGCTCTCCAACCACACGGCCAATATCTGCGTCTAATTTGAAAACTACAATTCAGCTGATGGATCAAACACAAGTATTAACTTTTTGAGAGTTTGGAGGAAGAAAAAAAAAAAAAGCTAACATGATAACAAAGAGAGATGATGATATAAAACTGTGATGTCCGTCACTTCTGATTATGGATGTAGATACAATAAATATAAAACATTCATTAGAATGTAACGAGTATCGAGTACTGTATCGTGTACTCATTATATTCAGGCAAAAATCTTATGATTGTCAATGGGAATCACAGACCAACGCACAAGCACACAAACACACGTGTCAAAAAAAAAAAAACTTCCGCCCGATTCATGGAACTACTTTTAAAAAACGTTGGCACACATTAGGTCAAGTTAACCAAACACTCCGCGCTGAGCGGCAGATAAAGACCAGAAGCACTCACAGCAGACTTGAAAAAAGATACACTGTGACAGCTTTATGTTTAATTCCTATGGCTAAACCCGGTGCTGGACGGGGCCGCGGTGGGTTCTATCCAGATAGACGCACCGCGAGTATATTATTTACCCACGACACATTACGGCTAACAAGTTAAAACGCCGCCGCTGGATGGAATCAGTTCCTATGAGTTATGGTGATCAGGTTCGGCGCTCCGCTATACGCCAGCTTCATTCAAATGTAAAGAGTGCATAACGGGAAATGGAAGATGGTACTCAGAGATGTAAAACTGTCCAGTAAAAAAAGAAATCTTATTTTAAACGACGGGTGAAATAATGGGCTTCATCCGGTACGGTCACTTTTAGTATTTTATATGTATCAGTTAGTTGAATGTACATAACAAGTTATAAAATAACATGGCGGTTTCAGGCTAATTACTCATTTAGTTATGTGGGTTCAAAACTTGTTTTCCTTTTATTAAATCATTTATTAAATCGTTTACCGCTACATTCAACATACTTAACATCATTTCCATTGGAGAGCCATTTGTTAAATATCCACGGCCATCGTTAGCTGAAGAAACAATTCATGAACTATATAACCGGGATGGACCGGGGGGGGGGGGTATATCACAATTAGTTAAACAGTACACTTGGAAATCAAGTGAATTTTGAATGTTTTAGTTCACTTCTTAGAGCTAAGTTAACTGAACTTGTACAATGACCGAGTGCTAACTAGTCCGAGTTTAATCAGAGTGTTTATGTTTCTTGACAACCAAATCTGTCAGGTAAACAGAACAGCGATAATCTAGACTCGGTTTTACACTTGTTTACAGCTAGCAGAAATAGAATTAGTAAACCTGCAAGTTGAACAAAATTTAAAATTTTCTGATTGAGAAACACGCATGTCATTTTATTACCAAAAACTCTGGCACTATGGTGCTGTGATTTCTGACAGGAACTGATCGACAGAGCGTTAGCTAAACGGATCGATATGATTGATTTTAGTTAAGGATCAATTGCAAGATTTAGATCAGCATGGTGTAGCATACGATCTTTTTTTTTAATCATTCAAATTTGAAAGTAGTACAGGGAAGAGCATTACAGTGAAGAGAATTACATTGAGAATTATTACAGATAAGATCATTACAGTGAAGAGTAATACAGTGTAAAGTAGTACACGGAAGAGTCGTACAGTGAAAAGTAATACAGGGAAGAGTAGTACAATGTAAAGTAGTGCAGGGAAGAGTTGTACAGTGTAAAGTAGTACAGGAAAGAGTAGTACAGTGTAAAGTAGTACAGGAAAGAATAGTACAGTGTAAAGTAGTACAGGGAAGAGTAGTACATGGAAGATACATTTATGCCTAGGCACAGGGAAGAGTGTAGAGATATATTTATGTCTAAGTAAAGTCCGATTTGAACCCCGGCAACTGATAGTGTGCATTCAGGTTATCGCTGCTGGTGGAATATTTCACTGGATCTCACGCAGGGTGGCCTTTCAACTTGATGTACACAATCTTTATATTTTTAAAAAATGACAAAATATGAGCATGACGGATGTCAAGTGTCGTAAGTGTTGCAAGTTTGTAAACAAGATGAAAGAGGCACGAATATCTGAAACGGTGGGATGGGCTTGGAGGGGGGAGGGGGGTTCACATACATTTTCATTAATTACGTCATGTGCACTAATTATGTTTCCCGACATTTAATCGATGTGTGCCACAAGACATACGTCATATCTGACCCTGAGGCCTGAATAAAGACAAAGGCACTACTAGCTCACTGTGTACAGAACTGCAGGGTGTATGGAATGTTTAATGAATGGATCCACACGTTTCATAAATATTTATGGCCTGGATTCAAGTCGACTGCATGCCAAGAAAAAAATAATACACATACATGATACACATACATGATACACATACATGAAACACATACATAATACACATACATAATAAAACAGTATGTGTTGTTAAACCACAGAGAAGGGGACAAACAAAACAAACAACATGCTCAGCTATCCAGGCGAGTTAAAGAAACAAAACGTCAGGCCGTGGGTGAGCACCGTGTCTTTAGTTGCGGTGTGAGAAATGTACAACAACCTTGGCTCTAATCCCATTATATATTTGATGGAAGATTAGCCAGGGTCATTAAATGAAAGTATTGATTTAACGCGAGGAATGTGACCGCACACTCCCCCTTTCCTTGCTCTCTCTCTCCCCTCTCCCCTCCCTTAAACTTCATTCAGCTCATGATCAAACCCCCCCACACACACACACCCAGACCTAGCTTATCAGCTCAAGGGACGTCATTCCATGTCAGTGTCACTTAAACTGTTGTTGCTAAGAGTTGTCCGCCAGTGCTCCTCCCTATACAAGGGAAGGGGGGGGGGGTAGTTCAGCCGGTTCAAAAAGCTGTAGCGAGGTTGATTTAGTATTCATTATTTTTTTTTTAAACTGTTAAACCAAATATCTAATAAGCAGAAATTAACTTGGGAGTGTATATTAATATTACCACGAAATGGGTTTTAAAGAAACGAAATCCCTCGAGCGACTACGCCACACTTTTTAATAGGCGGAATGGGATGTAAACAAGCTGTTATACGGTTATGAATGCTGATTAGACGATGCCCACATTTTACACAGATTTCGGTGATGAGTGACCTCTGTGATACCCCCCCTCCCCCCAATAAGATCTCATTCTCGATTCCACCGATTCCTCACAATTACCAATTATGACAAAAGAAAAAAAAATCTAAATATATACTGTCCGTCTCAAGTCTGTCTGCTGCAGATCGAAAGTAAAGAATCAAGAATACTGTTTCCTGTTTACATTTTTGGCCTGTGTCTCACAATTCGATAAACGTTGTTTTTGATTTTTGTTTTTTTTTTTTTAATCTACAGTTTTAAATAGTTTCTGTCATTTTAAATATGACACTAGCAGTCTTATAATAGTGAAAAGTAATAACAGAACATTGTTATTCAAACTATTTGTTATTTTGGTTGTTGTTGTGTTTACAACAGATAGCGTTTTAAAACTGTCAGCCGTAATATATTTGTTTTATCGAATTCCGACAGTAAAAAAAAATAGCCGCGTTCATCATCGTAACAAATCTTGTTCATAAAATTATTTTTAAAAGTCGATTTAATATTTAAAAAAAAACGTTTCCAAAATGTATGGTATGTAAATAAACAACTCGTTTATCAATGATTTTATTTTTAAAACTAATTACTGCTTTAATTTGTTTTAAATTACACAGTAATAATATTTTACCAAGAATTACACTTAGACTATGTAATGTTACTGGTGAACAGACACCTCATCATTGCAACATTTCATCATTGCAACATTTCGATCATTGCAAAATCTCATCATTGCAACATCTCATCATTGCAACATCTCATCATTGCAACATCTCGTCATTGCAACATCTCGTCATTGCAACATTTCGTCATTGCAACATCTCGCCATTGCAACATCTCGTCATTGCAAAATCTCATCATAGCAACATTTCGTCATTGCAACATCTCATCATTGCAACATCTCATCATTGCAACATCTCATCATTGCAACATTTCATCATTGCAACATTTCATCATTGCAACATTTCATCATTGCAATATTTCATCATTGCAACATTTCGTCATTGAAACATTTCGTAATTGCAACATTTCATCATTGCAACATCTCATCATTGCAACATTTCGTCATTGCAACATTTCATCATTGCAACATTTCATCATTGCAACATTTCATCATTGCCACATTTCATCATTATAGGGTTAGGGCTTATGTTTGCAAAATGCACTTTATGCAATGATAAAATGTTATGGTGGTGAAATACTATAATGATGAATTGCTATTATGTTCAAATGTGCAATGATGAATTGCTATAATGATGAAATGATGAAATGTCTCGTATGATGAGATGTCAGGGAACCACTTTTACTATCATCATTACTGGAGAGTGTAAAGGATGAGTGGTTGAGGCAAAGAATATGCCGACTGCCGATGTTCGTATCCCACTCAATGAGAATTTTTTTTTACCCTTTCTTTAAAAAAAAAAAAATAAATAATTGATCGTTTAAGTTGTTAAAAGGTACACACAAACAACAACAAGCGTGCTTCTCACCTTAGTTCATAACGTAAATAGACACAACAATTACATAGAAATGTTCATGAAAACCTCAAAGTTGAACTAGGGTCTATCATCTCTATGCAACGTTTTGCAGGGTACACATTAGTACAATTAGGGTTATCTAAAATAGCGTGCGTGTTAAGTAGATGAAAATAACAGAAACAGCTATCCCCCGTAAAACATTGCAACATTACAGTGTACAACAACATTACAGTGTACAACAACATCACGGTGCACAACATTACAGTTACGCGACGGCCTAAAATGACAAGGGGAATTCCCGAAATAAGAATACTAAACACAAATAACATCAGCAAAGATCTCAGCCATATCTCCCTCTGTGCCCCCCCCCACCCCTCCCTCCACGGGTGCTTCTACAGGATCACCTAGGCCTGTAAGAAAGAGAACGAAGACGTGTCTAAATTATATTCCAAATTAGATTCAATTCAAACGTAAAAGTGGGCGTGTTATTTAGGCGGTAAGATGAGGGTAACGAGTTAAAAACCTTTTTTTTTTTTAAACAGGTGACGGATGGTTTAGCTGTTTAGCAGTGCAGTGCGGACGACTGTCTACCTGAGGTTCCCGGGCTCAATATTCACCGAGTCATGCGGGGATTTTACAGATCCTGCAGAAAGACCCCTCTCCCCAGGCACTCCCAGCTCTAGATGGGTACCTGAACATTGGAAGCCACACAATCCCATAGCATGTGAAAGAGATGAATTCTACACTTCATCTGTCCCGATGGTCCAAAGGACTTAAACCTCGGAGCTGAATACAACGACATGGGGACAACATTCAATGGATACCCACCCCCTACTATGGCAATGGCACAATGATAAACGAGAAAAATAAAGTATTGAATTTTTCAGAACACATTGCCAGTGTGTTGTTACGACACATCACCTTGACATACCCTGTTATGTTATGAGCAGACAGACGTGCTAGTCAGTCAGCAAGGTGAACAGTTAATTAGATTTCTGAGATGTATGCAGATGAAAAAGGTAAAAGACCAGACACACATGAAAGAGGTAAGATACCAGACACATGAAAGAGGTAAGAGACCAGACACACATGAAAGAGGTAAGATACACACATGATAGAGGTAAGAGACCAGACACAAATGAAAGAGGTAAGAGACCAGACACACATGAAAGAGGTAAGAGACCAGACACACATGAAAGAGACCAGATACACATGAAAGAGGTAAGAGACCAGACACAAATGAAAGAGACCAGACACACATGAAAGAGGTAAGAGACCAGACACACATGAAAGAGAACAGACACACATGAAAGAGGTAAGAGACCAGACATACGTGAAAGAGGTAAGAGACCAGACATACGTGAAAGAGGTAAGAGACCAGACACACATGAAAGAGACCAGACACACATGAAAGAGGTAAGAGACCAGACAGAGTGAACAATAAAACTGGATAAAGAGGCAGACGGGATACATTTTTTTTATAAACACAAAAGTACTGGAACAAGTGCAAACCATGGCTGGCAGGGTGTAACTAGGTGACCTCCTTACACGTCCCGCAAATCCCCAGGTAATGTCTGTACACCTAAACATCCAGGTGTAATCAGCCGTAACTGAGTCAAACGTGAACAGGTAAAGTGCGAACCGAAGAAGTCAGTGGGGGAGGGGTGTGGGGGGGACATGTAATCCTTACCCAACCCACTTTGTCCCATCCAAATTAAAACTCCACCTCTTACAGACCATTACGTGCAGTAACTCAGTGTTGCACAATGTCAAGTCAAACAATACCAACAGTCAAACAATAAAGAATCTTGACAGCATTAAAGAATTGTTGTATGACAATAGCGTGATCCTAAGCGGGCTACAGGTGACCCCAAATATTTCTGGACATTGGGATGTGATGGGGTGGGGGGGGGCGTCTATTATATAAGATCAATTTCCTCCACAAGAGAAAAGCTATAAAAACGACGTTCATTTAAAGAGAAAATAATAAATAGTTGATAAAAGGTTACCGGGGGGGGGGGGGTAACGTCTCTCCCAGGGGGGGGGGGAGGAGGAAGTCAGGATGAAAATATTTGTACGGATAAAAGTAAAAGCCTGGTAGTGGGGTAGGTCATACAATAAATACATCCTTTTTGTGCTTGTATTCGAACCTTTCAATTAGTTTTACGACATACTATTGTAGTCAGTGCTTCGAAAGACTGAACTGTATAACATGAAGGTGTGAGTATAATCATGTGTAGGTGGGCATGAAGGGGGGGGGTGCATCTACACTTACTGCGTCTAAATCTGTAGGTAGATACCAAGTCAAGCGTGACCACAGAGTATTTCACTACTACTGACAGCTTTAAGTTCCACGTATTTCCCACGCCTAGCTCATCACGTGCTGTACACTACTGTACACTCGTGGATAGTATCACTTGTTATGAATGACCCGGGGGTCCTAGGCAATTGGGGGGGGAGGAGGGGGAGGGAGCATGAAACTTTTGGAAAAGACCAATTAGAATGACCACATTCATTAATGAAATAACCCCAATCACATTTTAGAAGATGACGATGGAGAAGTAAATGACTCAGTTAAAATGACCGCAAGAACTGTGTGTGTATGTGTGTGCGTGACGCAGGTTAATGTTATTGTCCAGTCTCTTGATTTCCATTTCATGTAAACCTCTATGTGTCTCTGGAGCGGTCAAGGTTCAAACCACCGCATTTCTCCCAACTAACAAAGTGTTTAATATCAAGGCACAGCCTTTGAATCACACACAATACTACATATGGGCATAGAAGTGCGTGAATGGATGCATGAGTTCCCGGCACCTAGCAATGACATCAACTTACACAGCCGACACATACACGTTAACATTACTACATGATCATACATATAGTTAAGATGAGGTTAGTATGTGTAAGAAACAGACAAGTAACCTCTGTCAAGTACAGACAAGAGAGATGTGCAGTCAGAGAGAAGTGACTCATCCAGACACGTTGGTTTAAGTGGGGGGGGGGGAAAGCAGGCAGCAGTGAAGAAACACCATACCAGTAGAATACTAATAAAATACATCCTAGGTATACAGAAGGAGTGACATGATGCAAATCAAAATTAATGATTGGGGTCGTGGGGTGGGGGGAGGAGGCGCTCCAATGTCCCTGTGTTTTCATTATGGTTTTAATATATTTTATTTATTTGTTTTTTTTTTTACTAGCAACAGCTGTAGTTGGACCTGTACAGTTAATGTGTGAGATCCGATAAAGTGGATGTCATGTCAGTGACAGACGAAGCAGTGACAAGAGTATTCATATGTCTGTGCAGCCAGCCAACATCAATTGGGCGTGTCCCGCCATCTCCCGTCTGCTGAGACGTTCACACCACACCAAGGTGTGACAATATGGCGGTAAAGCAACTAACAGGGCAGATGAGTGATTCATCAAGAACCTGTCACTAGATGAGGGCCAGTGTTTGTGATGTGGGACAGAGATGGTAAAAAAAAATAGGGTGGTGGCATTTTGTTGGTGTGATTTACTGGTATAGAAAAATAAAAAGTTCAAACTGATATGTCAAGTAAAATGTTGAGATCATTAACTGCTGACTCTGTGCCTTCACTGTCAAGAAATGTCTAGAGATTCAATTATTATATTTTTTTTTTAAAGTGTATCATTAGTCCACTCACAGTATGTATGTTATCACTCCAATACTCCACATGTCAGTAGCCAATGATAAACTGTCGTAGCTGACCACTTCTGGGGCTGTGGACATGAAGAGACAGAATTAGAAAGATTGTTTGTTTTCTTTTTTTTCACAAAAATCAAAATCCTAGCAGAGTTAATAAATATTTTATAGTACAAACTTATAAAAGTCTAACATGAATCAATTATCAAGTATTAAACACACAACACAAGTCTTGAAGAGCTGGATGATGAGGCAATGTTTACAAGTTCAATCACAGTGGCATTCCTAATGGGCCCTGAAAGCAAGGCCTGCCTTCCACCTATGAGAGGTCATAGGCAAATATACTTTTCGAATTCATTCATTAAAACAGTTGTATACACTCATTAAAACAGTTGTACTCACCCATTAAAACAGTTGTATACACTCATTAAAACGGTTGAACTCACCCATTAAAACAGTTGTATACACTCATTAAAACAGTTGTACTCACCCATTAAAACAGTTGTACACACCCATTAAAACAGTTGTACTCACCCATTAAAACAGTTGTACACACCCATTACAACAGTTGCACACACCCATTAAAACAGTTGTACACACTCACTAAAACAGTTGCACACACTCACTAAAACAGTTGTACACACCCAAACAGTTGTACACACCCATTAAAACAGTTGTACACACTTCGATACCGAGGTCAGAGCAAATAATGCGGTCATGGGTCAAATGGGTCGCAAAATTGGATGGGTCACATGGGTCAATGTTCCCTGACCAACGACCCATCCTTAAAACAGTTGTACACACCCATTACAACAGTTGTAACACACCCATTACAACAGTTGTACACACCCATTACAACAGTTGCACACACCCATTAAAACAGTTGTACACACTCACTAAAACAGTTGCACACACTCACTAAAACAGTTGTACACACCCAAACAGTTGTACACACCCATTACAACAGTTGAACTCGTTGGATACCGAGATAACTTCAGATTTATACCAGAAGGTTGGTTCACTGCACTGATGGAGTATCTAACCTCCAGACACAAGGGCACTCACCCACAAACTCTGCAGTCCCCATCAGAGCCCTGATATCATCCTTTTCAGTTATTTTCTGTGCCAGACCAAAGTCAATAAGTTTAATGTTTTGAGAGTTCCGGTTCAGCAGCATGATGTTCTCTGGCTGAAATATTCAAATACTAAGTATAGTACAGCTATAATACATCTATAATACATATATTATACAGCTCAGAAACATCCGAATCACAATGTACGATAATATTTTAACACCAAAAGATCTTCACTCATAATAATACACTCAGCTTCTTAAAGACAATAACAAAAAAAAAAGACAAATAACAAAAAAAAATGTTTTCTGCTTATTAGAGAGAACGCAAAACAAAGACCAAGAGTTACGCACCTTGAGGTCAAGGTGTGCAATATTGTTGTCATGGAGATGTTTGACGCCTTGCAAGATCTGAGCAATAAAAGCGGAAGCTTCCTCTTCCCCTAGATGATCTTTCTCTGAGATGTAATCAAAGAGCTCACCACCGGTCACACTGTGGGCATTAACAAGATAATAATACAATACACTTTCATATTTATTACAACAAATACTGGCTGACTTATTGAACTGTTAAACACAATAAATATTCTCTTTTTTTTCTGGTAATTTGTTTACAGCACACATGAGTTACTAGATGAAATAATTTTAAGCAGATTTCCCACACGCAAACGTTGATTTAAAAAAGAACAGCTCTGATGGTGCAACTGTTTAAAAGTTAAACTGATTGGGCTCTAATGTGCTCATTTGTCTGGGAGATTGTGGTATTCACCCACTTTAGAGACATAAAAAAAAAGGATTATGAGCATCTTCTCAAAACTGCCAAGAATATACTCAACTATCCCTCTTAACCACACGACACCTCTCACAACCAACCTCTGCAGATACCGGTATTTTACAACTATCCCTCTTAACCAAACGACACCTCTCCCAACCAACCTCTACAGATACCGGTATTGTACAAACGTTTTCAAAACCAAGAAACAAAAACGAAAAAATTCATACTGAAGAGGTTAAATGATGAACACACAGATACTCTTACACCGATGAATGATATTTTCAGACCTGGTAAGTGATGACCTATATAAGTAGAACATTTCAAGCTGTGTTTCTTACGATATCACCCACAAACATCTACTTGCAGAGCGGACTACTAACACGAGTGCTCTCATTAACCCACTTCTGCATCAAAAACGTATGAAATGAGGGTCAAGCTACTACCCCCCACCCTCAGATCTTAATTGCTGCATTAAAAAAAAACCTAAACAGTATTAAAAATGATGACTTGATCCACCTTGAAACTGAAAACTTTAACCTCCATAAAACCGTTGACTTGTAATTAGTCATAGAAGTGAAGACCGACGTGAATTCATTTCAAAGAAAAATAACTATTCACCATTACTTCATATATACTGTGGTTGTCATATGTTTAATCAAAGGACCACACCCACATGCCATAGGAACAAAAAAAAATGTGCTAGTCCGTAGAAATTAGACATTATTAACTTATTGTTTTCCCATGTTAAGCATATTTATTTACTTCATACCAATAAAATAACTTTGTAGAAAATTATATAATGTACGCGTGAGCGTATTCAATAGCAGTCACGTGCTTGTAAGTAAAAATCAAAAAGTGAATCTTATTTCAAAATCTGTGATTTTTTTTTTTAATTGAAATATACACATTCATAAATACATGCACACAAATACAAGTTGTACTCGGGGGAAAAAATGATAAATTTAGTGGTCCACGTGTATGAAACGAATGAAGTGGTCTGTTAGAATAGAGCTCGCTGTGATATATCATTTGGTTCTGCACGTCTATAATGGTGTACATAAACTAATGGGGGGGAGGGGCAAATGCCCAGGGGCCCGGCGATTTTTAGGGGCCCGGATTGAGCTGGCCAATCAACTATTGTAAATATTATTATCACCACGGGGGTGCCCGTGACAGCCCTGCCCAGGGGCCCAAAATTTCTGTCGGTGGGCCTGTTTAGAAGTTTTGTCTTCGCTCACAATAAATAAAAAAACCATCACTATTAACATAGTATTCTCTGAAGATTTGAATGTCTTCCATACAACAAAGAGAACGGGCGACAAGTCGACCTATATTGCTGTGTCTAGTATTGGATTAGCTTTTCCATGAGAAATTTCAAAAACAAAAAATGTCATTAATGAAAACAAGTTTATACATACGGTAATTATAATTTTACTCATAAAATACTTATTATACTTTGATCGCAATCAATTGCATCTAGACGAGGATAAGTTTTCTAAAAAAAATAATTATTCTTCTCTGGAGAAGTAAAAGTATTTTGATGTATACTGTGGACGGGGGGGGATGTTTCAAGTCAACCACTAAATGACATTTTCTTGTCATGCTAAGAACAAGAACTAGTCAGCCGAGAGGGGGGGGATCACTTGAGTGAAGTAAGTTCTTGTTGCCGGATGACACCATTGTACTGTGTGTGGACATGTTGACCCAACACGCCGGACCTACGGTAAACCGAGTAAAGCCTCTGTTGACATTTGACCTCTGATCCCTCAGACCTGGCCGCTGTGGGCACAGAAATGTAGCCAACCAAATTTACTTTTCCAATTGTTGGCAGCAGTCTCTGAACTCTGGAGTCTCCCACCCCCCCTTTTTTTTTCCAATCCCCAACCCCCTCTCCAGGTAGCGGTTTTACTATGATCTCGATCCCGGTAGCTATGACGACACACATCACTATAACGCCATTAAAGCAGAGAGGTCACAGTAATTCAGTGCTGCCCAACTGGATATTTTTTCACCAGACATAAATATTTTTTTGAGAAATCTAGATATAGATATAGTAAAATTCTGACAAATAATAGATCTGGCTAATTTTATTAAGTCGTGTATATATACGCTGTTGTATATTTAGTATAATCTAGATAGTTTTCATATTTTTATGGATAATTCTTCAATGAAATGTTGGCAGCTCTGGTGAATCTGGGTCACTGAGAAGTAATATTACTGGGGTGCTGAATGGGCTGAAAACCCGGAAGATTCTTATCTGCCGCCATATAATATCTACACAACTGAATACGACACAACAACAATTACATTTTTTAGAAAAATCACAAAATTCAAAATGTTCATATCTTTAAAAAACAAAAACAAAAATACAACGTTTGGCGATTTCGGCAGTTTTGCGTTCTATTTCCTCGTGTTGCTTACAATGACGTATTTACTGACGGATGTTTTTTAAACAATGAAATCTATTTTCCATTGAATGGTGTCTGAAATTTGCATTAGTATACAGGCTCGGTCACTGAAGTGCAGAAAACATGAGTAAACAGCTAAGCTAATGAAGGTAGTTGATTAAAACCCAATTCTTGGCATCATATTGCATGAGATGAAACTTCTTTCACCAGTGCACGGTTTAGCACTATGTTATCCACAGTAGCTGGCAAGTTGAGTGTAATGAAGCAGCAGTCGGAAACTGTTGGATCCGGAAAGTATTGTGTGTCCATTAGAAAATTGTGTGGAAGAAAATAAACCAAATTCCACATTAGTGATTTTTTTGCTTTTTAATTTAACAGATACACATTCATAAGCAAACCTGCCTAAAACACAAGTCGATCAGTAGTTTGATTTTCAAACCCATCTACAATATAGTGTTTTAGAGACTAAAAACTAAGTGGGAGACCAACATTAAGTTGGAATGGTGTGTCCAGTGTCTCTTTATCGTAGTTCAAATCAAGTCATCAAATGTGGTATGTACAACATAAATAAACATTACCATTAGCATCTAAATGTTGACAGTGACAAGTGTTTCCTGACATACGTTTAGCATATATTCACAACGTTTAGCATATATTCACAACGTTTAGCATATATTCACAACGTTTAGCATATATTCACAACGTTTAGCATATATTCACGACGTTTAGCATATATTCACAACGTTTAGCATATATTCACAACGTTTAGCATATATTCACAGAAATATCACAAAGTGTGTTGATTGGATAAGACAAGCTCTTAATGTTTCGAAATTACACTTTTGGTTGAGGGTTAGGTGGTGGGGAGAGAGGGAAATTGTAATGGGGAAAAAATGTCAATTCTTAATAAAGCATTTTTTTTACAGTGTAGGGCTATTCACCAAAGTGACGTAAAACAAAGAATTAACAAAGCGATTTTAGAAACACTGCCATTATCTCTGGGCGATTGCTTCAAATAATGCTCATGTGGAGAGTAATAGTAATGATAATAATAATACACATTATAGACTCAGTTTAGACGTTTTAGTTCCATTCATCGCAGGGAGCAAATTACAACTCTCAGAGGTTAATGGCTCCTTTGATCAACATGTTTCTCATTGCTCAATCGAACGGAAAACAAATGCACACATACGTTACCCACTGTCGACTCAACTACGCACTACCTGAGAGAGTTACGAAAATAAACGAGAAATGTAGGTGTGGTGGTATGTCGGCAACAACTCTTTTCACAGTGGAACTAATTAGAATTAAGTACTACAACAGGGCTGAACGTTTCACTTAATGTAAGCTTGAAAACAAGTTTCCAAAATGACAACAAAATTTGAAAGACAAATGAGTCGAGGCAAGTGTTCCAGACTCGTATTTTCTAAATCACTACGGGCAGCCAGTAATGTGGAGTTTAAGTGCACCACTTATTATTGTCAATAAAGTCATAAAAAGAGGCAAGAATAAGAAAAAAAAATGTAAACAGAGGATCTCACTTTCAGTGACGATGTCGTAATGAATTTTACAAGAATCAAAATACAACACATATTTGTATGTATACATAAACACGATTCTTATTTATTCATAAATTGTTAAAAATAAATTCGACCAATGAGCAATGGCGTTAACTAACAAGAGAGCGATTGTTTTCTTTAATTCTGTAAAGTTCAGTGTTACATTTGAACATCTTTTTTTTCTCCCTAACTTATCATTTTTTATTTATTAAATATTTGATCGCCACTGTTGTTTTTGTATTTGTTGTTGTTTTTCTTTTTTTGTCTCTTTTGTTAAAACTGTATAGTATTTCATCAGTATTTTCAAACTTCATTTATACTGTTTTGATGAGTCGAAATACCATTAGGCATTAGTGAAGATACAGCCAAGACCATAACTAGACGGAGAAAATTAACAGACAAATAAAGTAGAGGGAGTTGGAAATTACAGGAAGTCAAAGAAAACCTATCGGATTCATAGAGAGGCGAGCAGGTAAACGAAATACGTGCATAGGAAATTTCACAAGACACAAGCGCAAAAAAAGGGGTGGGTTCAGAGTTTAAAAAAAAAATATTATTTTTGGAGAAAAATGGCAGCGATTTCATAAACAATGTCCTCATTCCTGCATGGGAGTGTGATTTTATCTGGTTAAAACATATTTGTTTTTGTTTCTATTTAAAAAAAAATGTTTTCCGAAAACACTCGGATTACTTTCTATATATAGGTTGCGTTGACCGGCGGTCAAAATGGCGCCGTATCTACCGTGTAAAATTGGATCGGTGTGGGTGGGCGTGGGTTCTTCGGACCGAGGAGCGTCTCACCAAAATTAGCGCATCTCATTTTGATAATCATAATTAATATGAAATTAAACGATGCAGAAACAAAATACAAAACACTCGTAGCATTTCTGAACCCAACCCGTCTAAGGTATCCAAACAAATATTTGTGTGAGTTCTGGGGTTTAAGTGACAGTGTGTGGGCACAGTCTGACCGGTATTGGTAGCTTCAAAACAATGTACGCAGCGAGTTCAGGTTGGAGATACGTAGATGTACCGGTAAACAGGAATGGGGTGGGGACCAATACAACTGCGAGTGGCATGCTAACGAGGTGCTGGGAAAGGGGGGGGGGCACTGATGATAACTAGATTTTAAATATTCACCCCATCTTGATAAATGATGCGCCTAGTTTAACCAATGGTTTATCCATCATAATCTAATTTGGCAGGTGTGTGTGTGTGTGTGTGTCTGTGTGTGTGTGTCTGTGTTGGGCCCCGGGTTAGGGGGTGATTTAGTATAAAGTGTTTTAAAACTCAAATATAAAACTATAAAAAATACACTAATATTCATAACTGGATGCTTCGAAAATTGAAAGCATCTCATTATATACACGAGTTTCATTCAGTTTATATATATATATATACAGTCGATTCCGCTTAATTGGGACACATCGGGACCGAGGCTTTTTGTCCCAATTAAGCGGCTGTCCCAATTAAACATACGAATTTACTATTGGCTTCTTGGTTTGGTTTCTTTGAGATTTGTCCCAAATAAGCGGCTGTCCCAACTAACCGTTGTCCCAATTAAGCGGAATCCACTGTATATACATATAGCAGACTTAATTTATTCTTCAGCCTGTGACAAAAACAATTTTTATTGTCGCCTTCCATTGTGTCTCTAGACGACAGTACAATTAGGCAGACACTGATACGCAGGAGATTGTGACACATTAATTATATTTCAAGAAATAGTTTACATGTAACATATACTTATGTATATTTATTTACATGCATAGAGTAACAAATCAGCTTTTTTTGTTGTTGTTTTTTATTTCGGCGATTTAAAACTAAAACAACCAAGTCTACAGCCGACCAGCTTCATACATGTCTGACCTCAACTGCACCATCCCCGAGCTCCTCCATACACACACACACACACACACACATTCAAACGGTTTATTATTACTCATCTACCTGACATTCACAGGAAGTGGAGGAAAAAAAATTCTCCTGGAATAATTTTCTTTTTATACACTCAAAATAGTTTCTCGATGTTTGGAATTGTTAATGCAGCTTCGAAATACGCTTTCAAGAAAAGCTCACCAAACAAGACTGAGCACAACAATAGAACTTTTTTTTTTTCATATCTATATTACGCAGTAGACTGAAAGGTAATAAAATGAAAGAATGACTTTAAAAAAAAGAAATACATCTCCCCCCACATTCATTCATACAAAGTAGTAAACAAATAGGGGAAAATCTCGCCAGAGGTATTTTTAACTCGTTGGAAAGAATTCATGTCTAAACGCCCTGTCTACCTTACATACCCTGAGCCAATACATTTTGCAGATCGCATGAAAATATTTACATCATTAGGGAAAATATAGAATTTCAAATCTAAAAATAGACCAATGTTAGTCGGTGTGAGTTGATAACACTTATGTGTTATGAACAATCAGCGCGACAAGCATCATTTGTCGCAGAGTTGGCACTGCAATAAACGTGTCGATAAACCCAGAAATAAAATAATCTGATTGTTCTTTTGTAAGCTGATTTCAATGTCTTTAGACTATGGCATAAAACTGCGCATTGGCGTACATGTGTGAGTGCATGCATGCATGTGAGCGCGCTAGCTTATCTGTGTTGTAAAAATATCTACAGGAGCAAAGGCCGTAAAGTCACGATCAGTGAACGGACACAAACATGCATGTTTATGTGGAGGTGTTGTTTGGTTTACGGCGCTCCGAGAATTCCGTCAGTTTGAGGCAGATCATGCTAAGTGGCAAATCTACTCCTCCTGAGAGAGTACAGGTTTATATCTCGGCCTCAAGCTCACCGGAATAACTTGGTAGGTCATGGACGACTAGACATTAAAAGCTCGTTTAGCAGCCACTAAAGAATAACTCTGGAGACCACTGCTTCACCGGACACCTACGGACAATGCATATTATTACAAATAGGACGCTGTACACTTTGAATAATTTGTAATAATTTTTTGTTGATTTTAAATTGGTGTAAATAAAGTAAAATATTACATGAATTAATGTAATCGTGTTCGTTTTTTTTTCTTCTTTTATTCTATATACCTGTACGTGTTTAAAGTTGTTTATTTTGTATGTTTCGATAAATGAATGTACAAATCGAAAGGACGTGCATAAATTAAATAGATAACTCTACATGTAAAGTCGTAAAATGTGTCAAGAGAAGGTAACTCTAATCTTATAATCACTGTTGTTGTTTTTACAGGGATACAAATGCTGTTATTGAAGATTATTTTTGTTGCTGTTTGGTTAACATGTTACCAACGAAAAGTATATCACAATAATTTAAGCCATCTGAATGATGGGTAGTGTGGTGGGTATCAGTCATCATTAACACACGACTACTACAATCTCTGGGACACAATCATCATTACCACATGTCTACTACAATCTCTGGGACTCGCACGTCTCGACATTAATGATCGCACTCTGGAAAATGGTCGAGGGTGGAAGTATCTTTGGCCTAACGGTAAACACACACATACATATATATATATATCAGGACTAATCAACATATAAAATCCCCAATCACTGACTGATATAATTAGTTATCGGTATGAAAAGTGAATGGAGCAGTGGCTAACAATCCTGGCATAAAAAAAAAAAACAGAGATAGCCTGATCCCCCCCCACACAAACCAACATACAGACGCACAGATGAAACTATGAAAAGACAAGCTGGTGGGTATGTCAGTCTGTGTGTGGTCCAACATTAACTCTAAACACAATTCTAGACTTGTCAGACTTTCAGGTACTCCATTCATTAGAAGACAATTCACCTGACAAGTAAGATGAAAGTCTGTGTCAGGGACGGACACCGATGTAGTCAACGACATCTGCATGCACGAACCTTTTCACGTAATATTCAGAGCTACACTATTATTTTTTTGTGACCCGCATTAAAGTCAATCAAGGGCCGCATGTGGCTACAACAGTCCCATCAGACAATTTCGTAAGTAATAGACTATCATTTACACAAAACACAAAAAAAAGGTGTGCAACTGTTGAACAGACCGAAATGAGACATAATTATGTAGCATGTGTCTGTGTAAAGCATAAAAGATAAATGTGTATAAATAGTGTGTTATCTGCAGATAGCGATAACACTATTCCCTCGCAGAACGTACAGTCTCGTAAATTGAAAAGTTGAGTAATGGCAGTACATACTGGTGTGTGTGTGTGTGTGTGTGAATGGGGGGGGGAGGGGAGAGCACCGCTATTAATAGTTATCGACAGCTCTACTCGTGTGAAGAATAAAAATATAGTTCGATAAAAACTTCTAAAGAACACATTAGATCTACAAAAAGTATTATATAAAATAGTCCGCCATCATGAACTGTCATGAGAAAAAAATAAATTTGAGGAATAAAAAAAGACATAACGCAACGGCCAGGTAATCATCACCCTGACACCACCTGGTAAGTCCTTAAACGTCATTCCCATACTCAAATCTTTCACTGTATAAATGGAACAGCAAAGTCATTCCATGATACTCCTTGCAGAAGTCTCGGGACAAGAGCATGTTGTTGGACATGGCCGGTTAATGTTTTCACCTCATTGCGGCCAAAACTGATACACAATGACATGGCCGGTTAATGTTTTCACCTCACTGTGGCCAAAACTGATTCACAGTGACATGGCAGCTCACTGGAACATTTATGAACAGCCGGTGTGGTCAGGAACCAAAGGTTTACTACCAAGTTGATAACAGTAACTGCTGGTTGCACAATGAAGGGGTAAAGTCAGACTATAACCAATGAAGATGATAAGTTCATAGCCAATGAACAACTAAAAAAATAAATAAAACAATAACCTGACAGAGTGACAAAACTACTTAACTCTTGAACATGTAACATTATAATGAAGTCTGAAGACTATCAGTCACAGCGGGGTTGGGGGGGGGCGACATTCCACAGTCCCTATGCATCGTTTCATTGTACAGACAACAGCACTCTCCAAGTCATTAACACGTAAGTGCTGGAGATAACATTGGATGTAATAGACAAGTGGGAGAGGAATATGGGGCAAGACGTTACAACATGGCGACGTGCGTGAGGAAATTGAAGAGGGAAACAGTACTGGTGAAAATAGAACCAGCTGATTTTTTTTTTGTTTCTCTTTCTGTTCACGGCAGGTGTGGAATGTTTGTAAAAACTAGGTCATGGCTCATCTTGATAAAAAAAGAAGAAACCATTTTTTTTTTCTGTAAAAGAGTACAGGATGAAGAACAGTGAGCATTTGGTTGGTAAACTATGAGAAGTGACAAAAAGAGTGGGATTTAGTTCTGTGAAGAAAAAAAAATTATTTGATAAACTGTAAAGATAATTGAAATGAGACACTTTTGTCTTAACGGTTAAAAGAAGAGAGAGAGAAAAAAAACAACAGAAATACTCTGGCATGGTCTTGTCTGTATTTCTCTAATACATGATGGACAGACATAACTGTATCAATCTCTATGTGTGTGTGTGTGTGTGGACGGAGAGTGAAGGGGTGCCGTCCACAAGTTTTGTCATGTTCCAGATTAGGAAAACTAAAATCTAATCACGTCGCGCTGCGCCAGAGGTCAGCCTACCTATTTGCATAATGAAATCAATGAGACGTTTAGCATGGGCGTGACCAAGTGGTGGGTGAAACAACCAGACCCAGGGGTAGAGAGAGGAGGAGAAGCGTGGAGGATTTTTTTTTTCCTCCCTAATAATCCACAAAAAAAGTGAAAACATTCAGGCGAAGGTTACAAAAATTCAGGATTCGATATAAATGGTATATTTGGATTGTGAAGCCGGAAGGCCCAGTAGAGGTACGAGACATACCGAGACCCAGAAACAAATGATCAGATCTAATCAAGCGCCAATCAACTTTATGGTAGAGTCCATTTTACAATAATCATGCTTTGTATATATATATATATATATATATATATATATATATATATATATATATATATTAAAATATTACAACAGGGGCAACATTAGATTGCCATAAATGCGAAACCTCAGACTGAACTTATTTTTTTAAAAGTCCTCTAGATTGAGCGATGTTGATAGATCCCACAAATCATTAATGGACAGTTTATGTAGTGGAGGGTGCAGTGGCTTCATAGACACCACCAGTGCTTGATTTAAGAAAAAAACCAGTGCCGGGGATGACAAAAAATTTCTGCAGAAATGTCTATGATTTCATCCCCGGCAGGGATATATTAGCTAAAGCAGAGCCGGTGATGACAGTTCTGAGTGCCGGGGTTTTCCCCGGCGGTAAATCGAGCCCTGGGACCACGTAAGAAATATATAGGTGACTGGACTGACCAGGATTTAAACCCGTAACCTACAGCTTGGAAACGGGCTTGCAAAAATTGAAGCTGAATGAGTTACTCCCAAACTGAACTAGACATTTCAATATATCCCTGGTAAACAGATATAATGTTTCACATCTTAGTAAAACATTGACAGGTGTTGCGACAAAACAGCACCGATCTAGATCCGCACATTCAGAATGTATAAATATTGTGTCGGCAATTCTTAAACTCTATTCTACTTTGCGCTTTACCATTACATTTACCTATTTACAACTTGAATTCGGTTCACGAGACATACGTGCATAATTATAATCGATTACCATAAATTATATAAAGAGAGGCCCGGGGGTGGGGGGGAGAGATAAGACAAATCCTTTAGTCCCGCGGTTCTCATCCTCTGTAGCGACTGTACTGGTCATTTCAAACGTAAATTATGCGTCGCTGCGTACCCCTGCATAACCCTATCTCGTACCCCTTGGGGGTGCACGTATCACCCATTGAGAACCGCATTGGCTTTGGTCTACCACAGGCCTTAATGTCTTGATATACACGTAGTATGACGGAATGGTCTGAATCCCATGTTCATATTTCCTAGAGTAACCATCCAGGAGGTGGCTTTCTGGTTCAATCCTTAACAAGTAATTAAATGTGGCTTTTTTTTTTGTTGTTTTAATCCTTACCAGGTAATTAAATATCTTCAAAGTAACCGGAGTAAAATATCAACATCAACAAAAAACTGGGAAGTCGATAAACAGTGGTGACAGTATGACCGCGTCGATCACTGTGTATACTGGCGGCTTGTTTGGCCAACTGTTGCTGATGATGATGTGTTGGGCAGATAAGTGAGTTGTTATCCGGCCGACTGCTGGTGTTCATACATCAGCGGCCAACAGTTATGTCCGGACACGCCCACAAGTGGGTCAGTAAACAAGGAGACTTGAGATCAATGCTTACCGATCATTTAGCGGCAGCAGCACCACCCCCACGTCTCCCTCCCACAGCACTGAACTTTACCTGCTGTGGGGGACGTTAATCACCAATACTCGCCGGGGCTATCGATCAGTCATCGGTGGATTACGGTGAAATTGAGGGGGGAAGGGGGGGGGCGACGTCCTGCCGGCACAACAGTCGCTCAAAAAAAAAACGGAAAATAAAACCAGTCCAACGACACACCTTGTTTTCCGGTTGTGATTGTTGTAGTCGGTAAAAGTGAGAATGGTATTGGAAGCTGAGTAATCATATTCGGTAAAAGTGAGAATGGTATTGGAAGCTGAGTAATCATATTTGAGTCATGCAGATCCTGGTAGGCGACCAGTAGGAGATACAGAAAGGGAAAATATGTAAAAAAAAGGCAACGAACAAGGCAGGGGTGTGCAAAATTTAAAAACCGCGGGCTACAATGGTTTTTTTTTATTTATTTTGACGGAAGAGACTGTAAGAGGCCTGATGGATTAGTTACAATGAAACAATATATAAATGAAATGTCACGGCCCGGGACATTCAACTTGGCCAGTGGGGTGAAGCTTGTCCATGTCTTAGGTTAAGCCCACAAACTAGACCTTAACATGAATTAAGGAAACCAACAGCAGAGCATGAGAAATAAAGGCTGGTCGTCACAGAGTTAACTGCCAATGAGACAGTGAAACAAACACAAAATGGGTGAGTTGAAATTTAAAAAAAAAAAAAGGATGTGTTCAAAGGTCGCAGACCTGACAGTTAAGTCTGCCCAAGTTTGTCTTCGGCCTACTGAATTGTGTCAGACAGTTCGCTGATGTGCATGACTGGTGGGGGGATGTGAAATTATTGGGGAGGGGGCTGTAACATCAATGACAAAACGTTATTCAGCGAATGAAAGTTGGTGAAACAGACTTAAAACGGTTTATGGGGGGTCATGGTACAGGCCAAATGACCAGATCGCCGTGAGCCTGAGTGAGATCAACACGCAGACACGTTGTGTGTGTGTGTGTGTGTGTGTGTGAGTCAACCAGAGAACGTTATCTATGAGAGGGTGTGATCCCTGATCAGTGTTATTGGGGACAATGTCTTGGGACGAAAATGAACTGTTTCTTGTTTGTTTTTTAACGTCGGTCACCAACTCTAATCCACGTATGGCGAAGTACATGCATATGTAAGATACATAATAATATGACCTAAATTTCGTGCACACTAGCGTCCCCCCGCCCCCCCCCCCCAATCTCGATAGACCCCAGTCCCATTATTCTGTCACAGAAACAAGTTTCGTAGTTTCTAATCCTGGTACGTCTACTGGAACGCGTTTCTAATCCAGTGCATAAAGAAAAAATAAACCCAGTGTCTACATAAAGCCGGTGTAAGTCACCACAAAGCCATTTATAACCTCTAGTTATTTACATTCAAACAAACACGCATGCGCTTAAAACCCTAAGAATTATTTAATTCTTCTTCTCTCCTATCATTGGATATAAATAAATACACGAGTAGGCACAATGAATAAAAGAGATACAGTAGACTAGATATGAATGAATTGCCGCGGGTCGGTGTCTAGCTGGTGGACGCGAACAATGTAGGGGTCTTTCTGGGAGAATAGATTATTTCTCAAAAACAAAAAAAAAAAATATTTATATATATTGGGCCGTGGTGGGGTGTGGGGGTGTGGAAGACCATAAATAAATCCATCATCTTCATTATCTCTTCTTATCTGTTAACATTTATTTTAAAACTTTACAGTTGAAATATATTTACAAGAAAACGTGTGTGCAGTAGAGAATGTAATCAGGTAAGAAAAAAAAACAACAGACGGGAAGGTTAGGGGGGGGGGGTGATGGTGGACGAAAGTAGCCGGAGATGATCCTGACACTTGGCTGAAAGTGGGTCGAGGTCACAGACTGCTGAAGAGATATCACGATGAGGTCAGTGGTTATCTCCTGAACCTACCATATAACCACCAAATCGAAACTTCTTTTTTTTTTCCGGTTGTCTCTGGTATACAGAATCGTACCACACATCATATGGGGGCATAGCTCTCCTCCCCCCCCCCCACCCCCCACCCTTTTCCGGACAGCGCATCAACAGATTGACAGAGTGACGAACTTCTCCAAAGCTGGGTCTGCAATTTGGCCCCACAAAGTTCACACGACGGCTCTGACGAGTCTCCGTTATGGGGGGGGGGGCGCTACAATCACTTGCTTGACATTAATAAATTGTGTGCCATAGTGCGATGAACTGACCGGGTCTATACGACTAAACGATGACGCTGACATGTCGCTGAACAAAGCAAACAAAAAACATAAAACCCAGACATTTTGATGTTTTGAAATGGCGCGAAGGACCGTAACACACAGAGCTGAATCTCATAAATAAATAAAAGTGTAGATAGATACTATGTAACGTGTAGAAGTGAAGGTGTATATAAAGAGTGCCATGTGTCAGTGAAGGTTTCTAAACAGTGTGCCGCGTGTCAGTGAAGGTTTCTAAACAGTGTGCCGCGTGTCAGTGAAGGTTTCTAAACAGTGTGCCGCGTGTCAGTGAAGGTTTCTAAACAGTGTGCCGCGTGTCAGTGAAGGTTTCTAAATAGTGTGCCGTGTGTACTCACAGTTCCAGAATCAGGATGACGTCTATGCTGGTCTCAAACACCTCGTATAGACTGATGATGTTCTTGTGGTTCAGCTGGTTCAGGATGCTCACCTCCTTCTGGATGTCCTCCATGCGGGCCCCCTTTTTGCCCCCGCCTCTCCTTTTCCGTATATACTTGGCCGCGTAGGCATGGCCCGTCTTCTTGTGGGTCACCCGGCGAACCACTGCGAAATGACCACTGAAAAAAAAAAAGAAAGTAATATACAAACCAAATTTTTTTTAATACTTTTCATAGGTCGATAGCTAACATAACAATGGATGTGTTTGATGTGATTTTTTTTTCATGCAGATAATGAACAAAATAAATAAAGTGTACCGTAAAAACAGCCATGGGAAAAATTTTAAACGTTTATATTTTTAATCAATCGCAAACCGGATACAACTAAGTGAGATATGTGTGTATTTATGTACGAACTGTAATAGATTTTTTTGAGTTGAAAACCACCTTTGAAAAAAAAAATGGTCTATGGCAGTGGTCCCCCAACCTTTTTCTCGCCACGGACCGGTCAGCGTTTGTTAATTTCGCCGCGGCCCACTGGAAGGTGGGATTATTTCTCGACCATGGAAAGTCGCACAATCACGAGATAAATAAATAAAAAGGAAATGATTTAATGTTTCTTTGGCGACCAAACAGAAGGTGATGTCAATTAAAAACTCAAAAAAAAAAGGAAAAGCCGGGGGTGGATAAGTTACGACGCACAAAAGGGAAACTGTTGCACAACGGGCTATATATCAAGCTTAATTATCCTAACCGCTCCTGGCACCAGACTGGGTAGCCAAGCCCCGATACAAACTTATAATCAAGACTTATTATCTCACCGCATTGAAGGGATATAAAATAAATAAAAAAAAGATGTGGATAGACTAGTGGTGGGCACACTTTTTGAATCGATGGCCGCAATGGGTCTATACATTTCACAGAAGGGCCGGACCTAGAGCTAATGGGTGGGAGTTTTTATATGAGCTAATATCAACTAAATGTAATTAGAATGGAATGCGTGGACCGGATCAATCAGCAAAACGGGACATATTTGGCCCCCGGGTCATAGATCGCACATGTCTATGTTAGACTTTATAGACTGTATTTCTTTGGTGTCGCCGCCACAAAAGGGGAGGACTACAAGAGAGAGGGGGGAAAAAACCCACCCTTCCAAGCCATCTCAAAATCATCTCCAGTGGCCCACCCCCTCCACAGCTCATACTGCTGAATCAACAAAGGCATAGAACATTAAAAAATTAAAAAATGTTAAAATTCTGCAACTAGCAGTCTTATATCCAACCATAAGGACAAAACTTGCTGGGGGGAAAAAAAAGGGGGGGGGGGCGAAAACTTTTTTTTTATTAACAGTTCGTTAATTGTTAACTACAATCAACAATTTGAGATTCTGATAATAAGCCTAATGAGAGTTTGACATGATTTGAAGTATCAAGGCTTCTTTTGATCAGCAAAAAACACAAATTGTTCCAACTATCCAATTCATGCATGTTTACAGCATAATAAATGATAAGCTAGTGAACTTTATTTATGCTAATTCTGGGATCAGTTATGTGAAACTGGTGGGCTTTATGAAACCGTTTTTAAATGACCCAATGCACATTTTCTGTTACTATTTAGCACGTAGAAAAATGTGCTAAGTTCCAATCTTGAAGATGTGAAGGTCGGACAACGAAAAAACACAAAGTTTCATATTCGGCTTTTTTTTATTTATTTTATGAATCTAGCAGGGCGCTGAAAATGAAACCAGGTAACGGTATTTGGAATCTGTATGGTTGGGGGGGGGGGGGGGAGGGGGGTACTACATGTTTCACCAGCTTCAAACTCACCCCCCCCCACACATACACACGATGTGGGTAAGGCGGCAGACACGATGTGGGTAAGGCGGCAGACACGATGTGGGTAAGGCGGCAGACACGATGTGGGTAAGGCGGCAGACACGATGTGGGTAAGGCGGCAGACACGATGTGGGTAAGGCGGCAGACACGATGTGGGTAAGGCGGCAGACACGATGTGGGTAAGGCGGCAGACACGATGTGGGTAAGGCGGCAGACACGATGTGGGTAAGGCGGCAGACACGATGTGGGTAAGGCGGCAGACACGATGTGGGTAAGGCGGCAGACACGATGTGGGTAAGGCGGCAGACACGATGTGGGTAAGGCGGCAGACACGATGTGGGTAAGGCGGCAGACACGATGTGGGTAAGGCGGCAGACACGATGTGGTCGAATTTTGGCCAGTAGCCCCTCCAATCAGACCCCCCACTTTAAAATCTAAATATCAGACTAAAACCAAACAATGTGATACCGCCTCCTTTCACTCAAAAAAAAAAAAAAGCAAAATTCTAGATTGTTCCTTTAACAATTAATGTAACTTTAATAAAAAAAAAAAGATAACTTTGATCAAATGTATGACCTATGACCTTAAACAACATACACTAAAGATTACCGTTGAATTGAATGGGTAATACTGAAGTTGTAGTGAACGGGGCGTGTTGAACAAACTACTAACACTGTGACATGTCAATCAAACAGGTCCGTCAGGCTCAGTGGGGACAATGTAACAATAAACTTGTCACGTTTTTTTTTATATTCACGTGAGTTCTAAAGCACCCGCTCAATCAAACAAGTGTATTAGCACCGAGTGCTGGAGAAAGACGCATGCCTCAGTTTAAGTAGCGTATTCGTTTCTCTAGTCGGGCTTAAAATGTTACAAAGATAGGGCAGGTGTGAGGAGCGGACCATTTACTCTTTGCGCTGACAGGAATAGAACTTTCTTACTCCTAGATCCTAATTGTTTTAAAAAAAAAAACAGTAATAGCTTAAAATAGACTGTTTAAGTTGTAAGTATTGAAAGACATTTCGTCTACAGATTAGTGATGAGTATACACATTTAAGTCGTATCTCTGTAATTATGCATGCTTCATCTGCCATAAGAAGGCATCATTCGTGGTAGTCGAAACATAGAAGCCCGCTACTATTCTAAAGTGATGTAGAGGAAACTATCAGTGCCATTTCAGAGTAAACGTGTCTGTAGCTAGGGCTGTGGGGGGGGGGGGGGCGCACACATAACACGGGGAGGGGGGATTGCAATTTTTAGATTAAGTTTTGATTATTGAAAAAAAAAGTATTTGTTAAATGGAGGGTACGTGGTTATAATTTTAGAAAAGTTTGGGTAGGGGATATGGTTAAAAAAAAAAAAAAGCAAGTGAAACACTGGTGTAGGTAAATAATGTGTAGGTAAAAGAACATAATGTTCATAATGTAGAGACGACTTAACTGGCATGTTATACGTAACGAAGAAAACGACAGTTTAAATGTTACGGTTGAAACAATTAGTACGCTGCGAGACAGTGAAGTAGGCTTCCAGTAGCCAGCGTCTTACAAACACTGGCCCGTGGATCAAGGTAATGATTACAGCACATGCTGGGGTGATTCATTACACAACCAGGACGTCGCATTTTGGTGTCCGCGGTTCACAGAATGCGCTATGCAGACCCTTTCTTTTTTTTTGGATATGTAAACGACGCGACTGTCTATGGCAGGGGAAACAAACTTTTAGAACCACATACCATACAGGGTTCTTAAAATTTCACAGAAGGTCCGTACAAAGAGTAGAGGGGTGGAGTATTTATAAGACATACAGATACTTTTGCCTTTGGAAGCCTCTGTCTCGGGCACCCAAATACCTAAGAACGGCTCTAGTGCTCGTGAGGTATTTGATAGCTCTGCGTACTATTTCTATGGGACCGTTCGTGAGGGTTGGGGGGGGGGGGAATAATCCATTAAATAGGTAAAGGTGGTTCTAGTTGATGTCCGCTATGCAAAGCAAATTTTATAATTAAAAAAATCATTAAAAATCCAAAAATAGGGTGGGAGTATGTACTGTACTAAATCCCATTAACAAGGCATAGCTGCCAGGGGTCTCTTCTGTAAAATATGATTATTATTAAAAGACATCTATGATCAATGGCAGCCTATGTTCTGAGCAGGATTTTTTTTTTTAAAAGCATATTGATGCACACAAAAAAACGTTCAGTTGCAGAAGGAAAATGATCAGGAAAGATATGCCCTATTGTTAGAATGACACAGTCAATGTGTCTATGCCACACCACTTAGAAACGATGACAAAACAAATCCAAACATTTAGCTTCCTCCAGTCCACTCACTAAGGCTATGGAGATTTTCCTCCCGTCAGCACATTTAAGGAAATAAGTGTGAAATCATGAGTGTGTAGGTTGAGCTCACAGTTCATACATATTATAACTAAAATCATGCTGAATCAAAAAAGGCACAGCACATTCAAAACTTATAAAAATGTTACATTCTGCAACTAGCAGTCTTATTTCTAACAAATCAGGACAAAACTTGCTGGAAAAAAAAAAGGGGGGGGGGGGGGACAGAAACCTTTTATTGTGAATAGTAATTACAACCAACAATTCGGGGATCCTGATAAAAGGTCTATTGAGAGTTTGACATATTTTGAAGTATCAATGCTTCTTTTAATTTTCCAATGAAAATTTTTTGGACAATATAACCCATGGCTTAATTATAAATATGATTCTGTCATGCCCTTTCTAGCTTGTATATTGGCAACATGCTACAAGACTACTAAAATAGGTCAAATAGTATGACTTTTGATCATCAAAAAAATAATTCAGTTCTAACTATCCAATTCATGCATGTTTACAGAATAATGAATGATAAGCTAGTCACCTTTATTTATGTTAATTTTTTCAAACAAACACAACAAATTACTGGTGTGCTTGGAGAACCCAGTTTGCCTGAATTGATTTTCTGTCCTGTACATGTCATGCTTCACAGGGCATAGGCTAAAGCAATCAACTATTAGTATGAACAGAGAGGCTCCTCCCACTTTCAGCACACAAGTGAAATCATTTATATCATTCTAATGTATCTTTCAGTTCTATATAGC
This sequence comes from Bulinus truncatus, assembly GCA_021962125.1. Taxonomy (NCBI): domain Eukaryota; kingdom Metazoa; phylum Mollusca; class Gastropoda; family Planorbidae; genus Bulinus; species Bulinus truncatus. Next base: position 959,583 of record JAGDYQ010000100.1, on the reverse strand, counting down.
CAAGACTTCATTCAAGCAGCCAAGGTTTTTAAGTCATGTATAAACCCACTCCTAGGCAAATTATATTCACCCTGAGAAGAGTTCCTATCAAATACTGGTAATATATCTAGCTTCTAAACAAGAAGGAAACAAAATCAATAATCACACACATCAAACAATGTAAAATATATTTTTGTTCAAAAAAAAGACCAACTTCCCTTAATTGTTGTCTAAATTATACACAAGTCACACATTCATTTTGACATCAAGTAAGGTAAAAAGAGAATTTCCTCTCCATGGTAAACATTACACATAAACCCAAGTATGTATATCTCAAATGGAGCCTTGACCAAGATAAGCAGTCATAAACCCATGATAAATGAAATGTGGACATCAACTTGCCATAAACATTTCTCTATATTTAAAGTCAGTCCTCTTTTATCTTGGATTCCTGTGTTTCGATAACGCTGCTCAACTAATAACTACATTATCAGATAAAATATTTATTTATTTGAATATTTAAAAAAATAAATAAATTTAATATGCATAGTATAAAAATGATTTCACAAATATCATCTTAAATAATAAATAAGTCTTCTAAGTTAAGCCAGGTAATTTGGTATGCTTAGTTTGCCCTCAACATATAGGTTAAAGGGACTTAAATAATATCAAAATGATTGAAAGAAACGTTATTTTTATGAACTCAGGTTGCTTAACATCTGTTCCAATCTATAAAACCCTCGCCTATCAAATATTTTTCATTATAAATTTAAAAAATAATAGTATGGTTGTAATGCATTGATTTAAATGGCTTAATCATTATAACACATTTTGAAGTTTAAAAAAAAATGAAAAAATAATACTTAATGTAAATAGCGACAATTCAGTGAAAATAAATAAATCATACAGACCTGCCGATATCTTCTCCGATTTCATAATAATCCTCCAGCGGCTCTTTTTTGAAAGTACATCCATCCATTCTTTAAACAGTTTTCATAATGCACCATTATTATCTAAAATATATCAAATAAAGAGTCTGGTGGTGAGAGTGCGGCGTTTTAAAACTAGCTGATATTTTCTTTCAATAAAATCATTAACCCACAAATCTGTATAACTAAACTAGCTCACGCTAAACATAAATAAACATGTCCCCGTGCCTAAAGTGGAAAATATGAAATTATAGTTTATGCCTATTATTAAGTAATAAATAATGGCACTTCTTGAGTAAATGTCATTGTGAAGGCACATTAATTAATTTTGACATTTTAAGAAGTCACACCTTGTAAAACATGAACACTATATTATTCCCGAAATAGGAGAAGAAAATTAACACTTAAAGGAGCCACTTCCTTGGTTAGCTGACTCATTCCAGCTAGCGACGATACTCAACACTACCGCTGCTCTCAACATAAGGCAGCTCTCCTTAGAATTTCTATAGCGGAAGTTTACAAAAAGTTGTCTTTAACCTTTAACCTTATCCCCCCCCTCCCCGTGTTATTTCGCTTTTTCGAAAAACTAAGCTGTTTTCTTTTATTTTTAATAGTTTTTGTGTGTTTTAAAACTAAAAGACCAATTCTAATTTGGGTACAGGATAATATACGATATAATCATTCATAAATTGTACACAAATATTTTATAAAATTAGAAGATTTTCTTTCAGAAATTCGGTTGAATTAGACAGTTTTAATGCACAGGTTAATTAGTTCCATAAGAAACTCAATCCATAATAACTTTACCAGGTATGTTATCTAAATATGTATATAAAACCTGTTCATTTAAACTGGTAATTTTTCAATGAACAATCTATCTTACAAATTACTATCTGTTTGTTTGTTGTTTTTTATTTATTCTGACAATTAAACTTTGATTATCGACATTAGTTTAGACTTAGTAGTTTACTAACGGTCTAATGTGTATTTTAAAACCTCATATTTAAATTGCTATAAATTTATTGTAAGTTTTACTTAAAAAAAACTAAGACAACGAGGCCCTATCTGCCCCCTTTTGCTCTGAAATAAAATAAAAATACAATTTGAAAGCCCTCCCCCCCCCCCAATCACCCTGTAAGTTATAAATTAGAAGCCTTATGTATAGTATTAAGGCAAGGTTGCCTCACCCTTGACGCCATTGTGGTTGCCTTGGACCTCACTTAGCCAAACTTTCCCTTTGTCTCATGCCTGTCTTTTTATTAGGGCCCAATATTTTCTTCTGCTCCTAGAGCCTGAACTGACTTAAGTCCGCCTCTGGGAAGAGGTGTTTGTTATAAAAGATCATAATAATAATAGGAATGCTGAATTTTTCTATTTTCTAATGTCCACTATTTCCAGGTCCATATATGTACAACTGATGCAGGGGAAAATGTTAACAGCATCACATGCTTCTACTCATATTGACAAGACAGCATTCAACACGGGACAAGAGGTAAAATGTATATTACTTTTTTTTAAAACAATAACATTGTGCAGAATTATTTTTTAAGCTATATTGAGCTTCATTTTTTTTCTTATTGTGAGATTCCTACCAGTATGTCAATTCAGATCTTAAGTTTCCTAAATATTTTATTGAAAAATAATACATTTTTTTTAGATTATTTCTGAAGCAGTAGTGAAAGAAATATCCATTTTATCTGAAACAGTAAAACTGGTGAAATTGGAAGTTAAGGAGGAGAAATTTTCTTTCAAGGCAGGGCAATGGTAGGACAATTTTCATTGTCAAACTAAAAACCATGGAGTGATTGTGAATTATTTCAGGTTTTGTTTAATGATCAGCTTTTTGCCTAACCCTTCTTTTTTAAGTATTTATATATTTAATAATCTTATCAGTGTGCTATTTTAGGAGTAACAGACATCCACCCTATTTTACAATTTAAACCCTTGTACTAGTAGGCTTATCAGTTCTAGTATATTGAGAAATATTGCCTTTTTATATTTCATTGGTTGGTCTTCAAGACAAAAGTAAGTTATAAAAAGAAAAAATTCTGTATTCTATGAAATCACCCTAAAAAAATAGTTACTTCACATGCTTTAGAATGAACAATCAGCATTTTCATCCATTATCTTCCATTTAGAAATAATATATATAATAATTTTTTTCCATGGGGTATTGAATTTGTGAATCTTACCTGTTGTCAGTTTTGATTAGCATTTTTTACAATTCTCACTATTGGTTAACAATAAAAAATTAACTATATTAATTAGTCGACTACCATCTAAAAAATTTCAATTAGGCAGCAAATGAGCTTTCTGTTTTACTTCAAGATATTCGATATCAGCAAAACCAGACATTTTTTAACCTGTTGGGTATCTTCTTTAACTTCCATATCTTTATGTTTCAGGAGATAGTTTCTGTCACTTATACATTAAGTTCACAGGTTTAATGTATAGGGTATAACAAATAATTCAATGACCAAAAGCAATTTATCTAATTTCAGAAGAAAGAAAAAAGTAAATTTTTTCTTTTTAAATTAGGGTTGATATGTTTATCCCTGGAGTTAATGTAGTTGGAGGATTCTCCATGTGCTCCCCACCTCATCTGCTTGAGACTGACAGAATTCTTCACCTGGCTATCAAGTATTCTAATCATCCTCCAGCAAAGTGGATTCACACACAAGTAATGTAGTTTATCACTCCACTTCTAAAGCCAAATTATCATTTTTTTCCATAAATGTGATAAGCCAAATATAAATTTAACATAATTTTATTAATAACTGTGCAGCATGATGTCATTGAATTGGAATATGTTGAATCATTCATTATCATTAAATTTAATAATTTACAATGTCTACCAGTATGTCTACTTGTTTTCAAGTTTTAATGCAAAAAATTCACATAGCTAATTATTTAGTTTATAATTCATTACTGAAAACTGTACAACTAGCAAGTATGTCAGTGCATAAATATTTTTGATGATTTTTTTTAGTGCACAGTTGGAGACCAATTACATTTAAGAGCTGGGGGAGACTTTGTGTATGATCCAGATCCAAGCAGTGTTAATAACGACCTGGTCTTGATTGCTGGTGGAGTAGGGATAAATCCTTTGTTCAGTATGCTGCAACATTTTATTCATATTCATCACAGAAATCCGAATTCTATTGTCAGCCAGAAAATGTGTGAAAACAAAGCTGTTTTATTTTACAGTGCTCAAAGTGGTGATGAGCTTATATTCATGGTGAGCGAAATCTCATTAAGAAAAAGTCTTAGCTCATTTTTATAAATGTATTCTGGTACAAATGGTATTTTTGAATTATTAAACTTTGCTCATACCACAGAATGAATTAATACAACTGTCACAAAAATATAATAATGTCACTGTCAAAATGTTCAGTACCAGGGAGAAAGTTGAAAATGAACACATTACTAGTAAGAAAAAAATTATCTGTTTACATATAGTAATATTTCTAGTTAGAAAAAAGTTTCGTTATATTTAGATTTTCATTTTAGTGTAAAATTAAATTATAACTAAATTACCAAATTTAAATTTGGAGTTATATCATTAATAATCTTTACAAATCTATTATAATTTTTTTTCAGATGGCAGGATTCAGTTTAAAGATATAGGAACAGTTTTGACAAGCCGACAAATTACAAAAAATGATGTTTATATATGTGGACCTTTATCATTTATTGAGACTATGGAAACATTTTGTGCTGGTGTGGGTTACTCCAGAAAACACATACATATTGAAAGATGGTGGTAATACATTACTAATGCAACATGTTATCTTCAGAAACTTTTTGAAAATTATTTTTGAAATATCTGTAACAGTGTTTATCAATGTTGGCCCCCACTTGTGGGGGCATCAGCAACTTGTCTTTATTTAAAAATCACCTACATGTTCTATCTTTTGAATTGTTCGTGTAAGTTGCGTTGACGGACTTACAAAGAGATGGGCCATGATACAGAAAAGGTTGGTAAAAACTGATCTAAATCGTGTGTGTGAATATCTGTAGATATTGCTTACAGAATACAAAATACTGTGTTGCTAAATTTAAAATAAAATACCAGCAAAATTTCACATTTTAAAACATTTTATTTTCGTAAATTAAGCACAAAGACACAGTCCATAACTACTTTAAACAAACTATTCTGTTTTCTTAAGTTATTCATTATCAGTTGTTTATTTAACAGACCTCAGTTCCATTTTCTTTTTTAAGAATTGTAGCTTTAAAAAAATTTACATTTCAGGAAAAGTAGTTAAAAAAATAAAATAAATTTAAACCTACATAACATTAAGTCAAAATACAGGATGGGTGGATTAAAAAAAGATTGATAGTTTTAAACACATCAAAAGTCAATTTGATAAACCCACATGGATTTTTTTTTATAACTGTTAAGTGACATGTCAAGATTGTTCAGATACTTTTAAAAATATTTACAAAGAAATAAGGAAAACAATATGCAACTACAAAATGTAATCCAACTCATAACGAATGTACTGATTTTTCGCATCGTTAGGAATACGGGGATATGAAGGAATTAAGCCATCTTGTGCTCCAATGTAGACTGTGTTGTAAACTTTCCAATAAACATCTCTAACTTTTCTTGCTGGATGAAACAGGCCCTAATAATAAATTTAAAAAATCTTAGCTTTATTATCCGGAAACTATTTAAATTATTAATAATACTGTGCTTAACAAATAAAAATCAATTTTTTAAAGTAGCTTTTAATCTCAAGCTAATTAAAAAAAATGCTTACCTGCATAGCATACTGGAATATTTTAGATGGACCAATGGCCATTCTCAAACCTTCAACTGCACCCATGAATGCCTGAACAACATGAGGGGAATTTTCGAAGATATTTGGCCAAACATAGTTGAGAAGATGTACTAAGGCATCTTCACAACCAAAACCGCAGACGCCCAAAGCCATATGCTGAATGGCGGCCATGGCAGTTTGACGATGCACAAGATCTCTGAAAATGCAGTAAAATTTAATAAATTATAAGAATAATTTTTATTGTTATAAATAAAATTAACAAATGATAAACTAAAAATAACCGATAAGATATATTTGGATTCAGATATGATATATACAAATTATCCCATAAAATTTTGTTCCAGGCGTCTTAAAAAAAATTATGAAGTATAAATAATAACTGCCAACCTGTCCATTAAAGCATCCTCTAATAGAGGTGCAACTGGGTATATGTAATCTTTGCCCATTTCTCCAATGTATTCAAACATAAAGGACAGGGATTTGAGAACACCATTTTGAACATTGAGCTCAGGAACTCTGTACTCATTCATCAAAGCAGGTAACACTGTGAATGGTGAGCATGTCTCAGCAACAATGGCAATAGCTACAGTTGTGCAAACTCGATTCTGTCTCTCCTGAACTTTCAAATTATTTAACAAGGTTGCCAAAACATCATGAGGACTGAAAAAGAAACATTCCAGAAATTTAAAAAGAAAAAATGATAATTCACACCAAGTTAAAAAGGCTTTATTAGTAATAATTTATCATCGAAAAAAAAACTTTAATTAATACATGTACGGTACAGTATGTGTAAATATGTTCATTTTTAAAAATGTAACCTTTCTTAGCTGTTCAAGAATACAATTTTTTTTTTATAAAAATGATACCCCCCCCCCACTCAAAATGCTAATTATATCAAAATCATTTTAATATTGAAGTTATAGGAAAGTAGTAGATAAATGGAAAAGATATTCTGTGTAAATTTAAGATGAACAAAAATATATACATACATGTACGTGTATTAAAAATATTAAGAGAAATTTTTTTTTAAACAAAATGAAGAATTTTTTTTCACTATTTAATGCATAAAGACTCACCCTATAGCTTTAGCAATGTATCCAAAAGTGTTAACTGTAGCTCTTCGAATAGCTTTCTTGTGAGCTTTCAAAAGTTCTAGTAACTCAAAGCATATTCTCATCCACTCCCTAGCAGACACAAATTCAGGACCACGATCAGCAATACGTCCAACCAGATCAATACAATTTTCTTGTACTTTTTCATGTCTGAAATTAATGGTAAAAAGTTAATAAGAATGATAAGAAATTTAAAAAAAACCATGAATTTAACAAAAGATAATACTGCTACATGTATTTTTGAAATTAAGCCATACCTGTTTTTTAATATTGGTGTAAGTCTGGGTAGCAAATCCTTTATTGGAGGTGTCATTTTTGTCATACCAATAACATTTACAATAGCTTTGAGAGCACCAAGGATGGAACCCAACACTTCTGGGTATTCTTCTCCAAGATACTCATACAACACAATACCAAGATGACCCATAAGTTTTTCCTAAATATCAATTTAAAATTTATTTAATTCTACAAAACTTTTTTAGAATATGATTTAAAATTTTTTTTTAAAATGTCAATGGTAATTGTAAAACAAATAGTCATTTAGAGGTGTTACTTATTGGCTTATTCTTAATTTAAATATTCTGAAACCTAATTCTAATTATGTTAGTTTAAAAACGTAATCACTATTAAAAGATTTTTACCTCCTGACATGTTTTCATGACAATGGCAATACGTGAAATAAGGTCAGCCGCCTGCTGTCTAACTTTAGCTGATTTGTTGTTTAGACGCCACAAGATTGTACCACACATCTGGGGTAAATAAGGCTTTACCCTTTTACTTAATGCATTGACCACAGTACCAAATCCATTTAACATAACCACATCCTGTCAGATTAAAAAAAAATTAATATTTAGATTTTGAATTATTGCACAAGCCAACAAAAAAAAACTATCCATTTCCTAAACTTTTTTCTAATTAACTGAACTTTGTGTACAATCAACAGCTGTCAGCATTGACATGAAAAAAAAGTATTAGATCTAAAAAAAATCTAATAGTCATGCATACTTCAGTGGTCTGTTCCTGAAAGGCATAGAGAATACCATCAATAAGTTGCTCTTCAAGACGAGAATCAATATCACTTGCTCCCAAATTAGACATAATTTTTTCTATTGTCTCCATGACCATTTTACGGTATTGTTCAGCCTCATCTTTCAGATCATCAACAACTCTACCTATGATTTCAGCGGCGCCAACTTTGTTTGCTATTTCCACAGTTGTGTCAACGAGCTAAAGAAACAAAAAAAAAATAAATAAATAAACTTACACTTATTTCAATAACTATATGTATTAATTCATCCCAATATGAATAAAGTATTTCCCAGCATGAACAACAACGATTCTGAATTTCAAGCATTATTAAAAATAATTCTTTGATTTAATCAATAGTTATGATACCTTCAATATCTAGTATTCAATATTACATTTTTCAATAAATGATTTTTATTTTTAACTATTTTCTTTTATCAGCACAATTTTAACAAAAATAACAAATGTAACATGAAAAACAAAAACTAATATTTAATACAGCATTTATCAATTTATATTGAGGTTTTTAATTCATGTATGCATTTAAGATGTCAGCATTTCTTGAAGCCAGGAGAATTTTGATAGAGCATGTTTTTCTTGAAGAAAGTAATTTTAGTCTTCAACCAGTGGTAAGTGAATTTATAGTTGTACACACCAACATACACACAAGGAAGTTGGATTAGGCATTCAACTTGTATATGATATAAATAAAATGAATGATTATCAACATGAAATAAAATGTTATTTTTTTTTTTAGGAAATTTGGCCTTGAAGTCTGTAAACAGAAGCTGTTTTTGACACATTAGTCATTAGATGAAAGTAACCTTTAGAAACTTTTCTTTACTATGAACTTAAAACCTTAAAATTAATAATTTCTGATATTAATTCCCTTAACTGTTCTGGTCGTTGGGGTGAACGAATGGACACATCAACAGATGTGCTTTTAACGTCCTTTCTGTGGGCTTATAGACATGGTGGGGCCCATCCCCTCTCATGTCAGTAGTGATTATTTTCGGCTTTGCCAGGGATTAAACCCTGTACCCTATGAATGTGAGTCGAGTTCACTATCGACTTCGCAATCCAGCGAATTAATGATTACAAACTACAAATATACCTGTCTGTAATTACGCCTGTCAAGTGCCATTCTTTGATTCCAAAAGTTTTTGAAAAAAGGTGGTAGAATTTCATCTTTGATATACTGTGCTTCCACACCGTCAGTTGCACAACACTGTTTAACTACCTGCAAATTTATAAAAAAAATAACTCTTGATATTATTAGGCAAATGTCCAAGTACAAAATGAGGCCTACTTGTAAGACCACTTGAACATGTCATTTCTTTCTTGGACCTTAAATATCCCACTCCCTTTGAATCCATTGTAAAAAAGCTTCCATTAATTATACTTGTAAAGATATTAAGCAATGTTAAAATCACTATCTACTCAAGTTTTTCTCTAACAGAATATCTCTCTTTTTTTTTGCATAAATATGCTAGACATATTGAATATTTATAAATGGAAGTGTGGTCACAAACAAGCAGTGTATAAGTTTAAATCATAAAATGCTAGCAAATTTGTACAAGGTATTCCCAAGAAGAGTCACACCTTCTGCCCTACCCTAGTCCTTTCCCAGATAGCACACCATTTGCTATTTCCACAACCCAGTCATCACTCAGTCCCACTAATTCCCTCCTTCCCAGATCTACCCCTCCCCACCATCAATTCCCTTTGCTTCCCCAGTCCCACTTTTCCCCAAAGTATCAAATGTGAAAGGCTTGAGCTTTTCCCCATTATAGTGCCACTGTGAAGTATATTTATATGGTTTTCTTCACAAATAATAGCAATAATGAACTGTAGCCATGGCCAAATGGATAAAGCATCTGATTCAAGATCGGTTGGTAAATGCTCCAAATAGACTTCATAAAATAGTATAGATAACAAGTTTGTTAAATTTTCATTTTGTTACATATCTAAACATGTACATTTTAAGATTCATTTTATATCAACAAAGTTAACATGCTCAAGTGTCATTTGATGAAAAAAGCCCAACAAATATACCATTGAACACAGAAGTGGTATCTTTTCAGTATTATTAATTGCAAGCTCTTAATTAAATTGGAAAGAAAAAAGGTTGTCTACATAGAGATAATGTAAATATTGCTTATTATTGAAAATTAAAAAGGTTAAATCTTAAAAGTATAAAAGATGACTAGCAACATGCGTTTACTGGTGTATAAAACTAAGTGATATGCCAAGTTTGGTTTTTCTCTGTTCAACGATGTGGATTTCTTTGCTACATAACCAAACATACTTTCATTTGTATACAAACATGTATATACATAACAAAAATCTATGTGTATTTTCTTCTTTTTGCTTGACGATTTTCAAACAAGCAATATCTGGGAACAAGACTTACTTTTAAAACAATTTTCTTCATTTCCTCATCAGGAGATGGAAACTCTCTGATAAGAATCAACATCACTTCTCTGGTGTAGTAATTTGCATATTCAGCATCCATAAGTGGAATCAAATAACCAATAGCTTTTAAAAATGCAGCTAACCCCTAAAAAAAGTATAAAAAATAAATATTATATCATAGTATTGATAGAACAAGGGGACGGGTGGTCATGCGGTGTAGAGCGCTAGGCTGTCGACTGGAGGGTCCCGGGTTCAAATCTCAGTGAGAACCTTGGGACTTTTTCAGGTCCTGGTGAAAGTCCCCAAGTCCACCCAGCTTTAAATGGGTACCTGACTTTAAGTTGGGGGAGTAAAGGCGGCTGGGCGTTATGCTAACCACACAACTCCTTCATATGCAGAGGTTATAGAAACAGATGAATTCTACACTTCATCTGCCCCGATGGCCAGTTAGGGTTAAGGGAACTTTACTTTTTTATTGATAGAACATTACAAGAACAATCAAGTTGAATTCAAAAAATGTCAAAGCAGCTCTTTAAATCATATTTTATGTTACTTAAAACTTTTTTACATCTTATGTGATGCTTAATTTGGATGTAATTAACTGTGCATTTTTATAATATTAGCTATGATAGCACTTCAAAATGTTAACATAAAGCTAAGACTAGCACACACAAAAACTTAATCTCTAATTACACGCAATTTTAGCACCTTAAACCTCATTCGAATAAAACATTTCACAGCATTTTTAATTTAAATGTAGAATAGATAATGAAAAAATTCATTATTAAATGTATCTGTCACATTTGATGTGCATACTCACTTTTCCTCTGTGTTGGCGAATACCTTTCCAAAGTGGTTTCAGAACACTGTCAAACGACTCGATGCCATACGGAGTAGCAGCTTCAGCAAGTGCTGCCAAGGCTAAAGCAGTGATAGTTCTAACTTTCTGCTGCTCATCAACAAGACCTAAAATTAACAGTATATTAAAAACAGTGAGATTAAAAGCTGAACCAGGGTTGGGGTGGACACAATAAACAGTTTAAGAAGGTAAGAAATTAGTTATTTCAATAATGCTTACCATGCTCAATGATTTCAACCAAACTTTTCAAATGTGGCAAAATAGCACAACCCATCAGGATGGATATCTGTTGCACAATTTTTATGCCTGTGTGTCGGGCCTGCCAAGACTTTTTACTTTTGCAGACAGCTTTCAAGAAGGGCAGCAGAGATGGAATTCCCAAAGCTGAGGCTACAACAGCAAAGGCACGAGCAGTTGTGTTTCTGACGTACTCATCCATGTTGTCAATATCCGGACGCATAGTAGCAATCATGGTAGCCAAACCAGCAGCCTAATGGGATACAAAAACCACAGTTCAATGTGAATTAAAATATAGCTAAGTTTAAGATACCAATAATAAATGCTTTTGCCAATATATACATCTAATTATGTGTGTAAAATAAATGTATAATTTACTTAGATATACATTTAAGTATATATGTGTTGAGTTTTCAATTTACCTTGGCTAAATTTGAAATGATCTCTCTGCCTTCAACTCTGGCATAATAGTCTTCATCAATAAGAAGAGGTTCGATGACCACAAGTATTTTGTGCACATAAGGTCTGACCAAATCATCCAATTTGTACAAGATTCTATCAATAACTTTTACCAGAAGATGTCTCTCTTGGTCTTCTAGAGTGGGAGACATGAGTAACGGAAGAATTTGGTTGAATAGTGGACCAGCACCAAATTCTCGAGCTTTATCAGTAATCTGTCTCAACGCAGCCTGGGATTGAATGATAAAATTATTTCTTAAGACTCCAATAAGCATTTTCTATACTTATTCAAACTTTCCTTATAAAATATTGCAATTTTTTTCCTAGCAAAAAAAAAAAATAACAATGCAGTCAACAGGGTTCATACATTTCTGTCAAGTAGATATTCCACATGAATTGGAGAATTTTTCCAAAGGTAAAAACCAAATTACACAAGTATAATGATAAATAAAATACATAATTTTTAAACACCCAAAAATGTTATTCTTTAATCAAATGTAGTTCAAATTACTATTAATTAAAAACAAACATAAATAATTAAATTACTGAAGTATTTCAAATCAATCAGCTTTTTTTAAAAACAGAAATAAAGACTAGCTCAAAACAAAACCCAACTAAATACATGTATCAATGAAGTCTGAGTACTATTGAGAGTAGGCAAACCAGTCTAAAGCCTAAGGAACCCTAATGAGTATTATTATGACAAGGAAGGGCAATCTGAAGAGTTGGAGGCCTCAATCTAAATTGACTTAACAGTTTAGTGTTGCAGGGGGGGGGGCCCGATGGGGAAATTTTATCCCCTGGTAGTTAACGTGGAAAGATAAAATGTTTCTGTAACAATGCCAAAAGAAGGAATTGAGTGGTTAGCACAACGCCCAAATGATTCATATATTTATATACATTTATGCAAGATGCATTTTAAACAAAAGAGAAGTGGGTTGGACTAGTCTGGCTTCATTTCAGTGTTCTAAGAATGCTCACTTGTAGAACATGTTTTTTAATTTTATTGGTTTTTCTATAAGTGCCTAGAATTTCAATTTTTAAATTCCACAGATTTTTTTCAGATTTACTTATTAAAAAAGGACAATGAACTTAAAAAAAAAACAACTAAAATTCAACCTACTTTTCTCATGGGGGGAGTACCATTTTTAATCTTCAAAAGTAATTTCATTATCTTTCTTTCTTTTTGTTCTTCTGGTGACAAAGTTTCTTCATCCACATCCACCTAGATAAATTGTAAAAAAAAAAAAAAATATGTTATTTGGTGTTCATTGTTTCTGTAAACAATGCTGAGTTTAAAAAATATTCATTTGAGACTGAAATTTATGAAACACACTTCCTAATTAAAAGAATGATTTTTTTAAGATATTTAAATGATTATCTTCTAACGTAAAAAAAGTTTTTTCATTTTCTTTGTTATAATAAATGTTGGAATTAATTTCAGCTCATAATATAATTTTCCTTGATATAAAAAAGGGATCAGCATTATAATTAAATTCTACAATCAATCTATCAACATACCAGTAGCTTATCAAAATACTGCATATCATCTGGCTTCATCATTGGCAGATTTCCTTTTGGCTGCATATCTACAATCATATCTTTATTATTTTTATCTGGTGTTTGCATTCTGAAGCCCATGGGAGTTCCAACCAGTGGAGTCGGTGTAGCCAAGAGTTTACGTGCAGGTGTTCTGATTGGTACGTACCCAGCTGGTGGTGGCAAAACCTGTAAGAAAAGAAAGGTTTATAAAAGAGTTTACTCAAGCTATTCCTAAATACATCTACAATCAGTGGAATGAAAATTATATTCTTCACTAGGTAAAGTAAGAACACAGAGCATGGTAAAATTTTAAATGAGAAAAAAAAAACAACTTGTAGCCAGGTGGGAACAAAGTTTCCAGTTCATCATCTGATAAAGGCCTGTTTCTCTCATCAATTTCTCTCTGCCAGGAGAATGCCTGCAACTGTTCTGGTGTCATTGAGATTAAATGGCCAGGAGTAGGTGTGGCCATAGCCATGGCTTTAGATCCTGTGGGTGTCACTCCACTTGGGGTCATGGTTGGTGTCATCCCTCCTGGTGTCATACCACCTGGGGTCATCTGTCCTGGAGTCATGCTGGGAGTCATAGCAGAAGGGGTAGCCAATGGGGTTTCATCCCAACGAGATCTTCGTTTGCTGGCACCCGGCGTTGGTGTGCTCTCAATCAAGTCACCTCCTCTGTCTGTTTTTGGAGTTTCTGCCCACCCACTGCCATGACCAGGTGTCTCTGTAAAAAAAAAAAAAACAATTGGACAACTGGATGCAATCTTTAAATGAATTATTTTATATTAATGGTATGGAATACCATGGAATACTGAAGTATATTAGAAAATGGATCAATCATAAACACTTGTATACAACACCTCTTTCTGTTTTAGGTGTTTCATCCCATCTGTTTTTTCTAGCACTTGGTGTAGCTTTGTGCCCTGGTGTTTCATCACCCCTTCCAGGAGTCACAGCTCCTGGAGTAGCATGACCAGGTGTAGCATCCCAGTTCCTAGCACTAGGTGTTGCACCAGGAGTTTCTGCACCTGCAAATCAACCAATTAAGTTGATTAATTTTCTGAAGCTCTATTAAATAAATCACTCAAAATAAGCAAAGTTTTTTTGGGAGTTTTTTTTTTTTTACCTTTAGCTCTACCAGGAGTTTCATCCCAACGGCTGTTTGAGGGTGTGGTGGCCTCTGCAGCATCCCAAGATGATTTCTTCTTTGCTGCTGCTGCTGCAGCCTCCTCCCCACCAGCCTGGTCCCACCGTCTTCTCTTAGATGTTTGTTTCTGGGCTTCAGAGCCATTGATAGCTTTTAACTCTCCGGCTTTAGCCTTTTCCTGCATTTGTTGTCTGAGAGCTGCCTAAAATGTATATTATGAACAACTTTTGAGAAGATATTCATTAAGAAATACATGTAATAGCTTTATAGATTAGTTAGTTAATGAATTATCTTTATGAAACAGAAATGAAAAATTTAAAGTCTTTTCTTGAGACTATTTATTTTAATAGTATAAAAAAAAAACTTTTTACCTGTTCTTTGGCAAGAGCTCTCTCTGCCATGACATCTGTGTATGTTCTTCCAACATAACTTGGGTCAGGAGTTTTACCACCTAAAATGAGAAAGCAGAATGGTCACGACAATGCCGTGACATAAAAAAAACTCATTAAAATTTGTTTTTAAATGTATTTTTATATTATGTCCTGTAAACATTAAGAAGGGACAGATTGATGAATTTGAAAATTCTTTTCTTGAGGCCAAGACGGTAAAAAATCAACGAGATCATATCTGTCCCTAACATGGAAAATATGCTTCTTGGTAGCGAATATCTTTCATTATATAACTATTTTAACTTGACTTTGAAATTATGCCTTTAAAAATTTTTTCTAAATTTAGCTTATGAAATATTTCTGAGATATGGTTTTCTTCATTTAATAAAACAAAAAAATAAACTAAAAGAAGTGATGTTAGTACAACAGAAATCAAAGCTTACAGTAATAATACTCAATACTTAGTTTTGTACTATTTATAAATAAATCAATGCATCCTTTTTGATATGCTAGTATAGTACTATAAAATCATTAGAAAAACAGTTTGCATTTTTTCCCAAACATAACAATGTTTCTAAAAAAAAAAAAAAGAATAAAATCACTGCTACAAAAATATTACAATGTTACCACATCTGTAACAGCATAATGGGCAACTTTCTCTAGTAGTTGCACATAATTAAAGAAAAAAAACACATTATATTCAAAAGCAGGATGAAAGTCACTAAATGAATCAAGAACAAAAGTATCCAAATTGTTAATAAATACATTTTAGTAAATGTATCAGCCTGGGGTTGGTGCGTTCATGTTTTTCAATCACTTCTAAAATTCAAAACAAAGTATTTCACAAAAATGAATATCCATATTTCCAAAGTCAAGTTGTTAGATTATTCATAGGTAGCATATTTTCCATTATGGAAAAGTCGAGAAATACATACACTTTTCCAATGGTATCGACATATTTTGGCAAACATTTAACTAATATCTCTAAGGAAAAAAAAACATCAACAGTTTTAAATGTTTGCCAAAAAAGTGCACAAACCCTTGATTTTTTTTTACTATATACGTACGCTTTTCGAATGTTGATCTCTGTCAATGATCAGGCTGTAAACATATTGTCGCAGCATCCCTAAAATTAGTCTTTTATTAGTTAAAATAATGAAAGGACCATGACCAGAGTAGATTGCACAAAGAAACAAAACTACTCTCATGTAAACTATATTAATAACGAGTAAAACATCTGGTCCTCCAAATGCTCAAATAAGTTAAAAGGAAGACTTTAAAAACAATGTATTAAGCAGGAATAATCACTGCATGTTAAGTTTTAAACATTTAAATTCTGGGTCTAGATGATTAAATGTTTTTAATTTTTATATAACTTCCTCACAAATAATATTACAACTATGAATGGACTCAAGAGGTGACCCCATGAACCATGAAGCTATGGTGAGCTTTCAGGCGATCACTTGATCACATCAGCATATGCACATGGCTAGGAAGGAAAGGTTTGACTTAAATTAGACTTTGTTTGATGTCTTAAAGAATAATGGACTTGTAAACAAAAGAAAAAAAAACAATAAATAAAAACAAAAAAGGAAATGAAGTGATATTTAAAAATTATTAAAAACTACTCTTTTAGTCCTTTGCTGAACTAACGATTTTTGTTCTCAAATGTCAACATGAATCGACTTTCATCCTACTTTTATGTGTACACATTATATATAAAATATTTACATATGAGTTGCATTATATAAGGAAAACAACTGTCATCTAAACCAATACCCAATTTGTCAGAGCTAAGCCGAGATACATGTAGTTGGTTATCTGAAGCCAAAATTGCAAATTTTACATGTCTGCTTGAGCCTAACTATGCTCACGTCACCCCACCAAGCCAATGTCAGATCAAATTTCTATTATTTTTTTGTCTTGAAACTGTACAGACAATAAATACATTAAAACAGTAAAAAATACATTAAAATGTATTCATGAAATAAAATACTGCATTACCTTGAGCAAAAGGATCATAACGCTCAGGTGAAATAATCATAGCCCGACGCCTAGCTCTGTATTCATCTTCCCTGTCTGCTATCTTTGCTTTTTTATGATCAGCCAAAGGATCAAAGTCCTATGTAAAATAAAACAACAGAAATATTAAAACATCAGACACAGACCACTCATAACCTACTATGTTTCTTATAAAAGTACAATTAAGTCTCACCTGGTCATTAGATGAATCATGGAGGAGATTTAGGGGTGCTGTATAGCTTGATTTTTTTGGATACATCTGAGTAACATCGTCATCATCCTATATAATAAAATTTTAAAAGTGACTATTTGTAAAAATCTAAGCATTCAAAAAAGATTTCCACACAATTTATGGGATTTATACTCTTTAATTGTTTTTCCCAAACCAAAACTGACAAAATATTTAACCAAGAAAGTAAAAATAAGCTAAATTTTATTTAAGATTTAGGGTAAATCATGCAAAGAAAAATTAACACATAACTGTGCATTTTAAATAAATATTGTAGTGATTAGGTGAGTTTTAACTAATCTCAAAATATATGTCAAATGAAACAAACACCAAGTAAATTTAGTTATTTCAATCCCTTACATCCATTTCATCATCAGCAGCAATGGATGTGACATATTCATCCCCATAACGTCCAACTCCATAGATATCTGTATCAAAATGACCCTCAGATCCAAGACCAACTCTTGCTTCTTCTGAATCTTTGTTAAGCAGATTCTGCTTTTTTGCTTGCAGATTCCGCACTGCATCTTCAATTTCTGAGGAACAAATTATGATATGTCGAATGATTACTACCTAGTAATTAAATAATATTAACTACTTATAGTATGCACTAATGCTGAAAAATTACTAAATAATATTTTGACAATGTGTTTTTCAAATAGTTTATTTCAAAATTTTGCAACACCTGTACACTATCTTAAGTCATAAATGCATTCTTTAGTACTGTGGTGCTGATTATGCCCTTAACCAAGAATTATTCATTTTCATTAACTTTTTTTTATATAATGGTTGTTTGCTCTGAATATTCTATTAAAAAGCTAACATACTCCAAAAAGAAAATAAGCATTAGAAATTTATGTCACTAAAATGTACAATTTTCTAGAAGATTTAAAACTGGAAATATTGAACGTTTAAAAATAAAATGATAGGCTAATTTAATATTTGGCTGAGGCTATTAGCACATATGCTATGTCTCCACCATTTGCACATTAGTGGGTCTCCAATACTAGTACATATCGCTATCATATGCATATGGTGGTTGCTCATAGTTCACTATTGTAAAATAACCTTAATTTGTACATTTTATGAGTGATGACTTTACCTACATTAAATTAGGCCTACTAAGGGCTAATATGAAGGATATGATGAACCCCCACAACAACAAATATATATGTGTAATGTATACCGGTATATATATATATATACATTAGGGCTGTACCAGATTGTAATTTTTTAATCCTGCAGGAACCGGATTTAATATTTGAATCCTGCCGGAATCGGAACAGGATCCGAATTTTACCAAATTTAATGCATACTCTTCCTCAATCATAATTTAATCAAATTTATTAGACTAAATGTGATTCAAATCTTCCTTTTTAATAGATCTTTACTTGAATATAAAACTAAAAGTGATCAACGTTAGTGTATTTTTAAAAACGCAGGAAAAAAAAAAGGAAGTTATTGTTATAATGTAATTTTGTAGCGCTAAATATATGTTGCGTTAAAAATTTTTTCTTGCACCAAATTTTTAAACAACAAATAAATCGGGCTTAAATCCGACAAATTTTAATCGGAACCGGAATTATTAAAACTGCCGGAATCCGGCTTAACAGGAACCGGAATCGGATCCCGGTACAGCCCTAATGTATATATAATAGCTCATGGTTAAATTATCATTTAAATTTGTATATTCATTAGCTTTATAGTAAATTTCATACTGTTAGTGTAGTGAAAATAAATATCAGTTCATCATATTCACAACTAAAAAATATGCATAATTTGAATAATAAAACTACATGGATTGACACATAGCATGATAATTAGCTTTATAATAATCATATCTCAGCTTCTAATTTAGATTTATTAACAAATTGGGTGTTTTTTTTTGGAATGGTCTTATTTAGTACCTAGCTAGAGAGTGAATTGTTACTATTATAGTATAATGACTTATATTCTTGTTGATCTTAAATTTAGCATGACCCAGTTTAAATTTTTTAGAATGCATGCACATACACATACATTTTAGTTTACATGAAGCAGGGTCTTACTTTTTGTTTACTCATACTGACTGACCAAGTTAAAATTTAGTACTACCATTTTTATGTTATCCCACGAACACGATGTTCAATGAACAATGAGTAAATAATATTATATGTCAATAATCATGGTAATGACATTAAAGACCTGAGCTGAGGAATTATATCACAAATTTGTTAAATGAAGCCGATTCACAAATGGCAAAGCCAAAGGAAATATCACATTGATAGACAATCTGCACATTTCAGTCATTTGTGTGCTGCGTTTTGACAGTTTTGCAAAAATTCATTGTTTATACTATTCCTCGAAAGATCGTCGTCATATTTTTGAATTAATTGGAGCAAATTGTGTTACAGTAATGTTTTGGAAAAAGACGTGTTGAGTTAAGAAAATAAGATGAAAAGTATGTAATTTTTAGCGCCGTTGTTTAATTTACCTTCGTGTGTTGTGGCGGCCATGTTTAATTGTCCGCCGTCAATATCCCAGAATACTCTTGATGAAAATGTAATCCAGAAATATCTCAGGGGAAATAATGACACAGCATTAAATTATTTATGAGTTGTTTACCTTGGCCTACTAAAATCATAGCTACAAAACAGTTACACAAAATAAAACAAATACAAATTTCAGACCAATATCAATAAGTAACAACGATTAAATCGAACATTGTATCAATACATAGTGAAAAAAACAGAAACCCAAAACTGAATGTTAAATAACTTAAAGTGTAAAGGCGTAAGGTAAGACCAAGTCACTAAAGTAAGCTTCGGTTGGTATGATTTATACAAGTTAAAATAAACTGAGTAAGCCTCTGTTCGAAACTTTTTTTGTCTTAAAAAAGTCCATATGTCCAACCAGCTTGGGGGGGGGGGGTATTAATGCAGATGATCTCATTACCAGCCACACTAACGAATATAATTAGGGAGCGACCGATATGTCTTTTTACCGATAGTCTGATACCGATATTTTTCCCCAGCATTTTAACCGATACCGATATTTTTTTAATCAACAACAATGCCAAATACGTGTTTTTCTCGTGCTACAGCTAGTGACGTATGTCAACCTATGCTCACCCCTTCTCTGTCATATTTCGTAACACTTCGCCCACACGTAAGTCTTGTTCCCCCCCCCCCCCCCCAGCTTCCCATCCCAAAAAAAATACACACAGATGTTCACTAATTGTATCATTCAAGGTCATACATTAGAATTTAAAAATGCCAATCCTATTGTTTCAAGGTCATATCGCTGATGCAATTTTTGTGGACGTGACAATTTCTGTGTACGGGTTTTTTTTTCCTTTTTTTAAAAAAATCTTGTCTGATGTGATTATAGAATTGGGTTATTTACGGATTTTTTTTTCTGCAACTTTGATGTGAAAAAAAAAATGTATCGATAGCCAAAAAACGGCCGGTCCGATAGTTAACCCATAATGCCAATATCGGTTCGACTATCGGTCGCTCCCTACAAAAATTGGTCGATCCGATATTAACCTATAGTACCAATATCGGTCCGATACCGATACCGATCCGATTATAGGTCGCTCCCTAAATATAATGCCTCGATGTTCATCTGGCCCTTTAATAAAGTCTGCTTTTTACAAGCAGAAATGAGAAATAAAATGAACAAATAAAATCAATAGAATGTATATAGTATTGAAGCCACTATACGAATATACTTGTTCTAATAGCCCCACTCAGCGCATGCTTACAAGCCAGGGGAGTACTAAGGCCGGCTGACGGTCATGGCGCCCAAGAATATTTTTGACTCTGGAAAAAAAGGAGAAACAAAAGTGATGCAAGTGTAAAGTTGATGTTTTGTGGGAGCTTACGGAGTAAGGGCCCAGGCAGAGTATCCTGTCATCAAATCCACACCAATGTACATAAGAAAAACCTTTAAAAAAATGACAGCTGTAACATGCAGCCTGGACCGTGTGGTCGATTTTCTCCCTATTATGCTACTTATCGTAATGCAACCTTACCCCCCCCCCCCCATTTTTTTTTTCAAATTAAAAAAAAAAAGATACGAAACAACTGTCGTGACTCTATTTATGTTTAGGTAGCGTGTATGTAGAGTAACAACAACACAGGCATATACGACAATAACCAATCGGGATGGTAACAGAAGTTGTTTATTTACAAACTTATTGTGAATAGAATTTTTAAGAAAAAAAAAAAAACAAAATGTAGGAACACTTGTGATCTTGAAATATCAACTAGCCTACTGTTATTATAATTCAACGTATAAACTTGTTCCCTTATACCCAGGCCCACCGACAGAAATTTCGGGCCCCTGGACAGGGCTGTTACGGGCCCCTCCGTGCCGATAATAATATTTTCAAAAGTTGATTGGCCAGCTCAGTCCGAGCCCCTAAAACTCGCCGGGACCCTGGGCATTTGCCCACCCCTCCCTCTCGCGGGTCTGCTTATACCCTCCTACAGTTTTATCCTTGTTTTATTTTTTAAAATGCACTAATTAGGAAATGTGTTGTCTAGATTTGCAACGAATGTGGATTCAATTAAAACTTTTTTTTTACTATTGAGATTAATTCTCGTTTTGGTTTAAAGAAATTCTTAAGTAATTAGTTATTAAGTTTAGTTGTTTGTTATTGTTTTTCTTTTATAACACGTACCCCCACTATCCAGAGAGACTGGATGTGTCCCACTATCCAGAGAGACTGGATGTGTCCCACTATCCAGAGAGACTGGATGTGTCCCACCATCTAGAGAGACTGGATGTGTCCCACCATCTAGAGAGACTGGATGTACCCCACCATTTAGAGAGACTGGATGTGTCCCACTATCTAGAGAGACTGGATGTACCCCACCATTTAGAGAGACTGGATGTGTCCCACCATCTAGAGAGACTGGATGTACCCCACCATTTAGAGAGACTGGATGTGTCCCACTATCTAGAGAGACTGGATGTACCCCACCATTTAGAGAGACTGGATGTACCCCACCATTTAGAGAGACTGGATGTGTCCCACCATTTAGAGATACTGGATGTACCCCACCATTTAGAGAGACTGGATGTACCCCACCATTTAGAGAGACTGGATGTGTCCCACCATCTAGAGAGACTGGATGTACCCCACCATTTAGAGAGACTGGATGTACCCCACCATCTAGAGAGACTGGATGTACCCCACCATTTAGAGAGACTGGATGTGTCCCACTATCTAGAGAGACTGGATGTGTCCCACTATCTAGAGAGACTGGATGTGTCCCACTATCTAGAGAGACTGGATGTGTCCCACTATCTAGAGAGACTGGATGATCAAACTCCCAGAGGTATAACTGTGTGTGGAAACATTCGATTTAAAAAAAAAAAAACTTCCAAAATTTCCATAGAATGTGTTAGCGTTCCACCGAGAGCATTGAGTAGATACGATACAATAATTTTGTTTAGAGCTTTCTCCTCTATACCCATAGGTTGTAAATTGTAGCCGCTGTCTACACTACAAGATGTTTAGTCACACCGTTTACCAATTTTTACAATTGAAATGCCAGATCAAAACCAATTTATTATTTACATATTTTACTAAAGTAAATACAGACACACAGTGTGTGGATTTAGTGGGCACCATTGAAATATTCACGGATTCGGCTTATAGGTTGTTAAACATATATAAGCCATTATTATTAGACCTGTATCCTATATTTAACATTTGCTTTGTCTGTAAATTCACAGAACTGGTTGTCAAAATATTTGAATCCCACTCACCAACAGTCACACACACACACACACACACACACACACACACACACACACACACACATACACACTCATTAGAACACAACCCAGTGATAGATCTCTGCTCGACTGATAATCAAACTAGGGACACATTCACAATAAATGAATGAAGCCAAATACATTTGGATCATATTTAACGGGACTAGTCGTCGTTGTCTCCCCCCCCCCCCAAACCCCACCCCTTAAAAAAATTTCTTTTATCGAATATTCTTCAAAACTAATCATTTATTTTTAGGCTGCATAATTGGAAAACCAAAGGAAATAACTCCTGCAGATTTTTTGTTTTTCACCAGCTATCTCCCCTGTAATGCAGATATTTCTTTTTAGCACGAAACAGGGGCGTTCACTGCTTCTTATCAGACTAGTTTTAAGTTTAATCTGTTAACCGGTGTAATGAGGGCAGTTTTTACTGCAGCTAGCAGACGTGAACAGTCAGTCTGCTGATGAGAAAAACTAGCCCCTTTTTAAAAAAAATAAATTACACGTACTTGCATAAATTAAAACTATTTAACTTTTAGAATATTACATTGTAAAAGTTTCCCTTTAGAACATCGGGGCAGACGAGGTGTAGAATTCATCTGTTTCTGCAGCCAAGGAGTTCTGTGGCTAGCACAACACCTAGCTTCTTTATTTCCCAACTAATGTCAGGTACCAGTTTGAACTTAAGGGACTTACAGCCAACTTTCATCTGGACCTGGAAAAATTCTCTTGGTTCTAATCGAGCGTCCCGGGCCGTCAGGCCAATAGTCAAGCGCTCTACCAGAGGCGTACCTAGGGTGGGGGGAGGGGGTGTCCAAATTTGACGGGGCCCCCGGTCCCAGCTTGAGGGAGGCCCCAAAAAATTTTGTTTTACATTAGATATTAATAAGATTATCTCATGTCATGGTGTCGAATGTCAAAATGCAGGGGCCCCCAAATAGGCCAAACCCCCCCCGGGCCCCCAAATCCGTAGGTTCGACACTGCGCTCAACATCGCTTGGTCATCCGTTACCTACTTAGAATGCAAGATTCCTGAATATGCGTTGTTAGTCAATATGATAATTGGAGAAGCTTTATCAGGCATGGGTAAACTATGGCCCTTTAGGCCATTTGATCTGATCCGCGCTCCACTTCCCTAAACTCGATCACATCATTGGCATTTATATCAGTTCACATAGATTCTGTGCTTGGTCAAACCCTTCAGTCATATTTAAGAACTCATTGTGGTCCGCGATTAAAAACTTGTACCCACCTCTATGCCATATGAAAAATAATAAAAATAATAATGATAAATACATTTAGATTAGAAATCCGTTTCGAAGTGAATACATTTTCCGGCATAATGACTATAGCGGTTAATGAATTTATTATGGGGGTGATGTATTCATAATTATTTACAAAATGACACCATTGTCATAAGTTTGGTTGTCGGTCCAAAACACGGCATTTAAAATTGCACACCACATAAGCGTTCTGCCATGGCTGCGATTAAAACTACATACCATAACAGCCTCTCTCCTTTCATCCCCATCATAGGCAATAGCTCAGAGCCCATGGAGTCAACGTGGAAACACATATATGTGACTGGACACGCCAGGATTTAAACCCACAACGACAAATTACACTGGTGTTCATAATTTCAAATTGATTGGGCTTCGATAAAGATAGTGAAAATAAATTTCAAATTTCCAAATTCTTAGGTTTTTTAGAAACTTAATATTATTCGTATTATATATATATATATATATATATATATATATATATATATATATATATATATATATACTAGCCTGTACCCTGCAAAACCTTTGCATAGAATTATTATCCCCTTAGGCTTGATCGGTAGGCTAGGTTATTTTACGTTTCGGGCAGATCCGATTTTTTCATGATTGTATTTTAAACTGGAATACTGTTGTATTAATTCTTTACTTTCGATTTTACGCAGAACCCAAAATCACTGTTATTATATTACTTCATATAGCCTATACATATATCATACGGAAAACGAGTTTCTATTTTAAAATACTCAAATAATGACTTTAAAAAAAACTATCGCCGTTTTTATTATTTACTTACAGTGTAACACATAAATATTGATACACAAAAGTATAATAACATCAATATGGGGGGGGGGGGGGATTTTAAAAAAATGTCATTTTAAATTTGACGATGCACATTCTGAATAGTTTATATTCTGTGGTTGTGTGAAGTCCCTGTAAGGATGAGATAAAATCTCTTAGATACTATAAACGTGCGTTAAAGCGCTCGACTGTCGACCTGAAGGTACCTGGTTCGATCTCCGGTGAGGACCAAGGAAATTTTTCAGGTCTTGGCTCAAGTTCCCTGTATATCTCCCGTGTTGCCTCCATGGCCATTGCACTATCGGCTATGGTGGAGATGAAAGAAGGGCACCATAAAAACCGTCCTATTAGTGGTTCATATTCTGTTGTATCGCCAGACACGTGACGTTAAATAAAAGTCTTAAAATCAACAAAAATTTACACCATGTGCTAAAAAGTAAGATTGTGTAAAAGGAGAATGGGACACAATGAAGCCAGTCAGACAACGAACACAGAAGAGTGGTTGGCAGTTAAATAATGGGGGAACGATATACTTTTGTTATCAATAGCCTACACATATTCCAGCAGATTGAGAACCACTGCACTCAGGGCCCTTTCACCGAAGTGACCAAACGAGTATAAGGGCCCCATGCTAATGGAGAAATGTGGGTGACTTTGTGGGCGCTACTGTCGCGTGCACGATCGGCGTAAAAAGCAGATGATGGGTTCAAGGCCCAGTACTCCAGTCACCAATGTCTTCCTAGATTGAGAAGGTTTTAAAACAGCAGTCACGAGTTATCGGAACATCAATACATTTAAAAAGAAAGACCTAAGCTGCGCTAAGTCTATATTAGTTTTCCTTTTTTTTCCCTTCTCTCTATCTGCACCTCTGATTCTCTCTATCTACACGTTTGAATTTCTATCTGCACCTCTAGTTCTCTTTATCTACTTCTCTTATTGTCTCAAATCCCCCCTTCCCTCCATCTTTCCCCATTCTTCACTTCTAGCTGCATAACATAATGAAAAGAGGGTGGAAAGGGGATGTCATACCCAAGAAACAATCCAACCCTCCGACCTGGCAACCTAAAGACGGCAATAAAAGCCATAGTCAGAACTCATTTCTAATCTAAATATATCGGTGGAAGAGAAACATGACAAATGTCGACAAAAAGTCCAAATGTCAGCGTGAAAAGCATTCTCCCGCCCCCCTCCCCCGCCGTCCCACCCCCTCCTGTACCTAAACCCCCTGTACTGTACTCAGGGAACTTCTCCAGAATTTGCTCACATACCGTTTCCTCAACCGTACAACAGATTTGTTTCATTTTCTTCCTGTACTCAGGAACAGCAACATGTAACCTCCTCATCGTGGGAACTTCCAGGTCTTTAATAAAAAGGTTGATGTGTGTGTGTGTGTTTACGTGCGTGCGTTTCTTCTATGCTTACACTCATTGTGTGTTGTTGTGTGCATGGGGGTTGGGGTGGGATGTGATGCTTTGGGTGGTGGTGGTGGTGGTGGTGACGTTTAAGAATTGGGGGAGGAAGAGGAGAGGGTGTGGTGTACGTTACACAACTCTGTGTTATAGATCACAATCTGCCCCCCCTTCAGCCCCCACCTCAAACCCCTCCCCCCCTTCTCCATCCGTCCCTGAAATCAGTTGATCTAAGTTTTCTGTTTCAGGAGCTACCTTTACACCTGTACCAACACACCGAAGGACAATTATTATACTTTCTTCACACTCACAGCACCGGTATTATGTTTTCATTTCAAACAAGTTATATAACAATCAGTATACACCCACAGTATACACCTATATACAGAACAGTCAGCGCGTTATGCGGAACAACATTGTATGAGTTAAAGTAGAATTATTCAAGACTTAAATACACGCAAGTATTAGTGCAGTCATAAACATTCTTAACACAAAACATTCATAAACATGCGAAATAGGCCGCCATTGCAAAATGTAGGCCCGGCCCAATTTCCCTATCAAATCTACATGGAACCCGATAAGTTACATTTGTCTAGGACCATGTAATGTCTCTGACTGGGGCTCCTCAAAGCCGAAGAACGACCCTGAGTAGACTGTCACAATTTTACTTGTACTTCATAGTAAATTACGTTGGTTACATATGTACTTCATAGTAAATTACATTGGTCAATTGTTATATATGTACTTCATAGTAAATTACGTTGGTCAATTGTTATATATGTACTTCATAGTAAATTACGTTGGTTACATATGTACTTCATAGTAAATTACGTTGGTTACATATGTACTTCATAGTAAATTACGTTGGTCAATTGTTATATATGTACTTCATAGTAAATTACGTTGGTCAATTGTTATATATGTACTTCATAGTAAATTACGTTGGTCAATTGTTATATATGTACTTCATAGTAAATTACGTTGGTCAATTGTTATATATGTACTTCATAGTAAATTACGTTGGTCAATTGTTATATATGTACTTCATAGTAAATTACGTTGGTTATATATGTACTTCATAGTAAATTACGTTGGTCAATTGTTATATATGTACTTCATAGTAAATTACGTTGGTCAATTGTTACATGTGTACTTCATAGTAAATTACGTTGGTTACATATGTACTTCATAGTAAATTACGTTGGTCAATTGTTATATATGTAGGCCTACTTGTACTTCATAGTAAATTATGTAAGAACGGTCATGGACGTAGGCAATAACCTTCCACTTAAGACGGGTCACGTGATCTTGTAGATAGCAGACTCCGCTGAATTTTACAAAAGTCGGATTGATATTTGTATTAGTAATCTATCAATCGGGTATTTAATACGGTATTTGTTTCATTGACGAAGTTGTTTCATACATAATTCAATGTTTGTATTAATCAATTCGACGGAAGTACTTCCATTGTTATACGACTCAATTTATATACGTAGATATAAATATACCGTATATGTCAATAATTATGTGATGATTATACCCGCGTATTTATATGTACGTTTGATAACTCCATAACCCCAGGCCGCCATTTTTGTAGTTGGCCGTCAATTGTTCAGACTATGGCAGATGTAGCATACACAGGGTCCGATTTAGACTTGATAAGGGCCCTAAGCTATTTGAGATATGGGGCCCTTTATAACTCCAGATATTATATGTCAGTGCCAAATATTTAAGTATATATGAAAATCGCTCACTCGGACAATTTTTTTAGGGAGGGGGGGGCAAGAAAGTGAGTGCTCTAAGCTATTGCTTGTATAGGTTATACGTAAATGATACACTGAGCATATATCACCGGCGGCGGAACGAAATATTTTAAGGGGGGGCAAGCCAAAATTCAAGGGGGGGGGCGGCGCCCCCCCCCCCTTGAAAATTTAAGGAGGGGCAAGACAAAATATGACCGAAAGATAAATTTTACCCCCTTAATTCTATAATAGAATATAGTTATTCTGTAGCAAGTATTTAATCGATATTATTAAAAAATAATATATTAAAAAAATAAAAATGAACATTGAGCACTTCTGATTCGTAATGTCAGTTTGTTTACAAATTTAATAGTGAAATTAGATCAGAAAATTACTGATAAATATCATGAATGATGATGAATATGAAACCGGAAACGGGAAACTCAATAAACAAAAAGTAATTTATGAAAAGATAATAAATAATTGTATTTTCTTTAAAAATTAGTTTGTCGTCATTCGGTAGATGGCAATACTTCTTTATACTTATAAGACGCATTTGCTATCTGTCTGTCTGTTCCCTTAAAACTCAAGATCCAGACAACCAAATAACGTGAAATTTGATACACGCAGTGGCGCCACTGGGTACAGTACACAAAATTACATGGGGAATGTTCTTAAACAGGTTTCGTTCCATCTCAATGGGTACTTTAATTGTAATTAATTATTTTGGATATCAAAGACATGAAAATTGGCAAACTTTTACCCCGATTTCAGGTTTTACGAGCTTCTCTCCCACATAGCTAACTTACTATAAATATGATCGGTACGGGGAACCAAATATCACATTACTTACTACATTATTACATTCCATTCCTTCATCCATAGGAATTGTCATCTTTTGATACAGTTATGCCTAAGAGAGATAGAGAGGGAAAAAGGGAGGGAAAGAGGGAGTGAGGGAGAGAGATATGGGGAGGGAGAGAGGGAGGGAGGGAAAGAGGGAGAGAGAGGGAGGTGAGAGAGAGGGAGGAGAGAGAGGGAGGGAAAGAGGGAGAGGAACTGCCAAAAATGTTGTGTATCACATTGCTTTAAGATAAATGTACCCTTTTATTGCAATTCGCATGCAAATAAACCCTTTTTTACGCGTCTTATTTTAAACAGAAAACATTATTTTAAACCCGGGCAAAGCCGGGTACTTGCAACTAATTTAAAAATATGCCACAACAACTCTCAATAATGTGATTACTGTAAAATGTCAATTAATTATATTTTCTTTCAAATAATAAATTTAAGAAATAAATTAAATGAATTATGAAAATGAAAATGATACATATAAACTAAAATGAATTACAAAGTTAAAAAAGTTAAAATTGTAGGGGGGGGCAGACTGGAAATTCAAGGGGGGGGCGCTTAAAAGTTTTAGGGGGGGCCGCTGCCCCCTTGCCCCCCCCCCCCTGCTCCGCCGCCAGTGGCATATATATTCTGTGTCAGACTCCATGTTTGTCTAATTTACCTCATTCTAAATAGTCCGCAGTTTATGGTTTTTTTTATATTCGCAGAGACTACCTCATTTTAAATAGTCCGCAGAGATTTACCCCCCCCCCCGATAGATCGAGTGTAATACATCCCTCTCGAACATGTAATCCATGCCTCTAAAGGCGTTTAATTTACTTCATAAAATAATTAGTTTGTTTATATACTTTCCATGTACCTTCCTAGTAACTTGTGACGGACATTGTGAATGAAGCAGCATACATGCCTTACAAAACTAAAAGGAAGTGTGGACATGACACGTCACACAAAGTTTAACATATTGCGATGTACAATTTACAGAATGTATGCATGAAGACTACCCCACTGCACTTTAAAAAAAACATGCTGAAAAATCTGTACATAATGAATGTCAGGGCATTAATTACTCGACATGACCCCAGTCATCTCATTTAACTTAATATAATTTGTTCTATTGTATTAGAACGTGAGCCTTCCTTAGGTTCTGAAGCTGTGAGACGGCTCTCATATGAACGGGTGCGTTATAATTATATCAAATTTCAAATGACGGGAGTTCAAATTCACGACCCATAAGTTGGCCATAAGTCGACATAGGTTTAAAATGGATTAAATACAATTGTTATGGAAAGGCGGCTGGGATTTTTATCTGGCAGCCACACAATCTCGTAGACTTGGACCTGTACCAACCACACAATCTCGTAGGACTTATACCAGCCACCAATCTCATAGGCTTGGACTTGTACCAGCCACACAACCTCATAGGCTTGGACTTGTACCAGCCACACAACCTCATAGGCTGGGACTTGTACCAGCCGCACAATCTCATAGGTTGGGACTTGTACCAGCCACACAATCTCATAGGCTGGGACTTGTACCAGCCACACAATCTCATAGGCTGGGACTTGTACCAGTCACACAATCTCATAGGCTTGGACTTGTACCAGCCACACAACCTCATAGGCTGTGACTTGTACCAGCCACACAATCTCATAGGCTGGGACTTGTACCAGCCACACAATCTCATAGGCTGGGACTTGTACCAGCCACACAATCTCATAGGCTGGGACTTGTACCAGCCACACAATCTCATAGGCTGGGACTTGTACCAGCCACACAATCTCATAGGCTGGGACTTGTACCAGCCACACAATCTCATAGGCTGGGACTTGTACCAGTCACACAATCTCATAGGCTTGGACTTGTACCAGCCACACAATCTCATTGGCTGGGACTTGTAATAATTATACATGAAAAAAAAAGCGTATGTGCCTACAGGCTATTTTTTGGCTAACAGACCAGGGGCGGACTTAACTAATTTTACTAATGGCAGGTGCACTTGGTGATTTCTAAATATAGTTAGGTATGGGCTCGAGTTAGGGTACATGAAATTATAAAATTGAATTTTTAAACTAGCAATATAGCTATTAAAAATTAAAGGGAGGTCCCGGACAGATCCGTCGCTAGCTTCTGTGGGGACCTGTGCGAGTTGCATTTCACATTATATTGAAAGGACTGACAATAACATCATTATGTCAAGTACACAGCGCATACAATGAAATTTATATTTAAAATACCTTTGGTTTACCATGACATGATTATGTAAATAGCTGTACCCTGCAAAACCTTTGCATAGAGTTGTATCCCATTAGGCTTGATCGGTAGGCTAGGTTATTTTTGGTTTCGGGCGGATCCGATTTTTTCATTATTGTATTTTAAACTGGAATACTGTTGTATTAATTCTTTACTTTCGATTTAACGCAAAACCCAAAATCGCTTTTATTTTATTAGAAAGGTACCTAAGACTTACAATGGCCATCTAACCCTGAGCCTGGATACCTACCTTCAAATGACAACTTGCTTGAACACTAAAACAAATTTTAGCGATATATGGCCCGCAAGATTCAGGCTCTGGGGGGGGGGGAGCAGGGCAGCCCCGTAGCGTGAAAATTCTACAGCAGGGGCCAGGCATTCTACAGCAGGGCAAGGCAATATCAAGGGGGCCAGGTAATACATTTTACTAAGTAGAACAAATAAGCAGAGGGGGGCCAGACAAAACACAGGGGGCCCGGCCCCCCGCCACCCACGCACGCTACGGGCCTGGGGCAGGGACTTAACGGAAGGGCCCCCATAAAATATTTTGTATGAGCCCACGGTTAGGGCCCTCAAGTTGTTAACGCCGCCTATGGAATTCATTCAATCAAATTCTATTCGCTGACCGAATGCGTTCGCCATATTGAATGCCACATCATGGACTGGCATATCCGTTTAGAAAATAGAGGCCTAAGGTTATTATTACTGGACTTTTAAAAAAAATCATTATTTATAGTTTTGATGTAATTTACTAAGTTTTATTGTCATACAAATTCAGCAGTATATGCTATCGACTTTCTATCTTAATATGTGCAATTGTGCATCCAACAGGGAAACATTCTTACAAGATGAAAGATTTTTTTTTAAAAGGTTTGTATCAATCCATCTTTTTATCCCCCCACCCTTTTTATAATTGACATGTTTTTGAGATGTAAACTGTGTTGGGGAATTTATAAAAGTTCATCCGTTAACCTTGAAGAAAGTGACGTAATCATGTGACATGCTGCATACGAAATGAGTCGAGTTTATTTTTAGACTTTTGGACAATTCAAATATTTTTTAGGGAAATGCCGCCTAATTTTTTCCTCCATAATTTATCACATACGAATTGTGCATGTAAGGTCTTAGAGTACGTTGGTTACATATGTACTTCATAGTAAATTATGTTGGTCAATTGTTATATATGTACTTCATAGTAAATTATGTTGGTCAATTGTTATATATGTACTTCATAGTAAATTACGTTGGTCAATTGTTATATATGTAGGCCAACTTGTACTTCATAGTAAATTATGTAAGAACGACCATGGACGTAGGCAATAACCTTCCACTTAAGACGGGTCACGTGATCTTGTAGATAGCAGACTCCACTGAATTTTACAAAAGTCGGATTGATATGTTTACATGGGCGTGTAAATGTGTTGGAAGCACATAACCCTTTCTGTAAAACTTCTTATGTAATGTGAAGTCATAGAAATATAAAAAGAACAAAGCGACGAGTAAACATTTTTTTTTATTTATTTTTTTTTTTTGAAACAATTTGTCTTTATTTCGGACTGACCATGTGACATATGAATTTTTCTAAATATTTGGATATTTCTCTGTGATTTAGAGGTTGTTCACTATCTGCCTATCAAAATACCAAAATAGATAGGTTCAGACTTTGAAGATGGTTACTATCTACTACATTTATTATGCTCAAATTTCGCTACAGGCGGTTGGGGTAAAAAAATGAATGTGTTTAAGTTAACTTGAATAGGATCTTCAGGCTGCAGCACGACCTAAATGCTGTGAGATACGGGTTCGACACCTGGCGAGTCACAGTCACGTATGTCTCCCGTGGCGCCTCCATGGCCCTTGCACTATCGGTTGCGGTGGGGATGAAAGATGGGCACTGCAAAAACCGTCATGTTTGGGATATATAGGATATAATAAATTATCTTCTCATCCTTTTAGGGACTTGTTAAAAAAAAGAAAAGAAACTGGAGATATTTAAGTTGTGTTTCAATGTGAATAAGAAAATTGTTAATTGTTAGTTTAGTCAAATTCAAGGGGTTTGACTATTCTGATGCGTCAAGTTTTGTTAGTCTGTGTTACTATTGAAGGCTGTATGGTTCTAATCCCAAGACCATTACGGCCTGTAATACTGAAGTGAAAACAAAGTGCACTGGCCAACAAAGGAAACTTCAAAGAACAAATTGCCTACACCATCTCATAACTCTTGATGTAAACACCACCCACCATGTACATAATTCTTGATGTTAACACCACCCACCATGTACATAACGAATTGCATGTACACCCTTTTAGATCCTTTCCAACCTTCAAACAATTCAACGGATGAAATTGTAAATATACTCACTAGTTTCTTGGAATGTTTTATTTATTTATTTTTTGCTTTACCGTACTTATGTTAATAATAATGCTTTGAAACGCCTAGAGAGCATTTTGTGTGGTATATTATATACACCTTAAACATTTTGTGTGGTATTATATACACCTTAACCCTTTACCATCTACCCGTGCAATTTGAGTTTATTTACTGTTTACCTTCATCTCTTATTTCTAGAACCTCCCTTCATTTTTCTAGTTACCTTCATGAATTCCTCCAATGTAACGCCGATGCATTTGTTCCTCCCTACCACCCTCCTCATTCCTGAAAAAAGAAATAGTGGGGCTTTGGGGTGGGGGTTGGGGTTGGATGTTGTAGGGAATGGAACTGTATGGTGTAAGAGTTTCTTGCATCCATGTTCTCAGAATGTTCCCGTGTTGGACTCCATCTCCGTCACAGTGGGGTGTCTCTCTTCTGCCAGCAGATAGGATTCATTCTCCATTTTGTACCCAGCGACCCCAGGCTCATGTCAGGGGGACGTAAACCAATCTCAGCTTCAAACAGAACTCAAGGGGAGAAAAAAAACTAGAGAGAGAGAGAGAGAGAAATGGGGGGGGGGGGAGGGAGGGGGGGAGAAGAAAAATAATAATAAAAAACATTGCAGGACGAATAGTTGTGGGGTGTGGGGGAGGGGGCTGAGAGAAGGGAGGTGGACTGTACTGATTGTGTCGTAGAAGAGGTAGGGAGGTGTGTGTGTGTGTGTGTGTGACGTAGATAACATATGGGCTGAATGTGCCACTGGGTACAGCTGTAGTACACCCAGTGACTTATTGACGTACAAAGCATCTCGTCGCCAGCAGGACGTTTGCCTTTTTCTTTTCATCTCCCGGCATCATCTTAAAAAAAAAAATATCATTTTTCTTTTTTTTTTGGGTTGAGGAGGAAAGAGAATGCATCGACCCCTCCCACATGACAGTTGTATGATATTTTGCTGGGCGGAGCCAAGTGGAAAGAGGGTATTTGCTTGCATTTTTTTTTTGTTGTTGCGTTAAAAAAAACAAAATTGTTTCTGTAAACATGGGACTTAAGTCTGAAGGGAAATATGAAAACAAACAACGGGCAATAACAATGAGTTGTTCTTTTGGTAACAGAAAATTATGACAGTCGACTTATATGTAGTGGAATATGTGCACGGCTCTGTACATAAATGTATTCAATACTTTTTGGACTAGTTAAGAGTCAATGTAAAGATTTGTGTTTGTGTTGGTATGTGTTATTTATTGTTCACTATGTATATACACACATTTTTTTTTACCGTAGCTTTGCAATACTAGTTATCGCCCATGACAATGGCGGCCTTTACAGTGAATGAGGCGAGTGTCGTATAATGGCCTAGTGCATGGGTCGGCAACCTTTTGAGATGGAAGAGCCAAAAGTTATAATTTACAATTTACTCAGTTTTTAAAGAGTCGCTCAAGTTGTTCTTTCAATATTATGGTATTTGATTAGGAATAGGTATATACAATAATATCATTGTAATTATTTGCGTCATATGATGGGAACTGATCAATCGTTTAGCTTTGTTACAGTTAGGTAACAAAATAAAACCAATCCCTGCGCCGACCCCCCCCCACCCACACATTAAGGCTGTCCAGGGGTTGTAGCCCCAGTAGTCCCCCCTTAAGGCTGCGACTATTAAGATCTCTCAGACAAACACATGATGACGAACACTTGATGGCAAACACACGATAACAAACACACGATAACAAACACACGATGACAAACACTTGATGACAAACACATGATGACAAACACATGATGACATACCCATACAAGCCTGTTGATCTTTGCCAGAACTTTCATTATTTTTAACATTTTAAAAGATAGGCATGAAAGGAAATATATGTTGAAATGAAACTTTGAGTTCCAACCAAAAAAAAAAAAATAATTAAAATAGTTGGAGCAAAGAAAGTGGATAACTTGATATAATCTGGATACAATATTGGCAAAGTTGATATTTCTGATTAGTTCTAAAATATTGATAACTTGATATAATCTGGACACAATATTGGCAAAGTTGATTTTTCTGATTAGTTCAAAAATATTGAGTAAATTTGATGTTACCGATTGTAGATGGAGCTTGTGGTCAGAGAGTAATCCAGGAATCAATTCAATCCGCTGGTATGTGTGTCCACTCAAGCAATGACCGGTTCGACCACAGAATACACACATATACAGCTGGACAGTCATCGTAAATGATTTTTCAATCAACTAAACTGACCTTCTGTTATTATATCTTCCGGCTATTCCCAATTCATTTTTTTTTTCAAATGTTTTCTTTACAATATTGGGAACAAAAATATGACCATTATTATCTAACGGTGAATATTCATTAGTTTGTGTAGAAATTGATATTAATATGATAACATTTTAAACTACACACTTTATGAAAATGGCATACTTAATTTGTATTGCAAAAGATATAATATAAAAGTATGACATTTGCACAGGCAAACGTAGTATCGTCTAAATAAAATAGTTTTATACATTGTCCGATCAGTTAACATGATATAATACCATGATTTAAAATGAAGACGTCACTGGTCAGCTAACATGATATAATACCATGATCTCTGTTTTAAAACACGCACTATTCAGTTTTACAATCACATTACATTACACAGAGGCGGCTTTAGCATTACTGTTGAATGGGCGAGACCTAGGTCGAGTGCCAAATGCACTGTAGTTCATCTATCGTACAACAACGATCCTATCGCAGGGCCATATTAAGCAGCGGGGCCTATGGTGTGAGCCTTAGTCTCAAAAGGCCCATACTGACATTACCAATTATGTATATTTTTAATAATATATACATGAAAAAATCAGTGGCGTAGCGAGCTTAACTCGCGCCCGGAGCAAAATACATTTTTAGCGCCCCCACCCCAATCGAAAACCATATAATATATGTAAAATATGCCATTTGGCGCCCTTTTGTGCGTAGCGCCCGGGGCATGATGCCACCCTTGCTCCCTTTCACTACGCCACTGAATGAAATAATAACTTTGATTGGGCATTTTCAGGATCCATCAAGAGACTGACATCTGCCAACCCACGTGACAACTAAACAGAGTGGGCGTTTTTTGAGATTTGAACACGCGCCCTTTGTTATGACGAGTGGATCGATAACATCACAGCCACCTAGACGTCACTGTGTTACTTCCATAGAAAACACCATGACTGACGTCATCTCTCTCTCCTACTCCACAGTGCTCACCAGCCATCTTTGAAACTTCTCTAATGTGATTGGTACTAAAAACACTGGTAGTACTTTAGTACAAGTGGAGTCACACGTCTCATTATACTAGAAGATTTTGAATAAATTGGATCGAATTTTCATGTTCTAGGGACAGACTTTAACTTAAAAAAGCAAACCCTGAACAATGGCTACATCCACTGACTGACAGACCCGTTCTCTATTCTAAATATTTCTAAAGTGTTTGGGTTAGGGAACATTACAGAGATTTTTTTCTTCACTTAAAATTAATATTTTTTTATGTACTTGTTGAAAAATTGAACCAGAATATTTTGTTGAAAGACTAATCCCAGAAGTTGATATGTTGTATTTTTCATACTACTAGTATGTGCCGGATATTGATATGTTTTTATTCATTACTACTACACCAAACTGGTCTTTATGCGGCCATTGTAGAAATCGAGTTTGACGTGTCTAATCTCGAGTGTACGTTGGTAAGGTTGTTAGATATTGTAGAAATATTCAACACATATAAACAGAGAAAACAGACACAATACTTGAAAGAGATTGAAAGACATACGTTCCGTGGTGAGCGGATTGATAGATGATATTTATCATGAAGGGGAGACAGGTCGATAGATATGTAAATATGGGCAAAGTATATTTCTTAAAAGAATTTTTTTTTAAATAATTCTAGGTAAAAGATGAAGTGTATTTCAAAATATTTGAATCTGGCGAATACAGTGATCGGACTGTGTGGTCATACACTGATAACTTGAAGTACATTACTGTGGAGAAATAGTATAGAGGTTTATGACGCAATTAAGTAGGCTCCGCCCACCGCAGCCTCCATGACGCCGTCCCTCTATCGCGTTGTATTTTATTCTGAGTTTTATGCGTATACGTTATTTCTAGCAATACGTTATTTCTAGCAATACGTCATTTCTAGCAATACGTCATTTCTAGCAATACGTTATTTCTAGCAATACGTTATTTCTAGCAATACGTCATTTCTAGCAATGCGTTATTTCTAGCAATACGTTATTTCTAGCAATACGTTATTTCTAGCAATACGTTATTTCTAACAAAATGACGTATACCACAACCGACAGTGGGGAGCATCATCCGAGCACATGTTTTATTTTAGCAGTTGTGAAATCAGTCTAGCTTTGGGCATCGTAGTATGCGGAATTGCGGATGCATGTTGTAGTTTTATCTAGAAAGTAGTAATTGTTCCATCCTGAGTTCACCTTTATATGTCAGTTCATGTTCATGCAGTTATATTAAGAATTAAATGTTATTATTGTTACTTTCAACTGGCGTCGACTTAATATATTAATGTTGTTGACTGAAATTGTAACGTTTACTATAAGTTCATGAAAAGAACCTCGCAACAATTACACATATATGTCATAGTGGATGAACTTTTGTTTTTATTCTTCATTTATAATATTGTTAGGTGCACAGTCTAGTTTTATATTAGATTTTAATAAATTATTCTCCATGGAAGATGTCAAGGAAGAGAGGCATGGGACTCTGGCCTGTGAGAGGTGTTAGTGGTCATTTGGAATTAGAAAATAAAATTAATTTAATAGACGAACTTTAAAAATTCATGAAAGATTTTGAACCGCAGACCGTAACATACAGTTAAACGGGTCATGCTTGACTTACTTGTAGTTTGCCCTGCCTGTGCTAGACAATTTTACTTGTAGTTAGCTCACTAATATGTTAGACCAGTGGTTCTTAAACTGTGGTCCTTTACTGGGGGTCCGCAAAGCCATTTGAAAAATAAATCATCGTAAAATATATACATATATAAAGTACCTAAAGTTGGGATGGGGGTCCGTCAAAAAATTTTTTTTCAAGTGGGGGTTCGCGGAGTACATAAGTTTAAGAACCTCTGTGTTAGACAATTTGACTTAGGTTTGACCTTTACTATCTGTCCTTCTCGTACAGTGTGTGTATCCAGTACCGAATTAAGGTCATTGTTTGCATAAGGATTGTAACAAAAAAATAATAATTATTATGAAATATCCGAACAAAATGATAAAAAACGTATCACCTGTAAAATATATTAAGTCCTTCCACATTTCACACCGTGAGCCATGACCTGTGTCTGGAGGATGCAAGGAGTTATTCAGATAATTTGCAGTTTTCTAGTGTGATGCAAGAGGTGAAAAATCGCGGAGAAATTTGAAAAACCTCAAAGTCTGATAAAAGAGGGCCGATGTTTTTTTAGTCAGGGCCTAAGGCCTTATTAGTCTCATGGTTTATTCAACCCTGTGAGTATATGTGAGTGTGAATGCTCTCCCCCACTATCAGGATGTACTCAACAGGTTCAGCCCGTTGATATGCCACGGGAAAATGTGCAGTAACCAATGTTCCCTCTAAGCTGCGCGCAATTTTTAGAAAACCTCCGCGCAGAAAAAAATTATTCCCCGCGCACAGAATACAATCTGATGAAAATATTACTTCAACTAAATTACTTATAATATTATTTTCCAAATTGGCGCCCAAATTTTATGGAAGTTCTAAAAAGTTGCACAAGAATTTTTTTTACCGCGCAGCGCCGCCAAAAATTAGAGGGAACATTGGCAGTAACCCTGACATGGTGGGTCACTTGGGTATACTGTAATGGTCACTAGCGTGAGCCTACTTGTTATATTATGATAACTGCAGGTGAGCCTACTTGATATATTATGATAACTGCAGGTGAGCCTACTTGTTATATTATGATAACTGCAGGTAAGCCTACTTGATATATTATGATAACTGCAGGTGAGCCTACTTGTTATATTATGATAACTGCAGGTGAGCCTACTTGTTATATTATGATAACTGCAGGTGAGCCTACTTGTTATATTATGATAACTGCAGGTGAGCCTACTTGTTATATTATGATAACTGCAGGTGAGCCTACTTGTTATATTATGATAACTGCAGGTGAGCCTACTTGTTATATTATGATAACTGCAGGTGAGCCTACTTGTTATATTATGATAACTGCAGGTGAGCCTACTTGTTATATTATGATAACCGCAGGTGAGCCTACTTGTTATATTATGATAACCGCAGGTGAGGCTAGTTGTTATATTATGATAACCGCAGGTGAGCCTAGTTGTTATATTGTGATAACTGCATGCTCACGAAGAAACTTCTGACAGAAATGAATTATCAACACTTTAGAGTATTTCATACCAGACACATCTTGACAATGTTTTAAAAAAAAAAAAATTTGTTTAAATTAAAACAAGTTCGAGTTAATATTTCTGTCTTAAACGATCTTATTTCTCTTCTGTCTTACAAGTGGCGAGCAGATTCATCGGAATCGATAATTGTAAGAATCAGTACTGTTTGCTGGGATCGGAATCGAATCCAATGACTTTCAACCTAGTTTTCGATACGAAAGACTATTACTGATGTCATCTCTTCACACTGTGATACACTATAATGTTATCTGTTTGCACTGTGGTACATCATAATGTCATCTGTTTGCACTGTGGTACACCATAATGTCATCTGTTTGCACTGTGGTACACCATAATGTCATCTGTTTGCACTGTGGTACACCATAATGTCATCTGTTTGCACTGTGGTACACCATAATGTCACCTGTTTGCACTGTGGTACCCTATAATGTCACCTGTTTACACTGTGGTACCCTATAATGTCACCTGTTTACACTGTGGTCCCCTATAATGTCACCTGTTTACACTGTGGTACCCTATAATGTCACCTGTTTGCACTGTGGTCACCATAATGTTTTTTGTTATCGTATTGGAGGCGGATGTGCAAATAGTGTGCACCAACATTCATACACATATTAACTTATGCACAGCATAATACCAGACGACATATGATCACTTCATCACGTGACATTTGTCCTCGATGTGTCGTGATCTCGACCCACCCCCTCCCTCCACGGTGTCTGATGATCAGCAAGCAGTACCATTCATTTTCTTTTACACCTATTATATTTGGTGATGTATATTGTTTATATACATAATGGTATATTAGTATGACGTCGTTTGTTATCGTACTATTGAAATGTGTGATGTCACCCACCTGTCCACTTTATGGTGTACTAACATCATCTAGGCAAGTATTACATCAGTGCATTTATTGACATGCATATATTACGAAGTGAAATGCCATCAGGACTTAAGATGACGTCAAACAGTACAAGACCACTGACCTGACACAAGTGCTCCCCCCTCCCCCCACGGAATTTGGGGATCACAATTCCCGTTAGTTCTCACATACACGTCATTTATATACATACAGTGGCGCCGAGAGCCAACACGGGCACGGGCCCCTTAATAAACAAAAAGTCGTGAAAAAATTAACTTGGTCGGGGCGGCCGTGCCCCCTTACAGATGCGGGCCTCCTGGCAAAGACCCCCCTACCCCCCTCTCGGCATGCCTGTATACATAGGGGTGTGTCCCAATGATACAATGTATTGTATCGGTGAACCATATGATACCACCTTTGGACATAACGATGCACTAACATTATTACTTCCTCTATTTTAGTATGAATTACGAGGAGAGCAAAAGTATTGAGCAATAAATATGAACAATTTAAGAAATAGTTGGGCAGAGGCATTACCATAATTTATATGTCTAGCCAATGAAACAATGTTGCAAAGCTAATTACTTTGATAAAAGCACAATTCGTTTATTCTACTGCATAAATTGCATTATAATACAACGCAATCAATCAGTCAAAATAGACTATTTGTTTGTTTTTTTCATAAGTCCGGCATTTAAATATATATACTTCATAATTTATTAGATAACTGCAACAAAAAGTAAAGAAACGATTCAGTGATAGCGACAGAGACATTCACCTGTTAATTAAACATACAAAAATAAAACAAGCAATTTAAGTCTTTTCCGTTTCGGACAAAGGACATTTTAGAGCATTTTCGTGTACGCAGTATGGGTTTTGATAAATAGAGAGGGAAGTAATCATGTTGAATAACTGTTAGAAAAATAAATAATGATTACGCCCCTTTGCTTAGCTTTTATTATTTATATTTAAAATATAAGCAAAAACGGTATCTAAGAAACTCTTATATTCAGCTCTGAGAGGTCCTATCGCGATATGAACTTTTGATGTACACTTGGCAAGCCAAGACCTACAAAATGATATAAACATCATGGGTCTAGGACTTATGGTTGCTGAGATATAGGGCGCTCCTTTGTTAATATAGCTTATATAGTAAAAAACGGTACTTAATATGCCCCCTTTTTCGGCCCTCAGAGGTCAGATCGCGCAACGGACTTTTGATGCATACATGGCAGGCCAAGACCTATAAAATTATATATATACATCATGGGTCTAGGACTTATGGTTGTTGAGATCTAGGGTGATGACGGACAGACAGACAGACAGACAGACAAAACGGGGACAATAGAGCATTTTTTTTTCGAAAATGCTCTAAAAATTGACAACAAAATCAAATTTTAAAACAGACAACAAATTATCCAGAATTATAGCATTTCACTGAAATTATTGACTTAGACATTCCAATTCTGTACAGAAATATTGGCTTCTGTAGTGACGTCCCCTGATAAAACTCAACACCTTAAGTAATGTTAGTTGTCAATGAATGACCATGACACCAAGAATCCACAACGGCACTTTCCTGTGTCACTTTCGGGAAATAAAATATTTGTTTCTCCACAGGTGTGCACAAGTAAGAGTAGACCCTGGTGGATCCCAGACATGTATGCTTCTATTTTCATTGGAACATCAGGAGTTGGACACCTGCGCAACTCCCCCCCCCACATCCCCACCCACTCCCTGATCACAATTCGCCTTTTATAAGAGCGTTGCCAAATGAGTCGTTTTACACATTTTCAAAGTTCTTCATGATGTGTATAACAAACTTGATAATATTTGTTCCGGAGACTAAAATCGGGGTGATTTAATATATACATATTTTAAAAGTGCATTAATTGGAAAAGAATAATTTGTGTTTGTGACGTTTACTGAGTGTGAGAGGTGGTTTTACCATTGATGGCTCAACTTTTCTAAAAATTCTTTAGTTCATTAACGGCTGCATAGTTTCTCATACCCACTTTTCGTCTACCTGCATCAGGTCGATTCAACTTTCATTAAATAATCTTTCAGAAGCAGGGTGGAGAGATAATGATTTAGTTAACTGATGGTATAGAGTATAGAGGAACGCAGAATAATTACTCACACTTGAACTGGAATACATACAAGGTGATACCAGCTCAACGGATGTGTCTTGGGATAAACTACTGTTTCAATAACCTAATCAATTAAAAAAAAACAGTATTTATATATCCCCTTTTGCAGTAACGTTCCATTGATAATTACTTTGCAGTAACGTTCCATTGATAATTACTTTGCAGTAACGTTCCACTGATAATTACTTTGCAGTAACGTTCCATTGATAATTACTTTGCAGTAACGTTCCATTGATAATTACTTTGCAGTAACGTTCCTTTGATAATTACTTTGCAGTAACGTTCCATTGATAATTACTTTGTAGTAACGTTCCATTGATAATTACTTTGCGGTCCTGTGGTCAACCATTTAATTTTTCCTCCTAACAAC
The DNA here is from genome assembly GCA_021962125.1 of Bulinus truncatus. NCBI lineage: Eukaryota > Metazoa > Mollusca > Gastropoda > Planorbidae > Bulinus > Bulinus truncatus. The sequence goes on along the minus strand of JAGDYQ010000100.1, from coordinate 916,170 downwards.
TTAAAATACTTCAAAACAATTTGTATATAATTTAAGATCAAGTGTAAATTGCTTTTGTCAGAGTAGCTATCCCCCATATATCTGCTAGTATGAAGTTTCTATTTTGAATTTTTATGTAATGATCTATATTTGACTTTGTTTTACACATGTATACTCAAAATTTAGAGCGAAGTTCTAATTAGAGGAGAAAGTGAACCGCACAACTATTGTAGCGCTGTCCTTACGTTTCTGGCGGCCCTGCAAAATGAATACCATGAATTTTAGGAGATAAACATTTTCAAAAGTTGAACAGCTAATCAGAAAAACACACATTCATATCATAATAGAAATAATAAATAAATTTTTCAATATTTAACTTAGAACATTAAAGAAAAAAATCTCAAATGAAAAATAATAAACGTATACTTTAGAAATAGAATGTAATACAATAAATGGGGGAGAGAGAAGGGGTGAGGGAGAGAGAAAGGGAGGGAAGGAAAAAGAAAGGAAGGGAGGGAGAGGGGGAGTAGGAAGGGAGATAGAGCGGAGGGAGGGAGAGAGAGAGAGGGTGGGAGAGAGGGATAGAGATAAAGTGAGGGGGCAGGGAGGGAGAGAGAGGAAACTAGGGTGGAATGAGGGAGTAGGAGGGGGAGGGAGAGAAGGGAATGGGAGAGGGAGGGATGGAGAAAGAAGGGAGGGAAGGAGGAAGGATGGGAGAAATGGGAGGGATGAGAGATAAAGAGTGAGAGGGGGGCAGGGAGGGAGAGAGATGGAAGGAGGAAGGGAGGAAGGGGGAGAGAGGGAAGGAGAGGGATGGGGAGAGAGAGGAAGGGAGAGAGGGGGTAGGGAGAAAACAAAAGGTAAACAGAAAACCTTATTTTAAACCCGGGCAAAGCCGGGTACTTGCAACTAGTATCTCTATACTTATAAGACGCATTTTTTGTCTGTCTGTCTGTCTGTCTGTCTGTTCCCTTATAACTCAAGATCCAGAAAAACAGATAACGTGAAATTTGTTACACATACACATAATTACATGGGGAAGGTTATAGGACAGGTTTCGTTTCATCTCGATGGGTAGTTTAATTGTAATTAATTTATTTTTATTTTAGTATTTTACTATATTAAAGTAATCTCAACGGCGCCATAGATAAAATTCCTCTGTGACGTCATTTCCCTATCATACATTTTTAAAAGAGGGGTAACTCCCGGAAACTCCAATTGTAAACATGATGAAATCAATAGTCATATCTATTTACCTATCGTTTTATGTATTCGGAAGATTAAAATTAAAGGTGCACTTTAATAAAGCGAAATACGTTAATTAAAATGTTTCTGTGACATTATTAACAATATTAATACAATCTCAATGCGTAGTATAATTGTAATTAATTATTTTAGTATTTTACTATATTAAAGTATTCACGGTATGGGATCGCCTTCACTATAAATAAAAATCGCGCACCAAGTAAATGTGTAATTGAACGGACGGTGAAGAAAGGGCTAGGGACGGGAAAAAAAATATTGTTGTTTTTAGAGCATTTTCGAAAAAAAATGCTCTAATGTCCCCGTTTTGTCTGTCCGTCTGTCCGTGTACACCCTAGATCTCAACAACCATAAGTCCTAGACCCATGATGTATATATCATTTTGTAGGTCTTGGCCTGCCATGTGTACATCAAAAGTTCATTTCGCGATAGGACCTCTGAGGGCCGGGCTTCAGGGCGCCTAAGGGGCTTATATATTATATATACACCTTGTACGTTCAATAACCCGTTCATTTGGTGCGAAATACTGCAGCACGTAGTTTCACCAAGATTTATTAAGAAACTCATCAAATGAAATAGTAAGCTTGTGTTCTGAGTAGGTAGGTGGGTGGGTCGGTATGTATGTAGTATGTGTATATATGTATATGAGATTGAGTCTACATATATATTTAAGTATGCATGTATAGGTGTGTAGTTAGGTGTGTAGGTAGGTATAATGTATGTATGTGTGTATACACGCATGAATGTGTGTGTGTATAAATATGTTACGTTAACTTTGTACAGACATCCTGACAAAGGGTCCAGTTGAGAGGTATGCAGAGCGACCTAATCAGTTATATGAAATATGCTTAGCTGATTTTGTTGCCAACTGGACTGTCAAAGGAAACGGTGCAGTAGATCTTTTGCAAGAAGAAGAGGGAGCAGAAGTTGTTCATGACCAAGAAGAAAATGTAGATCGAAGAAGAACAAGAAAGCTAAAACTTTCAGATATATGCATTACACAATTGAATTTATAAACATTTCCAAAATTTACAAATATTTACTGAAAGCTAACAAACGTACTGATACATAATACGAAAATGCGCTAACACGTCCTGTGTCCAGAATGGAACAGACTTAATTGCTTGTTTTTTCATGCTGCAAGTACCCGACTTTGCTCGGGATTAAAATAAGGTTTTCTGTTTATTTAAGAAGCGTAATTTGACGTTTAATTGTACAGAGAGAGGGAGGGGGGAGAGAGATAAAGAGAGAGGGGGCAGGGAGGGAGAGGGAAGGAGGGGGCAGAGAAGGGGAGAGAAGGAGGGAGGGAGAGAGAGAGGTGGTAGGGAGGGAGATTAAGGGGGAGGCAGGGAGAGGGAGGGTTGGAGAGAGAAAGGGAGGGAAGGAAAGAGAAAGGAAGGGAGGGAGTAGGGAGGGAGTTAGAGGGGAGGGAGGGAGAGAGAGGATGGGAGAAATGGGAGGGAGTGAGAGATAAAGAGAGAGAGGGGGCAGGGAGGGAGAGAGGGGGGAGGAGGAAGGGAGGAAGGTGGAGAGAGGGGGGACGGGGGTGAGAGAAGGAGGGAGGGAGATAGGGAGAGAGAGGGAGATGGGAGAGTTAGGGAGGTAGGGAGAAAGGGAGGGAGGGAGGGAAAGAGAAAGGGAGAGAGGGGGTAAGGAGGGAGAGAGAGGGGGAGGGAGGGAGAGAGGGGGTAGGGAGAAACAAAAGGTAAACAGAAAACCTTATTTTAAACCCGGGCAAAGCCGGGTACTTGCAACTAGTATATATATATATATGTTATAGGCAAAGTGTGAAATGCCGGCATTCTATAGAATGCCTAGGCATTGTATAGAATGCCTGGTGATTTTAGGCAAAGTATAAAATTTTTAAATTGTGCATACTTTTCCTAGGCATTCTATACAATGCCTAGGCATTGTATAGAATGACTAGTGTCGTTTTGGCAAAGTATAAAATTTCTAAATTGTGCATACTTTTCCTAGGCATTCTATACAATGCCTAGGCATTGTATAAAATGACTAGCGTCGTTTAGGCAAAATATCAGAAAAGAACAACAAAAGCCTTTATTGATAAAAACGTATTTTAATATGGAATGAATGCAAAATAAAGCATATGATGTTCATACCGTAAAAAACAACGACAGCAGATTGAAGTATTTGCTTCAGCAGGTAAGACTGGATTCACACTTAGAATTGTACTGTACTTAATTTTCTCCTTTCTGACAAAACACTTCATATTTTGGTATTTTGATCTGTCATGTTCATATTTCACGAATTAGTGAAGAATTGATAAATAATGAAAAGATGTTGTTTCTGGTGAAAACAAGCAGAACACAACTGGAATGAGCTACTTGTTGCAGCAGGGAAGACTAGAATGGCATTTTGAATTGCATTTAATTTTCTTTTTCACACAAAGACACCTCATAGTTTGGCATTTCGTCTTGCATTTACATCTGACGAATCCTTGGCCGCTTCCTGTAGACTGAGAAGTAGCAGCAGATCGGAGAGCTATTTCAAGGTCAGGAACGTCTTCCGCTTTTATTAAATCTTTTGGACATACGGTGAATTCTGATCTGGCATATAGCTGCTTCAAGATTCCATGTGCAGTTCCAAGGCGGTAAAAGCCATCTTCTGTCATGCTCATAACAACTGCCAACAGATTTCGTGAGTCTCCCCGCCCTTTGTCAACATCGGGAATCGGAACTCGCACAGTGGCTCCCAAAAGCGCAGGAGGAAATTTTTTGTCCGAATCCCTTTTCATTCTTTTCGCCTGCATTTCAAGGTTCCATTTCGATTCCATTTTATTTTTTATAGCTTTCTCAATATTGAAACAAACAGTGCACACAATGCTAACACCATAACCTTCTACTTCGTTGTCGTCATCGTCTTTAGGGGAATGCCCACAGATAACATGAACACTTCGGCTACACTTTTGACATGTATGAGCACCGCTGGTTTCCTTTAAGCAAACGCAACAGGCAGTGGAAGAGGCCAGTTACATACTTTGCCGAACGGGTACTCGGCATTCTATAGAATGCCTAGGCAATGTATGAAATAGCAATTCATTTCATACTTTGCCTGAAAAATTTAGGCATTCTATACATTGCCTAGGCATTCTATAGAATGCCGGATTTTACACTTTGCCTATAACATATATATATATATATATATATATATATATATATATATATATATATATGTGTGTGTGTGTGTGTGTATATATATATATATATATATATATATATGTATGTATATTGATAGATAAATAGACAGGCAGACAGACAGATTGATAGACAGATAGACAGGCAGACGAATTAATATACAGACAGACATGTAGACACAGGGAGAGAGGTGGGCTGGCTATCTATAGCTGAGTTCCTACAGGAAACATTTACTTCCCGTTATTGCAATTTCCTGTTATCTCGGTTGTTTCCCCTTACACAATCTTGGGTCTCTATTAGGACTGTATCAGTCTGGGTGCAACAGTGTTCAAATAATGTTTCAGAAAACATTGGCTTACCAAATAATGTTTCAACAAACATTTGTCTACCAAGTAAACGTAATAGGAATACATTTACATTTAGCCCTCTGTGTGAGCTGTCGTCATCATGATGTAGCCTCCAGATGGCAGGTAGCTAACAATAGAAACTAATGATGAAAAAAAAAAAACAACTTTCTGATACAACATCCTATTCATACTGTCTTCATTCTCAGTTACCGGAGAATTGAATTGTATGCACGAACACTAACACTTACATGCATGGAGCTTATGATGGGTTGGCAAACTAGACAACCGTTAGAACCACCCCCTCCCTCACTCCTAAACTAGACAACCGTTTAGTTTAGAGGTCACTCCCCCCCCCCACTGCCCTCCACCTCCTCTCTTTTTCAAGTATTATTTTCTGCTAAATCTAACGCTAGGAAAACCCCCTGTAACTATGACTCCGGCCCCTCCCCCACCCCAATATATATGGAAGTCTCATCCAAGGGCCCCAAAGACCTCTCTCTGCACACACACACACACACACACACATCCACCTCTCAGCTTTCAAATTTCACACCCTGACATATCGCTGGAACATTTTTTTTTATTTAATCGTTTCATCATAAAAAGGAAGTAACCGAAAACAAAAACCAAAAAAAAAAAAAAAACTTTTGGTTAGCGCCCCGACACCCCCCAACTAGCACCCCACACCCACGTCTGCAGTCAATCTAAGCCAGTTAATAGCACCGCTCCGACAGCTGTGCCAGGCAGTAAGCATGACCTCGAGAACAAGGTCATTTCCAGCCGTGCGAGCCTACAGATCGGATCATGATGGGGTCCTCCGGTGCCATGAATGGGCGGGGGGGGGCAGGGGGGGACACAACCGGCGCCCCCACGTGACGTCTGAACAAAAAAAAAATTTCGCGAAACTATCAAAGGCGGAAATGAGTTAAAAACAAAATATCTCACCTCCATGGAGGTCCCCAATTAAATTACACAGATCACTGGACGGTGGGGTGGGGTGGGGGGGTAGAGTGGAGAGTGTGTGTGAGAGAGAGAGAGATAATTAACAAGATACGATGGACATCCATAACTTGCATTGGGGGTGGGGGGGGGAGAGAAGTGTTTTACGAATGTGTGGGTGGTGGATGCATGTGAGAGGGACGGGATGGGGGAGTTGCGACGTACCATTTGTGCGGTGTGCGGGTGTGCTAAGGCATGAGAATGCATTGATGCACGCACGCGCGTATGTGTGTGAGTGAACGTTTGAGTTTACGTGCATTTGAGTTAGTTTACATGTGTGTATGTGTTTGTGTATGTTTGTATGTGTGACTGTACATGTGTGTGTGTGTGTGTGTGTGTGAGTGAGTGAACGTGTGATTTGTGCATGCATTTGAGCTAGTTTACATGTGTTTGTGCGTTTGTGTGTGCGATTGCACGTGTGTGTGTGAGTGCACCTGTGTGTGTGTGTGAGTGCACCTGTGTGTGTGTGTGTGTGAGTGCACCTGTGTGCAGGGGGTGTGAGTATTTTCGTTGAAATGATATGCGGGTGAAAAAGGGCGTAACCTCGGTTTGATACATGTGGCTGAATTATTATGTGTATATGTGTGCGTGCATCTGTGTGTTGATGGGGAGGGGGGGGGCTGTGTGTGAGAGCGTTACTTGCCATCTTAATCTAGCAATGGCTGAAGTGTCAAGAAGTTTAGATAAATTTTGCATTCATTTCCCCACTTAGACACCATTTGTTTGTTTTTATTTCCAAATGTCTGAAGGTAGGGGGCAGAGACGTTTCTCAGTGGAGATGGTCGGCAAGAAAGAATACTTTGATCAAAAGAATGGTACTTAGTCATAAGTTACTCATAACCTAAACTTAAACCTAAACCACTACTTTCTTTTATCAACCGCCATTACTTGATAACATATTGCATTCAAACATAGCCATACATTCATGTTGTATAAAATCATACGTGTTTGTTTTATTTTAAGGTCAAAAAGAGTTTACATCAAATCATAAACATATTTTTTTAAACATATATATAATCATCCAGATGGATAATACAAAAAAAAATTAATGAATTTACTTAAATCCTAGGAATTAGACGACATAAAAAATGATATTAATAAATAGTATCTACTATGTATCAATTGATTGAATCCACCATCTTCTACCGTACCAGCCAATGAAATACTTACTTCCGGCGTGTATAACTTGAGTGCGTGATAAATTTCACTTCCATGTAATATTTCCTACGTATGGAACAAACGTTTCCTCTATTTCTCCTAGCAATCTGTTGTTTGAAGGAAATATATATGTCAGTGGTTACACGACTAGCAGCCGGGAGTCTGGTGCTTTGTTTACTTCCTGAAAGAACAGCAAAACTCTAGTTTAATGTTTACTTCCGGCAACCCACTTGCAGTGGGTGTAATGTTCTCTTCCGACTTCCACCTTATTATATCTGTCTGTACCTTCATCTGTCTGTCTATTTGTATGCCTGACTATCTTTCTGCTTGTTATCTATCAATTATTTTGTCTCTCTAACTGTCTTTCTCTCTGTCTGCCATCTACCTATGTGTTTTTCGTCTGTCTGCCTGTCTATCTACAAATATGTCTGTCTATCTACGAATATGTCTGTCTATCTGCCATCCATCAATCCTTTGTACGCCTTCCTGCATATGATCTTTCTATGTGTATTGGTCTATTGGTCTCTGTTCATCATTCGTCTATTTTATCTATTTTTATGTCTGTCTTTCATCTTTTTAACATTACAGTTCTATCTCAAGGCCGTTTTGTATGCCTCTAGAGCCCTTTGTTTATCATTTTCATTTCATTCTTTTAAAGCACTTGTCTTCAGGGAGGTACAGGTATAAAGATGTTAAAATGACTGATCAGTCTCTCGATCTATTAACTTGTCTCTTTATTAACTTGTCTCTCTATCTATCTATTTACTTGTCTCTCTGTCTATCTATTTACTTGTCCCTCTGTCTATCTATTTACTTGTCCCTCTATCTATCTATTTACTTGTCTCTATATCGATCTATTAACTTGTCCATATATTTATCAACATGCCGTCGCAACCTGTCTCAAAAGAAACCAATTTTTGTTTTCAATTATAAAATGTTTAAAAATTTGTATATATACATATATAATTTTTTTTATTATGTTTTTCGGCCTCAGATATTTGTCTACTTATTTCACTTTATGTAATATCGATATCAGTATTAACTTTCACAAAGAAAAATCAAAAATAAATTGCTTGACTTGATTTATCTCATTACACGAAATATAAAATGTCTGACTTTTAAAAAGTTATTTTTTCTCAGAATTTAAAAAAAAATTACAAAAATGTTTAGTAATTATAAAAAATTCTCATCAGAAAAAAACAGATATACTGTATAACATTTTGTTTATATTGCTGGAACTTCACAAATTACCTTCAAACTGAAATGGAATCAAATTATCTCACTGCTTTCTTTTTTTATTTTTGAATTATCTTTCTAATTTATTCTTTTATTATGCTAGCACGCGCTTCTCAATATTCACAATTTGTGACCCACTCAGAAATCGGTTTGTCTTTTGCTAACCACATGTGAATAATGAAAAAAAAAGGTACAAGAAAGAAAAACAGAAAATGAATTGCTTATACTCTCTAATACGTAATTAACTAACAATTTTGGTTATCCAATTCAAATCAACCGGCAACCAACCAAAATGTAATGTAGACCTACTTCAAAGAAACTACGAGAGTTCAAGTAAGAGCTGAAGTATATATTTCAAAGTGTTTCTAACAAACATAGTCCCTTCAATTATCTCACATGGAATTGTTAAATCTTGCTGTACGCATTAATCAGTTTATCTGGCTGGACCGAACAGAAATCGTCTGCGCTGAACCTGAACATCCGGTCAGCTAATTAATTCTGTAAAAATAAAAATGTTTAAGAAAAAATAATGTTAACACTACCGCCTTTTAAATTTGTTACAGCTTAACTGTTGTGAGAAAGAAAAAAATACACACACATACACACACAAACACACATACATAAACAGCATTGCTTTGGATGATAATAACCGGAACCCAATGTTCTGCTGTTGTGTTTTTTTTTTGCTGATGTTACGGAGAGATAACTTTATGTAGTGTGCTGCTCAAGTTGATGTTCAGGAAAGATAACTTTATGTAGTGTGCTGCTCAAGTTGATGTTCAGGAAAGATAACTTTATGTAGTGTGCTGCTCAAGTTGATGTTCAGGAAAGATAACTTTATGTAGTGTGCTGCTCAAGTTGATGTTCAGTAAAGATAACTTTATGTAGTGTGCTGCTCAAGTTGATGTTCAGGAAAGATAACTTTATGTAGTGTGCTGCTCAAGTTGATGTTCAGTAAAGATAACTTTATGTAGTGTGCTGCTCAAGTTGATGTTCAGGAAAGATAACTTTATGTAGTGTGCTGCTCAAGTTGATGTTCAGGAAAGATAACTTTATGTAGTGTGCTGCTCAAGTTGATGTTCAGTAAAGATAACTTTATGTAGTGTGCTGCTCAAGTTGATGTTCAGGAAAGATAACTTTATGTAGTGTGCTGCTCAAGTTGATGTTCAGGAAAGGTAACTTTATGTAGTGTGCTGCTCAAGTTGATGTTCAGGAAAGATAACTTTATGTAGTGTGCTGCTCAAGTTGATGTTCAGGAAAGGTAACTTTATGTAGTGTGCTGCTCAAGTTGATGTTCAGGAAAGATAACTTTATGTAGTGTGCTGCTCAAGTTGATGTTCAGGAAAGATAACTTTATGTAGTGTGCTGCTCAAGTTGATGTTCAGGAAAGATAACTTTATGTAGTGTGCTGCTCAAGTTGATGTTCAGGAAAGATAACTTTCTAAGTTTTATTTTGAATAGTTTGAGACTGATTTATATTAAATCGCTTTGCTGATCCAGTTTTTGTATAAATTTTCCATATTTAAAAAAAAAACAACTTACGATTGTATGTAAAAAGTATTTCTCATGAAGAATTCAGTACATCTATTACTATACTCCATGGATCTCTAATGTAGAAGAAGAATTCAATATACTTCTTAGTATACTCCATGGGTATCTTATGTAGGAGAAGAATTCAATATATTTCCTAGTGTGCCTCATGGGTCTCTAATGTAGGAGAAGAATTCAATATACTTCTTAGTATACTCCATGGGTATCTTATGTAGGAGAAGAATTCAATATACTTCTTAGTATACTCCATGGGTATCTTATGTAGGAGAAGAATTCAATATACTTCTAAGTATACTCCATGGGTATCTTATGTAGGAGAAGAATTCAATATACTTCTTAGTATACTCCATGGGTATCTTATGTAGGAGAAGAATTCAATATACTTCTTAGTATACTCCATGGGTATCTTATGTAGGAGAAGAATTCAATATACTTCTAAGTATACTCCATGGGTATCTAATGTAGGAGAAGAATTCAATATACTTCTTAGTATACTCCATGGGTATCTAATGTAGGAGAAGAATTCAATATACTTCTTAGTATACTCCATGGGTATCTTATGTAGGAGAAGAAGAATTCAATACATCTATTACTATACTCATTTAAAGGTTAGTGTCTTTGTATATTAATTGTAAATGAACATGATGTAAAGTGAATGCATTTAATCATGTTTAACAAATTGTTAGCAATGAACATCGTAAAGTGAATGCATTTAATCATGTTTAACAAATTGTTAGCAATGAACATCGTAAAGTGAATGCATTTAATCATGTTTAACAAATTGTTAGCAATGAACATCGTAAAGTGAATGCATTTAATCATGTTTAACAAATTGTTAGCAATGAACATCGTAAAGTGAATGCATTTAATCATGTTTAACAAATTGTTAGCAATGAACATCGTAACAGCTAACGGTCTTTCTAAAAATCGTTCGTTAGAAGGTTTTTTGGGGGGTAGTACGGTAAATTGTGTGTGTTGTTTACTGTCATTTGTTCATGTTCTGTGTCTCTTGTATTACCAGTATATTGTCAACAATGACAATGTGTCCCTAAATATTTTTGATGGCACAGACACACCAATACACGCAGAATGTATACACAAATACAATGATAGTCTAGATCTATTAATTTATACTTAAATACAATCATAGTCTAGGTCTATTAATTTATACACAAACACAATGATAGTCTAGGTCTATTAATTTATACACAAACACAATGATAGTCTAGATCTATTAATTTATACTTAAATACAATGATAGTCTAGGTCTATTAATTTATACACAAATACAATGATAGTCTAGGTCTATTAATTTATACACAAATACAATGATAGTCTAGGTCCATTCATTCGCACAATGTTTGATGTAAAGTCAAACCATTACAATTAAAACATTAGAGGGGCTTACAGTGTGGACTTTTCTGATTACATCCTCAAGTCAGCCATAGTTTTAATATCACACGGCAATTTGTTCTAGTGGCTATGTGGTTGTCGGTCCTTCTATCATTGCGCTGGCTGTGGGTTTGAACCCCAACGAGTCAGTTCTGTTGCCTGGGAGACGAGTCTTGGTCCTACACCTTGATCTCTCTACATCTAGTGCAGATCAGGTTTTACTCTGAATGTATTATATCAACAGAGATTTTTCAGACTTATAAATAATAATATCAAGATGTCGTACTAAGAAAGATTCAAAGAACACAAGACAGTTGTGATGTCATAGGTTGGGGAAAATTGATTCAATAAATATGTTACATCAAATTGTAAAGCACATAAAATATGTCATATGTTGGAGTGAATCAAAAAGTATTTTTACATCAAATTGTAAAGCATATAAAATATGTCATTTGTTGGAGTGAATCAAGAAGTATTTTTACATCAAATTGTAAAGCACATAAAATATGTCATATGTTGGAGTGAATCAAGAATTATTTTTACATCAAATTGTAAAGCACATAAAATATGTCATATGTTGGAGTGAATCAAGAATTATTTTTACATCAAATTGTAAAAACACACAAAATATGTCATATATTGGAGTGAATGTATTAAGTTGTATATTAACATCACATTTTAATATACTTATAAAAATAAATAATATGCTATAAAAAATAATTTAACATATTTTTATAACTCTCTCTCCCTGCCCTAAATGGTTCTATTCCTGTAGACCAGCGCCCCTTTTAATTTACGTCTTGAAAGCACAGCGGCGTAGCGTGGGTATCGGCCGCCCAGGGCGGAAGACGATTTTGCCGCCCTCTGTGACTTTTTGTGACGTAGAACGAGATTTGTGATGACGAAATTGACAGTAATGAGTGGTGGCCATTGTAGTTGTTGATTGTAAAAATCTATATATTAAATGTTGTTGAAACCCACGCCTGCGCTGTTGTGATTTTTCCTTAGATCGTTTAACAATATGTTTCTAAAGGGGAAACTTTTTTTTAAGCCTTAAGTATGATTGAAAAAAAAAAACGAGGAAAAATGGTAGACGTTTCCGTATGCTAATACAAGCTGACAGGCGCACAGACAATCAGACGAGCGGACGGGTGAATACATATATATATATATATATATATATATATATATATATATATATTATATATATATATATATATATATAATAGCGGTGTGGGATCTGCGTTAAATCGAAAGTAAAGAATGAATACAACAGTATTCCAGTTTAAAATGCAATCATGACAAAATCGGATCTGCCCGAAACGTAAAATAACCTAGCCTACCGATCAAGTCTTATGGGATATAGCTCTGTGCAAATGTTTTGCAGGGTACAGCTAGTATACATATATTTTTTATAGAAGTAGGCATACTTGCTCAGTGAAAAGACATTTGATTATTTCCGCTGTTCAAAGTTTCATCTCAACTAAAACATTACACAATGGTTTGTTTTTTTTGACGATCTAAATCATAAAATGATTCTGCTATTAGGAGTGACCCTGCACCACTGTGTCATTAGAGTCCCACCCAACTACTGAAGAGATCTAAAGGTCATTTGAACCCAACCAAGATGAAGCCCCCCCCCCTCCCAGATCAGATTATATTTAATAGGTAACAATGCTGTTTCTGAGACTTGTATTTTTCTGTGACGTTTCCAACTTTGCACCAGGCGACCTCGCGAAGAAATTCTCACAAGACAATTTTTTGTTTTCTCAAAGGAACAACATCTACAACCAGGGTGTTGAATGAGAATATGAAACAGAAGTGGGCCCGGGGTGAGGGTAGGGGGGGTGGGGGGGAGAGATCAGTGATTGACAAACCAATCCACGGGGGCAACTATTTTCCCATTGGTGCCTATTGAGAAGGTAAGGGGGGGGGGGAGTGGGGCAGGATTAGCCCAGGCAGTGTGTCTGGCTTGGTGTGCTCCTGGCGCCTGACTGACTGTCATAAGTCATATTGTGTGCGGATGACTTTTCTGAAAAGTCACTAAATAAATCGACATTTCATGCTGCGTGGCCGTGGAGCTAATTTTTTTTGACCTCCACCCCAGTACCACATCCACTACTACCCCCTCCACACACACCCTAATGCCATATTCACTACCCCACCCCTAACCTGTCTCCCTATCCGCCATCTTCCACCCCTTCTCTATTCTTTCGTCACGTTCTCTCAAGCATAAACAAAATATTTCCAGTCAGGACGACGTTGGTTACCGCCATACGGTGAACGATCAGCTGCGAACAGACCAACAAAAGAGTCGAAATAAAAATTTAAAGTAGAAAGAAAAAAAACCGAAAAGAAACAAAAATGAAGGGATAGAAAACTGTATTTGGTCTTTCAGTGAGGGATCAGGGGCAAGGGGGGGGGTATTAATGCAGGTGCGATAATTCAGTTTGCAGCTCATAAAGAACTCAAACAAATCATTTTTTTCATTGCATTAGTTTCATTTGAAAGTTGATAAATATATTTTTTTTAAATTCACGCCTAATGCACACATTTTTAATTGAATTAATAAATAGATACATAAAAAAAAAAACACCTGAAATTTTTTTTTCATAATTTTTATTTAATAGAGTGGTTGGAAGGGGGGGGGTAGAGGAAAGTTTCCTAATGAAAATAAATGAATTGTAAAAAACCGGGACGGTGGAAAGGGAATTTAAAAACCGTTGCAGCAGAATGTGACAAAACACTTTTTTTTTTTTAAACCCAGGAGATAGAAATCCATTGGGGTAGGCCGGCTGGAGCGACTGTTTGAGGTTTTACAGAAACTGTTTCAGTGAATTTAAAACTAATTTATTTATCTCTTCACACTTTGGCTTTATGGAGGTGTGTTGTAGAATGGGGTGGGGTGGGTGGGGTGGGGGGGGGGCAGGAATGCAGAGAAAGTCTGAGAGTGTGAAGTTGATTTACAGATACAATAAATGCTTCATTCTTTTGATTTCATTTTTTTTAACTGTGTTTAGCGGTTATAATTTGTTGACGGACAGCATTGCAAGCTATTATGGGCCTTTTATAGAGCAGATTTTTATTTACAACTGAAAAGCTTCAATTAGGTTTTCTTACAGATTTAAAATCTTTGTGAAGAGTTCTACATGAAAAAGTTATAAAATACGAACACAATTGTATACACTGAAAAAACAGCTGTGCTTAATATATAAACTGAAAAAAGTAAATTGACATAACATGACACTCAAACTGGGACAGTTAAAAAAATTAAATAATTCTGAAAATTAGGTCATTAGTGAGAGTTGATTATGTCAACCAGTGGTTCCCAAACTGTCGACATTGTGTACCCACTTTTTTATTTTCGTTATACTGAGTACCCCTAGTAAAACAAACAACCAACAAACAACCTGGCATTTATTATTTTTACTGTCATGGTTTCCCCTCATTTCATTGTTTTCGCTTTACCCGTTTAGTTTTTGTCCGAGTAAGCGCGTACTCTCGTCATATTTTTTGGCGTACCCACCTTGGGAAACACTGCTGTAGACCATTGATTTAATGAGGAGTGAATAGTACCACCATATCTATTATCACTTCAGTACTACACTGCTGTAGACCATTGATTTAATGGGGAGTGAATAGTATCACAATATCTTCAATACTACATACATACGTATACGTTGTTTGTAATTACCACCAATTGAACTGATTTAACTATTTCAATTCATTCAATAATTTAGCTTTTGTCATCGGCTATCACCACAAAAAAAAAACATCCCAACACTGTTATGAGAACTCTGTTTAGCCACTTATGTACGCCAGTGTTGTATTGACTTCAAATTCCAGTTTACGATTATTACTGTTCCTTTAAGCTAGCCAAGTTATTAGTCAAATTAATTTGCATGCACTCTATCATCCCGGTATTTGGTATTTTGATTTTTTTTTACTCACTCCTACCATAATAAAGAAAACATATCTTACTCCAACCAATCAGACGATCCCTATTTCTTTTTTATTTCTATGATTATACCAAGCCTACTTAGACCTTTCAATTTTTCTCTTTTTAATGATCTTCTGATTTCATTTAATAACCTTTAAATGTACGTATTAACTCATAAAACAGCCCCCCTCCCCCCCTCCCCAATCTCACATCTATGCAGTATTCCCTCTACCCCACCCACCATTGTCTAGGCCCCCACTTCCGTTCAGTTCGTCCATTTGAATGTAGCGGAGGGTGGAGGAGAGACTCGCGGAATGGCTCTGACGTCTTTCGAAACCGACAATGGCTGAATTATGTGGGCCATGACAGTTGAATATTGCCACAGCCGCACACACACACACATACATACATTCACATACACGCTGGAGTCTTCATATAGACTGCAATCTCAAGACCGGTTGGCGGCTGCACTCTGACCCACCACCCTTACCCCCTTAACCTCTCCCATCCTCCCTTCCTCCGACCCCATCCCTCACACACATTTACTTGTTTCCGAAGGTAAATGTACCAGGTGACCTCTTAAAATAAAAAGAATAACCGTCCAATTTACGTAAACGGTTCTCCCCCTCCCCCCCTCTCCCTCCATTTATTCCCTTCACTTTCCATGTTACTTCTTACCTCAGCAACATCCTCGGTCGTTGAGTCAATATTGGACGAGAAAAGATTCCGTTATTTTTTTTTAACGGGGTAAGATATAAAAAAAAAATAATTCAGAAGTCCCTAAAGAATAATGAAAGCCAAGGGATGTACATTTAAATAGAAGAGCTCACGGAGTTGCTGTCCTTTGAATGCGTTTTCACAACTGAGAGGCGAAAACTGATTTTTTTTTCCTCTTCTTCTTCTTACACATCTGTGTTTGTGTATACTTTCTAATCAAGTTTTGTAAACATTTAGTTTAGCTTTATATTTTCTTAACATCTTTTTTAAGCTGAAGCTTTATGGAGGATGGACAGAACCCTAGAGGAATAAAGAATAACTAAGTCAAAAGTGTTTTTTTTTTTTTTTAATTTGTTTTAAAACTTCAGAGTCATGCGTAAGTTTATTTTCAGTCTGTGTCGTATGTTTGTCTTGAAGGCGGGGCCAACTGAAAGGTCTTCAGGGGGACATAGACGTATAATAGCTTAATGAAAATTAGCCGTTTATTATTTGTGAATGGCTTGTCGTTGGGAACCACAGAAATATTGGTTCGCCCCTGATTAGAATGGAGTGTTTTGAGTTGAAGCCTGAAATGTAATTTGAGTATATTACAAAATAGTCTGTTTACATACACAACACATACACACGACTGGGTTATTATTAACTGTCAGTACAAGTGTATTCAAACTGCACGTGTATTTTAAAGTTCAATGCACGACTGGAACATGTACAACGGTCAATAGTTTCGTCCAGTCTGGAACTCACCACGACAAAACATTGGAGTCTGGCCTCCCCTTCTCTACCCACACAACCAAATTACAACCTTCACCTACATTGCCCTTTCTGATAGACACACAATTATACTCCGCGAGTATATTTCTCATCTAATAGTTTTAACCTATAACAAAATTCTCTCTCTCTCTCACACACACACACACACACAAACACACACAATCGGAAAGACCACGTCATGGGAGGTTAGATACAAGCAAAATAAAATTTCATGTCATCCAGAAAACACTCGGATTGTACGTTTTACAGATAGATTAAAGATTTCATTCAAACACAGGACTCGCATTTAAGATGAAAGAGAAATAGCCATATGTACAAATACATGAAAGTGATTTGCAAAGCCGTTCTTGCTACTTTGGGGCCTTTATCAAAGGTACATTAGGGGGCCCTGAGCAATGATACATTTTGGTGCCTTACAAATAGGGGCCCTTTTGACTATGTGGGCTCTAGACCGGCCACCTAATCAGCCCATCCATAAGAAAGACCCTAGTAACGGGTAGACAATAGTAGACATGTGTGAATAGATTGTTTTTATCTCACATGCACATCTGCCAGACAGAAATGAGTAGATATCAGTGGAAACATGGCGCATTGGTATAAATATTATCAGGAACTGTTGTCCGTAATGTGGTGGGGCAGGGGATACTGAAGGTGTAGGGTCAGTGCCTGGATCTGTTTGAAGTCAAAATGAGGCCCCATAAGTCCAGTGAAACTTTAAATTAGTACCTGGCACTAGTCCCACAGTGCCATGGCATGACGTGGCTTTGTTAAACTCTCCTTCCACTGCCCCCTATGCCAGGGCCGTTTTAAGGTCATCGTAGGCCCTCCCCGATTTCATTTTTTAATATTTTTCAAGAATGCACCGGCACTTATTTGCCATTCTGGCTTTCGTAGGCCCTTGAAAAGTCCGTAGGCCCTAGGCACAGTGCCTACTACAGTGCCTACTGTGCCTATATGATAAAGCGGCCCTGCCCTATGCTGGTCATGAAATAATTCATTAAGTCTTTATTTATTTATTTACATAATGATGTGTACTATACATACTAATTAATTAATTCATAAGTAGTGAATAGTATTGCAGCAATAATTACGTCTTTTGAGAACGTACGTAACGCCAGTAATTGGGATTTGAACCAATAACCATCTTTGTAGTGATCTGGCTGCCATCAAGTCACGTGACTATACCGTTGTCTTCGAGACTTAGTACAGAATGGAAAACAAAAGAGGTCCAAAAAACATTATATCAGGCAACTACCAATGAGAAAAGGCCTAAGGGCAGAACAAGAACCAGTTGGTTAGAGGAAGTGGAGAAAGATCTAAAAGCCATGATAGTGAGAGAGTGGAGGAAGAAGACCATGGATCGGGAAAAGTGGAGAAGAGTAGTATGGCAGGCCAGGGCCCTAAATGGGCTGTAGAGCCAAAGGAAGAAGAAGAAGGAAATACTAACACAAATATATATGAGGTAATTTATATTATTTCTTTAAAAAAATAATGTAACCTTTTGTGAAAACTTGTCATTGATCACGTAACTTATGTGACACTATCAGCCCCCGTAGTGCCTACTCCCCTCTCTCCTCCATTGTTTCCCTTCCCTTCCTTACCCTCCTCAAAGGGAATGAATTCAACATACATTTTTGAGCTTCCAGAACCATGCACCCGGTGACCTCGCCTTGCATGACACTCGAGCCAGGCCAGATTGTTTGGATTTCTTCCCGTCCAAACTTTCTTTGGTCCAACTTCGTTAATACCACACTGAGACTATTTTTACTTTGTGTGACAGCTTAACTTTGTTTAAATTGACTTTTCATTCTCTAGTTACCGTACTCCCCCCCCCCCCCCAAAAAAAAAATCCCTCTTTTTTTGAAAGTCACTCTCTTTACAAAGAAATCCAAATTCAAAAGCTACAATTTACCAAGGTATTTGAGGGTATTATTTTAAAGCAACTTAGCTAGCCAATTCCAGATGTGTAAAATCAGAATGAATTCAAATAGAGATGATCAATATATATATATAGGCCATTTATCGTTTATAACCATGAATTTGTATAAAATCAGAATGAATTCAAATAGAGATGATCAATATATATATATATAGGCCATTTATCGTTTATAACCATGAGTTTATTTTTTCATTGCCTGTAGTCTATTTACATTTACACAGCGAAATATTTATAAAGATTTCAATACATTGATTCTCACCATTTTATATTTGCGTGTCAGTGTGTGTGTCAGTGTGTGTGTCAGTGTGTGTGTCATGACTCGCTTTTTTTTCAAAAATAAATCGTATGCCACTATGTAAGATTTATAACTTTAAATATAAAACAAGAATTGAATACATTCAAACTTCTGTTTACAACCTTAATTTGTTCCCGGCTGATGCTCGGAACCTAAATCTCTAATATTTCAAAGTAGATTTCTCCGGAGCAAATAATGGGGAAATCGGAAGACCGGGCTCCAGAAAACTAAAATTACTTTTATACATAGTAATGAGTAAATTTTTCATACTTTTTAAAAAATTATTTGACGGCATCAAATATTGTTTATGACGTCATCAAATATTGTGTATGACGTATTTGGCTGACAGAACGGATGCTACTTGTTTATGTTCAAAATGTTTCATTTTGTGTGGCGTTACATGGAACCTCGTCAAAGACGCACGCTTGTGTCTTTGTGAAAATTTAGCTGGAAATTCAAAATAGCCTTGTAGTAAACACAATCATCGCACCCCTACACAGTACTCACACCGCTACACTGTACTCACACCGTTACACTGTACTCACACTGTTACACTGTACTCACACTGTTACACTGTACTCGTGTGATATTACCAAATTGCACACATCTTAACTTTTTTTTAAGGAAGAGATCTCTTAATGCCGATTATTGTCACAATCACTTTACAACAGTTACAACACTTAAGTTAACGATATTCGCTCACCTCTGGTGTTGATTACACAGGTGACTCAATGAGTGGGGGCTGAGCATTGGACAGTACATCCATCAGTTTAGTTGGTATCATATAAACCTCGACAGAAATAGCAGGTAATACATATTACTCGTTCTGTAAGACCTCGCAGGGAAATTTTAATATATATATATATATATATATATATATATATATATATATATATATATATATACTAGCTGTACCCTTGCAACACCTTTGCATAGAGTTATATCCCCTTAGGCTTGATCGGTAGGCTGGGATGTTTTTGGTTTCGGGCAGATTCGATTTTTTTCATGATTTTTATTACTATTGTTTACGTTTGACGATTTTAAACTGAAATACTGTTGTAGTAATTCTTTACTTTCGATTTAACGCAGAGCCCACACCACTATTATTTATATAGATATATTTAATTTGCTAATCTTGAGTAACACAAGTAGACGGGGTTACTCAGACACCAAGCTACTAGTATAGCAGATTTGACTTTAGATCGTATGCACCCCCCTCACTGCGCATTATTTAACCAACAAATAGTTCCCCTCCCTTTGGAAGGCGGGTCCCACTTTGGGAAGGATCGATACGTAATAAAAGAGCTGTGATAGACTTACTTTATTTTCAAATATGCACTTTATGAAATGGTAGGGAAACAATGATTGAGTACAATTCACTAAAAAAAATAATCTACGAATCCATTAATACACGGTATTATAGTGTGAACAGATTTGTTCACTGATAAAAACAGGATCGTAAAAACTAATATTTGATTTGTATTAACATATTTTTTTGTTTGTTTTTAAATATCATTCAAGTCCTAACTGGCCCCAGTTCTTTCACGATTACGTTAGTGCTAAAAACATGGCCAGATTTTGGTGGAACAAAATAAGTCATGAAGTGCAGCTGAGTTGTGTGACACTGTCGTGAACAGGATTAGATATTGTTGCCTACCTGCTGCACTGTTTAACGCAGAAAGTAGATTTCACAGATATTAGTTCTACTCACTGGACTGTTGATTAGGTAAGGTTCACATCTGTTTAGCGATGTGCCGTGGGCATAATAAAATAATTTCTTAAGATTGTCGGATTTGGTGGGTGTACCCAGATAATAAAAATATAGCAGATGGTTTTATTTTCTATGCACATTTTTAAATGACCCCAGGAGCTAATACACCATAGACAAATACACACACAGGTATCTATAAGACACTTTGACTCAAGACACTTAACAAGAACACCACACACACATATACACACAACCACATGTCAAATACCCAGAATATGCTTACATAAATTACATAAAATTCACACACAACACGTAAGCAATCAGGCAAAAAGACCCTTATCGCACACACCACAAAGACAGAAAAATATCTCACACAACACACAGACAGAGACATATCGCACACATCACACAGGCATACACATATCGCACGCAACATAGACAGGCACATATCGCACACAACATAGACAGGCACATATCGCACACAACACAGACACATATCGCACACAACACAGACAGACACATACCGCACACAACACAGACAGACACATATCGCACACAACACAGACAGACACATATCGCACACAACACAGACAGACACATATCGCACACAACATAGACAGGCACATATCGCACACAACACAGACAGGCACATATCGCACACAACACAGACACATATCGCACACAACATAGACAGACACATATCGCGCACAACATAGACACATATCGCACACAACATAGGCACATATCGCACACAACACAGACACATATCGCACACAACACAGACACATATCGCACACAACATAGACAGACACAATGGATGTCTTAGACGGAGATCATTGTGTCTCACCTTTTTGTTTTATTTAAATAGTAAATTGTGGTTTAGATGTTGAGTTATTTTATTTTATTTGACATCGACAGTCATGGTTAGTCCATTACGAACCTACAGTACTCCATGGTTGGTCCATTACGAACCTATAGTACCCCATGGAACACAGCTTGAGATCCACTTATATAAACACATAGAGGTCATGGTTTAGGCTTTTTAGTTTTAAATATTATATACGGTTCTATGATCTGTAGGAAACTATTTAACCATGATAAGTGAGAATTGTGTAGTCTTTAGTTAAGTTTATGAGTGAAATCTCTGGTCTTTTGGGTAGGGAGGGGGTGGGGAGGCTTTGGACAGAGACTTCCAGAGATTTTGTTGATTACCCTGGGCAATAATAGAGCCTAGATGTCGGGACCATTTTCAGTACCTGGTTTAATACAAATTAATAGTGGAAAAGGGTGGCTTTTGGCAGAAGACAGTAGACACTCCTTAGGTCGAGGAGGGCCGCATTCCATTTTTTATATGGCACTAAATATTTTACAAGACTCGGCCAATTTATTAGAAAATAGTAAGCAAAAGAAAATTAATAATTAATAAATTAATAATTAATAACTGCGTCATTTTTAGACCAACACTGCCCTAGGCCATCGACTAGTTCGCCTATCCATTAGAACGGTTCTGTCTACAAGAGTACAAGTACATCATCTTAGTTTTCATTTCAGTCAACTGACCTACACAAAACTTTTAAAAATATCCCATAATTAAAACACTTCTTCAGATTATAAAATACCACACACATGTATGCCAGGTGAACTCTTCCGTTGAATATGCAAATACGTGAAACGTCCAACTTTTTTTTTTTAAAAATACATGTATTCCTTTTATTGAAGTCTTCATCTGCCCACACAACTCTTTTGTATCTGAGTCTTTGAAATGTAAATGTAAAATTTTATCTCCGCTTCGAATCAAGATATCAAGTCTCCAAGGTTGTTGGGGGGAGATGTCAGATCATTAAGGCTTCCACTTGAGTAGAGCCGGCATCAAATGTCAAGACCGGCGTCACAGTCACACAACTGTATTGTATCTCCCAGTTGGAGTCGAGCTGGCCTAGGAGCTGAGATTTAGATGGGAAAACAAAAATCATTTATTCAATAAATGTTATTATAATAAATAGAATGAGAAATGTACAATCTGGACGACTTTGCAGATAGACCCTCTTTTATATACCACTCGGTGGACCTCAAACTGAAGTAATATAAAATTCCGAACTTCATGTACAGAAGTTAATAGACGCAAAGAATCGTCATGTTAAGGTGAAATGAGGAAATGGTGGTGGGGGGGGGGGGACTTATTTGAATTGTATAAATCTTTTTATAGAATAAATACATCCGTTTCTTTTTATGCCTAGCGTTTTGTTTTTTAAATTTAATTCTTCTGCTGTTTCATATCAACAGCTTAGCATTTTCTTGTATAGTAAGAAAACATACAATAAATAGGTCTACATTGTTACATGTAAAAAGTTGATACAGTAACAATGATCCCCGTGACACGGAAAAAAAAAACATGGCGAGACAAAAAGACGGAAACATTTCAACTAAATAAAAAAATAACATTCAGAATTAAAACAAACAATTTTATTTTGAACATTAATCCACGTGTTCTTAATGAGTGGACCAGGAAATACACATAGAAGGAAACAGAGGCAGAAATGGCGGTACGGACATCTCTCAACCTGCTTTCTGAACACCTGAACAACATCATCACAGGTGGAGAGTGGGGGGGGGGGGTTGAAAATGAAAAATTTATTTGCTAAATTGTTGACGTAATTTTAAGACATATAATGGGTGGCATAGTTAAAGTGCTGCGAGCCAGAGGGGCCGCTGTCAGTATATCTGAGCCCCCTCCGCCCTGTTCGACAAGTCTATTTATAGCAGAAATCTTAGAGATCGACGATGCCATAAAAGCTCACGGCATCCTCCCCCCCCCCCCAACCCCCCACCCCGAAGGTCATGTGACAAGAAACAAAAATTAGAACCAGACTGACTCATAGGGTTTGAGGGTCTGTAATAATGCTGATTGTAATAATGCTGATTGTAATAATGCTGATTGTAATAATGCTGATTGTAATAATGCTGATTGTAATAATGCTGATTATTGGTGATGCATCCAAGAGACACCAGGTTTTTTGTGTCTCTTCAGTGACACCATCTATCTGTGTCTCCTCAATGACATTAGCTATCTCTGGTCTACTCGGCAACACCAGCTATCTGTGTCTTCTCGGTGACACCAGATTCTTTAGTCTACTCAGTGAAACCAGCTATGTGTCTCCTCAGTGACACAAGTTTATGTGGTAACACCAGCTGTATGTGTCTCCTTAGTAACGCCAGCTGTGTCTCCTCAGTGACACCATCTGTCTGTGTCTCCTTAGTAACACCAGCTGTGTCTCCTCAGCACATCGGCTGTCTTTGTCTCCTCAGTGACACCAGCTGTCTGTGGTCCAGTCTACTTTGCTGAAACATATTGTATGTATTATAAGGTATTTATGTATGTATTGTTAAAAACTGTAGTGTTGAGTAGTTTAAATACATACACATGTATTATTATTCGATGCATAATTGAGATATGCAGTGCTAATTATAATATAATTATGTTGTGTTGTACAGTTCAAACATGTGTAATTGAGTGTATATGCACTAACATTTGTGTTGGGTGCACAGCTGAAACTTGTACACTGATCGAATGCTCAGAGATTATTGTTGGCTGCGTTGTTGAGACGTCCAATATCCAGACCCATCAACTGACTAGTTTTATCCTCCCCCGTGAAGTTTGTGTCTCACGTCGCAGACAGACTGTACAGGGGTGACGTTAATGTGCGTGAAAACCGTTAAATTTTACTAGCAGGTGGACCAGGTTACTTTCTGATACATTGTCTCCCACGTGACATAAACTGATTTTCCAACACCCTCGTACCACGTCAACTGACTGACTGGTATCAAGTCTGCACATTAATCACGTGATCCCACAACAGATTTCATTGTCATTCATAGTGAGTGGGGAAAGTTTCATTGTCTAGGCGAACATGTACAATAAAAGTTGGCCGCCATATTTATATGACAACTAAAAAAAATAAGTTTTTTTTAAGTCATATAACCAGCACTGCCAACTATTTTCTCGAATAATTATCCAGAATTAGATGAAAACATATCTAGACATAAAATAAAACAAGTTATAAGCATGGCATTTTCTTACATTTAGATGGCTAAAAAATATCTAGATTTACAAATAATCTAATTTGGCAGCTTGGGTAAAGCCACTGATGGTAATGTATGCTGCTGTAATCTTACATATCTTATAGCTCGCTTGTTATTTTATCTTGATATTTCTCAATGTTTCATTCTGTAAGCAATATCCTCTAAAAATTTCTGAAAACTCTGTTGACTGTGTTTCTATTAGGAAAGAATTTTTTTGCGTGACATATTTGTGTGCCATGTTGTAATGTGACAAAGTAAATTGAGTTACAGTACATTGCAACAAATACAATTACAAATCACCGGCTTTCACTCCACAACTCAAACAGAAAACAATATTTTCTGTAAAAAACTGTTACTGTATTATGTTTACAGTTGGAGGACAAACTCGCCACATGTATCCCAGGCCGTTGTTATGTATGGACGAACT
Source organism: Bulinus truncatus (assembly GCA_021962125.1). Classification (NCBI taxonomy): domain Eukaryota; kingdom Metazoa; phylum Mollusca; class Gastropoda; family Planorbidae; genus Bulinus; species Bulinus truncatus. Next base: position 891,210 of record JAGDYQ010000100.1, on the reverse strand, counting down.
AGGAAACCACTAAAGGGCCGACACAGAGAAAGGGTCACATGCTAATTAAAACAAAAATTGTGTCAAGTCTGACGATATAAAACTACGATAAGTTATAAATCTGTAAATTGTGTACAGATATATAAACATTGCAAAACATTCACAACGACACGATACACATCATAATGGTAGCTGGACCTCGGCAAACCGGGAACCACTGCGATAGACTATTAAACAGAATGACTAGCTACGATGATTTAGATTGTATACAACTCTACATTCATCACATGTGTATATCATCATGCTGTATATCATGCTGTATATCATGCTGTATATCATGCTGTATATCATGCTGTATATCATGCTGTATATCATGCTGTATATCATGCTGTATATCGTGCTGTATATCATGGTGTATATCGCATAAACTTTAGTATTATTTTTACTAAACCAATCTGTCATACCTAACAGAGCATTTTTTTTTGTTTGGGGGGGGGGAGGGGTAGGCAGATACTTGGAGAGATATCTGGGAGCTCTAGGCCAGAGGTTCTCCGCGAACCCCCCACTTGAAAAAAAATTTTTGACGGACCCCCATCCCAACTTTAGGTACTTTATATATGTATATATTTTACGGTGATTTTTTTTTCAAATGGCTTTGCGGAACCCCCAGTAAAGGACCACAGTTTAAGAACCTCTGCTCTAGGCCATTGTACCCGTCGAGAGGGGCCCCTGGTACAGGGGCTGGCAAACATTTATCAGTCCCTGGCTGGCGTTATTGGGTTATTAAATTTGACAGTCCAGTCAGACCAAGAGGAGAAGGACGGAGTGTTGACATGAACCAATACATATTAAATGTAAACGTTAGTACATAAACGTCAAATGCTGTCAGACGATTGGAGGGCCTGGATAAAGATTCCGGCGGTCCGGATTGGGCACCCGGGTTCGTCGTTTGCATCTCTAGCACCAAATGTGATAATAACTGGAACTGGAAAGGGGTGGGGCGCCTAAGGCAACCTCTTAGTTTGCCTAGCCATGAGAACGGCCATGGACCTAGGACAGTCCCAACCAGGCCCGTAGCGTGCAGGGGGGGTTAAGGGGTGGCGGACCCCCATCCCTGCGTTTTGTCTGGCCCCCCTCTGCTTGTTTGCTCTACTTAGTAACATTTATTTCCTTCCCCCCCCCGTCCCCCCCCCCCCCCCGCTATTGGCCTGGCCCCTGCTGTAGAATTTTCATGATACGGGGCTGGTCCCAACTAAAACTTTTGGGCAATGGACTGACAAAAAAGAATGGTAACTTGTGTTCGCAATACCAGACCCGGTGAAATTCAACTAGTTCAGGAGAAAGATGGAGACACAATTTTTTTTAGTAAGACCGCACGCATATCTTTTTAGGCTCAGTGAATGATAGAATTCTGTGTTTACGTTTGTGTGTGTGTGTGTCTGTGTGTTTGTTTGTGCCTTTCTGTTTGTGTGTGGATGTGGCAAAGAAAAACTCGAGGATGGCCTCAGGAAGAATCGATCCTTTGATAACACACGCGATACCTTGATGTGTACCAACGATACTCACTGCTCCGCTCCACCTGTCACAATAACTTTGTTAGATTTGCATTTAGGCTTAGCTGGGTTGGGGAGGGAGGGGGCAGGGGGGAAGAGACAAATAAAAGAAAATGAGCGTCGCTTGATGTAGCTTTGAGTAAACACACACACACACACACACACACACACTAGAAAAAAAAGTTTTGGACGAGTCAAGTGAAAAGTTTTTGCACCTCATTTCAAACACGGATTATATTTAAAGTGTTGGATAAACATTGCTTCTTCGCGGCCTCATTTAAACAAATAAACCTTTTTTAAAAGTCTAATTTACCTCCCCTTAAAATAAAGGGAGTTAAAGCCAATATAACCCGCAACCTTCATTGTCAATACAGCAAGATGGCTGCTGTTGTTTTCATGATGCCGACATGCCATCTGTATTGACATGTAAGCTTCACTTAATAATGGCATGAGTACACGCGTCTTCAAGACATTTGTGTTCAGCTAAATGACAGGAACGTCTTCACATATGTCTAAATGACAGAAATCTTTTCAAGGGGGGGGGGAGATCAAAGTAACAAATGACAAATACTTGAGTTACTTCTGCCTGGCAGTGATGGGATCTCTTTGCAGCTTTCTGAATAATAACAATCATAGGTAACTGTTTTTTGAACAATAACAATCATATGTAACTGTTTTTTGAACAATAGCGAAAATTGAACGATGTTAAACAATTGTTTTTTTCCCCACTTGTAGCATTTCATGACAATTCCCATTTTCCCAGTGGATTTCTGAGAGCTAATTACCATATTACTTTTTTTTTTTACACTCGTCCATATGACGATATATCACAAATAGAACCAACTGACTGACACATTTAGGAATGTTGGACACACACAGCTGCATAGATTGATCTGTCTTCGGTAAGAAGATAAATATAAGAATGGCATGTCATATGACATACATAGAAAATTATCTGACATACATAGATGAAGTTATATGACATACATAGATGAAGTTATATGACATACATAGATGAAGTTATATGACATACATAGATGAAGTTATATGACATACATAGATGAAGTTATATGACATACATAGGTGAAGTTATATGACATACATAGATGAAGTTATATGACATACATAGATGAAGCTATATGACATACATAGATGAAGTTATATGACATACATAGATGAAGTTATATGACATACATAGAGGAAGTTATATGACATACATAGATGAAGTTATATGACATACATAGATGAAGTTATATGACATTTTTAGATTAAGTTCTATAACACACATAGATGAATAAATATATAAATGTCATATATTTTCGGTACAGTGGGCAATCAAATATTTCAAAATTTATCTTTAAATAAAACCAAATGAAGAGGGGGTAGGGGGGAGGGGGGGGCAAGCGATTGTGAAAATTCAAACAAAAAAAAAAACAACAACAATATTTTCCCCCTTTCCCCTGCCAAAAACCCCCACCCTCTTCGTCTCTAATGCTAATCGCCTCCCTTAAAATGGTTGTTTTAACCAGGCAGTTCACAAATTAAAAAGTTCATCTAGAAATATTCTCAATGTAAATGAAAGAAGCAATTGTTCACAATAAAAAGCAGGATGGGGAAAGGTGGGGGTTATTTCACCGTCTGACTTCTGACAAGTCTTGCAAATCTTATGACCTCATCTCTCTCTCTCTCTCTCTCTCTCTCTCTCTCTCTCTCTCTCTCTTTCTAACAGACTAATGTATTCAGGATTTTTTTTACCACCCTTTAAAAAAAAAAACTCCATCTTGTGAATGTGTGTCTCTGTGTGTGTGTGAATGTGTGTGTGTGAATGTGTGTGTGTGAATGTGTGTGTGTGAATGTGTGTGTGTGAATGTGTGTATGCCTTGTGTGTGTGAATGTGTGTGTGTGAATGTGTGTATGTCTGTGTGTGTGTGAATGTGTGTGTGTGAATGTGTGTATGTCTGTGTGTGTGTGAATGTGTGTGTGTGAATGTGTGTATGTCTGTGTGTGTGAATGTGTGTGTGAATGTGTGTATGTCTGTGTGTGTGTGAATGTGTGTGTGTGAATGTGTGTATGTCTGTGTGTGTGTGAATGTGTGTGTGTGAATGTGTGTATGTCTGTGTGTGTGTGAATGTGTGTGTGTGAATGTGTGTGTGTGAATGTGTGTATGTCTGTGTGTGTGTGAATGTCTGTGTGTGAATGTGTGTATGTCTGTGTGTGTGTGAATGTGTGTGTGTGAATGTGTGTATGTCTGTGTGTGTGTGAATGTGTGTGTGTGTGAATGTGTGTATGTCTGTGTGAATGTGTGTATGTCTGTGTGTGTGAATGTGTGTGTGTGTGAATGTGTGTATGTCTGTGTGTGTGTGAATGTGTGAATGTGTGAATGTGTGTGTGTGAATGTGTGTATGTCTGTGTGTGTGTGAATGTGTGTGTGTGAATGTGTGTATGTCTGTGTGTGTGTGAATGTGTGTATGTCTGTGTGTGTGTGAATGTGTGTGTGTGTGAATGTGTGTATGTCTGTGTGTGTGTGAATGTGTGTGTGTGAATGTGTGTATGTCTGTGTGTGTGTGAATGTGTGTGTGTGTGAATGTGTGTATGTCTGTGTGTGTGAATGTGTGTGTGTGAATGTGTGTATGTCTGTGTGTGTGTGAATGTGTGTATGTCTGTGTGTGTGTGAATGTGTGTGTGTGAATGTGTGTATGTCTGTGTGTGTGTGAATGTGTGTATGTCTGTGTGTGTGTGAATGTGTGTGTGTGTGAATGTGTGTATGTCTGTGTGTGTGTGAATGTGTGTGTGTGAATGTGTGTATGTCTGTGTGTGTGTGAATGTGTGTGTGTGTGAATGTGTGTATGTCTGTGTGTGTGTGAATGTGTGTGTGTGAATGTGTGTATGTCTGTGTGTGTGTGAATGTGTGTATGTCTGTGTGTGTGAATGTGTGTATGTCTGTGTGTGTGTCTGTGTGTGTGTGAATGTGTGTATGTCTGTGTGTGTGTGAATGTGTGTGTGTGAATGTGTGTATGTCTGTGTGTGTGTGAATGTGTGTATGTCTGTGTGTGTGTGAATGTGTGTGTGTGAATGTGTGTATGTCTGTGTGTGTGAATGTGTGTGTGAATGTGTGTATGTCTGTGTGTGTGTGAATGTGTGTGTGTGAATGTGTGTATGTCTGTGTGTGTGTGAATGTGTGTGTGTGAATGTGTGTATGTCTGTGTGTGTGTGAATGTGTGTGTGTGAATGTGTGTATGTCTGTGTGTGTGTGAATGTGTGTGTGTGAATGTGTGTATGTCTGTGTGTGTGAATGTCTGTGTGTGAATGTGTGTATGTCTGTGTGTGTGTGAATGTGTGTGTGTGAATGTGTGTGTGTGAATGTGTGTGTGTGAATGTGTGTGTGTGAATGTGTGTATGCCTTGTGTGTGTGAATGTGTGTGTGTGAATGTGTGTATGTCTGTGTGTGTGTGAATGTGTGTGTGTGAATGTGTGTATGTCTGTGTGTGTGTGAATGTGTGTGTGTGAATGTGTGTATGTCTGTGTGTGTGAATGTGTGTGTGAATGTGTGTATGTCTGTGTGTGTGTGAATGTGTGTGTGTGAATGTGTGTATGTCTGTGTGTGTGTGAATGTGTGTGTGTGAATGTGTGTATGTCTGTGTGTGTGTGAATGTGTGTGTGTGAATGTGTGTATGTCTGTGTGTGTGTGAATGTGTGTGTGTGAATGTGTGTATGTCTGTGTGTGTGTAAATGTCTGTGTGTGAATGTGTGTATGTCTGTGTGTGTGTGAATGTGTGTGTGTGAATGTGTGTATGTCTGTGTGTGTGTGAATGTGTGTGTGTGTGAATGTGTGTATGTCTGTGTGAATGTGTGTATGTCTGTGTGTGTGAATGTGTGTGTGTGTGAATGTGTGTATGTCTGTGTGTGTGTGAATGTGTGAATGTGTGAATGTGTGTGTGTGAATGTGTGTATGTTTGTGTGTGTGAATGTGTGTGTGTGAATGTGTGTATGTCTGTGTGTGTGTGAATGTGTGTATGTCTGTGTGTGTGTGAATGTGTGTGTGTGTGAATGTGTGTATGTCTGTGTGTGTGTGAATGTGTGTGTGTGAATGTGTGTATGTCTGTGTGTGTGTGAATGTGTGTGTGTGTGAATGTGTGTATGTCTGTGTGTGTGAATGTGTGTGTGTGAATGTGTGTATGTCTGTGTGTGTGTGAATGTGTGTATGTCTGTGTGTGTGTGAATGTGTGTGTGTGAATGTGTGTATGTCTGTGTGTGTGTGAATGTGTGTATGTCTGTGTGTGTGTGTGAATGTGTGTGTGTGTGAATGTGTGTATGTCTGTGTGTGTGTGAATGTGTGTGTGTGAATGTGTGTATGTCTGTGTGTGTGAATGTGTGTGTGTGTGTCTGTGTGTATGTCTGTGTGTGTGTGTGTCTGTGTGTGTGAATGTAAGCGTGTGTATGTCTGTGTGTGTGAATGTAAGCGTGTGTATGTCTGTGTGTGTGAATGTGTGTATGTCTGTGTGTGTGTGAATGTGTGTGTGTGAATGTGTGTATGTCTGTGTGTGTGTGAATGTGTGTGTGTGAATGTGTGTATGTCTGTGTGTGTGTGAATGTGTGTATGTCTGTGTGTGTGTGAATGTGTGTGTGTGAATGTGTGTATGTCTGTGTGTGTGAATGTGTGTGTGAATGTGTGTATGTCTGTGTGTGTGTGAATGTGTGTGTGTGAATGTGTGTATGTCTGTGTGTGTGTGAATGTGTGTGTGTGAATGTGTGTATGTCTGTGTGTGTGTGAATGTGTGTGTGTGAATGTGTGTATGTCTGTGTGTGTGTGAATGTGTGTGTGTGAATGTGTGTATGTCTGTGTGTGTGTGAATGTCTGTGTGTGAATGTGTGTATGTCTGTGTGTGTGTGAATGTGTGTGTGTGAATGTGTGTATGTCTGTGTGTGTGTGAATGTGTGTGTGTGTGAATGTGTGTATGTCTGTGTGAATGTGTGTATGTCTGTGTGTGTGAATGTGTGTGTGTGTGAATGTGTGTATGTCTGTGTGTGTGTGAATGTGTGAATGTGTGAATGTGTGTGTGTGAATGTGTGTATGTCTGTGTGTGTGTGAATGTGTGTGTGTGAATGTGTGTATGTCTGTGTGTGTGTGAATGTGTGTATGTCTGTGTGTGTGTGAATGTGTGTGTGTGTGAATGTGTGTATGTCTGTGTGTGTGTGAATGTGTGTGTGTGAATGTGTGTATGTCTGTGTGTGTGTGAATGTGTGTGTGTGTGAATGTGTGTATGTCTGTGTGTGTGTGAATGTGTGTGTGTGTTAATGTGTGTATGTCTGTGTGTGTGTGAATGTGTGTATGTCTGTGTGTGTGTGAATGTGTGTGTGTGAATGTGTGTATGTCTGTGTGTGTGTGAATGTATGTATGTCTGTGTGTGTGTGAATGTGTGTGTGTGTGAATGTGTGTATGTCTGTGTGTGTGTGAATGTGTGTGTGTGAATGTGTGTATGTCTGTGTGTGTGTGAATGTGTGTGTGTGTGAATGTGTGTATGTCTGTGTGTGTGTGAATGTGTGTGTGTGAATGTGTGTATGTCTGTGTGTGTGTGAATGTGTGTATGTCTGTGTGTGTGTGAATGTGTGTATGTCTGTGTGTGTGTGAATGTGTGTGTGTGAATGTGTGTATGTCTGTGTGTGTGTGAATGTGTGTATGTCTGTGTGTGTATGTCAGTACAGTTTGTGTTCCAGGCACTTGTCTTCCCCCCCCATCACCTTCAAACCAACTGGCCCCCATACGTCAATGGTCCAGGCTGACAGAGATGACACCTCTACACGGAGTGATGACTGAGATAACGTTTGTCTCCTCATCCACTCCCTCCCTCCTCCTCCTCCCCAAAAGCCTTCAACCCCCCCCCACACACACACGGCCTCCAAACTCCCCACCCCATTCTTCACTCCACCCCAGGACACTCTGCTCCATCACGGAAACCCTCCCCCCACCCCTTCATCCCTTCCCCTCCCCACTCATCTTCTTCTGTCCGCTCCACTCTTGGCGTTTTGCATTCCTGGCTTTCCAATTTGGGCGACACAGGTGCAAGGGGTCAACGAGTACGATCAAGTGGTCCGTGCCTCACAAACCCTTCTCCCTCACTGACATTTATCTACGTACCGACAGCCCCAGGCCAGGCAGTTGTTAAACTCAACTTAATGACTGGGGGAGGTGGTGCTAGTTTGGGGGGGGGGAGGGGGTATGTTTCGTTGACCAGTGGAAAATATAAGTAAATTAACTGATTTTTTTTTGTGTGTGTTTTTTTTAAATTTCTTCGAACTCAACATATCTCTTCTGACATTTGATATACGTACTTACTGTTTGCTGTCCTTAAAGTCACCTCTAAATGGTCATCAATGTTAGGTGGTGAAGAGCAATGCGGGGGTTGTGTGTGGGGGGGGGGGGAGGGAGAGAGGAACTAATAAAACAACTATAGACCATAATTTGTCCTGTAATAATTGTTTCAAAATAATGAACGTTTGATTTCATTGAACTATTTGTATACGTATGTATAGCACAAGTAGTCTTCCGTTGGTATTTATAGCTACCGATTGCCTGTCATCGACCTAATGAAACTATAAGGTTCAACATGAAGAGTAGTGCCTTCCTGGGAATCTACCAGCATTGCAATTTTTTTTTAATCGAACAGCGTGAAATGTTCAATCAGCGTGTTTTCTCCACAAAATATAAAATTGTATTTTTCCGAAAGCCGCGATATTTGTGTATTATTCTATAGTGTAACAATATTTAAGTTCCGCATTGTTAAAAATGAAAATAACACAAATGGGTGCGTTTTCCTTCAGTAGAGTACTTTTTAAATAGCGATACCTTGTCTGTGTTATATATATATATCCTGTGGTGTTCTCTAGTGGATGTTTTTGTCTGTAATGAAGAACTTCTTTGAACAAGAAAATGCACCCTAACAGGAAGAAAGTCATAACAGATGACATTTCTGACAAGGAGCAATGATGATTGACTCCAACAAATTACAACAAGTCAGTAACTCAGCTCCGTCTCTGATGGTAGAGACGAATCAAAGGCAAAGTTTTTATCACCACAGAAATTCTGGGTGTTGGAGAAAGATGATGTTCAGAGATGTGATTGAACTCAAAAAACTGCATTCTTTCATTCGCCATATTTTGTAAGATCGCAACTGACTTATGTTGAGCTCATACAAGTTGAAAACATTCAATTGTTTCACTCACAGCAGCTCATGGCTCTGGTCACGCGGGACAAGAATGGCCCGTTTGGCAGTTTGATCAGGCCCGCAGTCCACACTCTCCCATATATGGCGACCACATTAGTTCTTATTAGTTTACTTTGTACGTCTGCTCTAGTTCCGGCCTTTTCTTATTTACAAACTCTTGTCTATCTATCTATCTATCTATCTATCTATCTATCTATCTATCTATCTATCTATCTATCTATCTATCTATCTATCTATCTATCTATCTATCTATCTATCTATCTGTCTGTCTGTCTGTCTATCTGTCTATCTAGGCACTCTTGTCTGTATATAATATTTCACCTAGATTCACCTACATTTAGGCGTACCTGAATGTTACAAAAAAAAATATTCATCTTCTTGCCGACTTGTCACGTCTGCTTGTAATTTTGCTACAACTTAACAAGCAGCAGACGTCAGTCCGTTACATAAGATATTCACACCATATACCGCTTGCCCGGTGAATCGGGAACATTTTACATGTGTGTCAAGGTGTGTCTAGGTGTGTCAATGTCTAGGTGTGCTCGATAAATTAGCAGCTCGGTTTAGAAAGAGAAGACGTACATTTTAGTTGAATATCTCTGTCCGATCTATCTATCTATCTATCTATCTATCTATCTATCTATCTATCTATCTATCTATCTATCTATCTATCTATCTATCTATCTATCTATCTATCTATCTATCTATCTGTCTGTCTGTCTGTCTGTCTATCTATCTATCTTATCTTAACTATCTATCTATCTATCGCATCTATCTATCTAACTATATATTATGTATCTGTCTATTTATCCATCTATCTGTCTCTGAGGCGTAGCTATGGGGCGGGGGTACATATGTCCCCGGGCGCCCCGGGCGCCAAATTTATATTTTACATATAATATTATATGATTTTCGAATGGGGGGGGGGCGCTAAAATGTATTAAAAAGGTATTGTGCCCCGGGCGCGAGTTAAGCTCGTTACGGCACTGATCTGTCTATCGATATATCTACAATCTATATATCTGTCTATCTGACTGTCTATCATCTCTCTCTCTCTCTCTCTCTCTCTCTCTCAATCTATATATATTTATGGTTAGGATAGTCATGCAGTAAAGCGTTTGACTGTCAATCTGAGGTCACAGTGAAAGCCCCCTCCATGTCTGCCATGATACCTCCATCGGGGGGGGGGGGGTAAATTGACTTCAAAATATCATTTGTAAATAATTTTAGTCAGTTTACACAATTTTCTTGAAGTCTTATAATATTTAAATCCAGTAATTTTTTTTATATTTTACATTATAACCAGCTGCACACAAAAAAAAACGGTTTGAGGCAGTGGTTATCAAACTGTTCAACTGTACGACCCATCATGACCCCAATGTGAGGCCCACGACCCATCATGACCCCAATGTGAGGCCCACCTTGAAGAAAATATTTTTAAAAAAAAAGGACAAAAGAAAGAGAAGCAAACCTGTCCTTATTTTATATTTCCAATTTCCATTTTGCTTTGCAGAATACATTTTTGTATTAAAGGGTAGAGACAAAGTGTAACACATAGAGACAGAGTGTAACACATAGAGACGGAGTGTAGCACATAGAGACGGAGTGTAACACATAGAGACGGAGTGTAACACATAGAGACATAGAGACGGAGTGCAACACATAGAGACAGAGTGTAACACAAAGAGACAGAGTGTAACACATAGAGACGGAGTGCAACACATAGAGACAGAGTGTAACACATAGAGACGGAGTGCAACACATAGAGACAGAGTGTAACACATAGAGACGGAGTGTAACACATAGAGACAGAGTGTAACACATAGAGACGGAGTGTAACACATAGAGACGGAGTGTAACACATAGAGACGGAGTGTAACACATAGAGACAGAGTGTAACACATAGAGACAGAGTGTAACACATAGAGACGGAGTGTAACACATAGAGACGGAGTGTAACACATAGAGACGGAGTGTAACACATAGAGACGGAGTGTAACACATAGAGACAGAGTGTAACACATAGAGACAGAGTGTAACACATAGAGACGGAGTATAACACATAGAGACGGAGTGTAACACATAGAGACGGAGTGTAACACATAGAGACGGAGTGTAACACATAGAGACGGAGTGTAACACATAGAGACGGAGTGTAACACATAGAGACGGAGTGTAACACATAGAGACGGAGTGTAACACATAGAGACAGAGTGTAACACATAGAGACGGAGTGTAACACATAGAGACGGAGTGTAACACATAGAGACGGAGTGTAACACATAGAGACAGAGTGTAACACATAGAGACAGAGTGTAACACATAGAGACGGAGTGTAACACATAGAGACGGAGTGTAACACATAGAGACAGAGTGTAACACATAGAGACAGAGTGTAACACATAGAGACAGAGTGTAACACATAGAGACAGAGTGTAACACATAGAGACAGAGTGTAACACACTTCGTTTGGCTGCGAAATCGGGAGAAATGGTTTTGAGGGTGGGGATGGGGGTGGGGTGGACTTTGAGGCCGTGGCTCTGCATAGTTGCACATTTACATTCTATATGTTGAATTTCTGATGCAAATAAATTTAAATCGCACCATTCTGTGACTTATATTATTACATTTTTATTACGGCTTAAAGTAATAAAATAAAGTTTGAACTAATTAACATAATAAATGATTTCCCCTCTTTACCCTATATCGACCCCCCCCCCAAAAAAAAAAAAAACGTAATGTAATAAATGAACGGCCAAATAATGGTTTGTTTACATTTACTCAATTTGAAAACAAAGGCGGAAATGTTTCTGAAGAAGCACCTCCCCCCATTAATTATAGCTACGACTCGCCACTGAATTGAATTAAGTAGCAAACATGAAAGTAAAACAGAATTTGTCTGATCACAATAGTTGACGTTTAGTATGATGATTCTTAATTGAATTGACTTTTACTTGAAATTGTCGACTGTCTTGACGAATGAAAACTTGAACGAAATAGATAATGGTTTGAATGAATTAGGTAATGGTTTGTGCCCGAATATTCCACGAAGATTCAGATAAATTTTGGTCTAGTAGTATAAAAAAGTTGGAATCTTACAGAATGAGTCTTACAGAATGAATCTGATAGAATGAATCTTACCCATTTGCAAAATAATATTGACGTCAATCAAGAATTGATTAGGTTTTGTCCATGGCTAAAACGAAGAGGAAGTTGATGGACGAAACCATCTTCCTTGGTTATTGTTGAAATTAGACCTGATTGGTTGACTCAAACAACACGTGATCTCACAACTCATCACGTGATTAATGACTTCTGTTTTTTTTTTCGTGTGTGTTAAATCTCTCACCTTCTTATCCTTGTGCTCAGATATTGTTTATGTTGTTATAAGAGGAGGGTGGGGAAAGGGAGGGGGAGTGTGTTTTCTATAGAGGGGGAGTAAAAGAGAAATATTGAGGAGGAAAGCTTGAGGTCACAGCATCCTGAGTGCAACTTCTTATTTGATTAGACAATCTGAAACAACAGACCCTCCCTCCCTACAGACAGATCTCTCACGAGTCTCTCACCAGCACGTGCAGCCACAGACCAAGCCAACAGGTGAATGAGTCTCTACGGGTTGAAGGGGGGGGGAGGTTTAGGGTGGGTCAAAAAACTTGGTCAGGTGTCACTCAGGCTAAGTGTGCCCGCCCTTTTGAATAATTACTATCTCCTCCCCCACCCCACACCCCTCCCAATTATTTTTCTTAAACTTTCACACTCATTACAACTATTGACATGACGTGATGCAACTAGCCGATATATTTTATTGGCAGATTTTGCTCAGATGCATTCTCACTTTTATTTTAGAATTTTTAAATAAGAGGTTTGTTGAATATACTAGAATAACTCAACACCGGCTCATGTGTATTTTGTAAAATTATAATTTTGTTTAAAAAATTGCTTGCTGATTATAAGTGAATAATGTACTTTAACTCAATTCCGTTGATTTTATTACGTAATTGTTTTATTTATGTATATACAGCAAACTGTTAACTATTTTAAAAAGATGAAACAAACGGAACATGTTATATAATATTTGCAAAATACAACCCCCTCCCCAGCAAAAAAAAAATTTATATAACAAATTTATCTAAAAAAAAGTTTATTCATGTATTTATTTGTTAATTTGATTCAGCATGAAATAGAAACATGACGCTTTAAATCTTCGACACGAATATGGATGCCTTCATTTCTTTTTTGTTTTCATGTGGCCATTTTTAAAATAATAAATAGTGATTATTAGTTCTTTAACTTGATTGGTAGTTCACTGTGTTGTTTGTAATTTTTTGTAATTCGAAATCTTAAATATATTATCAGCTGGATCATGCTTTATTTTTATTTTTAATGATTATTAATTGTTACAGTTTAATATTTAATATTTGGTCGGTTGACCGTTTTCGATATTTTTATAAGCGCTTTGAGTTTATTTAATTTTGTTATTTTATAGTATTAACGTGAAAACTGCTGCAAACCGCCAAAAAAAAAACACCCAAAATTGTTTGCCGCCAGACGTCAAAACTTATCTGAATACTTTAACCAACAATTAACTAGGCGTTATAAAATAGTTTCCATATTCTCATGATTTTCAGAATGTTAAAACATAATTTATTTATTTATTTATTAAATAAAACTATCATGGAGGGTTGGAGGTGGCGGTAAGGGGGGTGCAATGGACGCCCTTGTATTTGAGGCAAGTATTATAAGCACTGTTATAAAAATTAACAAATGATGTATTATGTATATTTAAATATATATATATAATAAGCAGTGTACTTAGTCAGACTTAGTCGTATTTTTCTATTTTTAAATTTCACAGTTTCCCAGCAGGATATATTCTTTGATACCCCCCTCCCCCCTCCCCCTTTACAGGCTGTCAACTAATGCCCTAAAAATATCATCTCAACTTTTACCAAATTTTTCTTGAAGTTATTAGTATATGTTAATTTTTTTTTTTTTTGAAAAAATGTATTAGTCAACAGAATAAACTATCAGACAGAAGATGTGGTATGAATTAATCATGTTTCAATATATATTATCTAATTTGATGAGGGTGTTATTCTATCCATGCCTGTTGACCAATGGTCATCCAATGAAGTAGAGTAATGTGGAATTCTGTATCTGGATCTGATTTATTTAAAATTGACCTCACCACACGCACACACCTTGTTTTTTTAGAGCGGGGCCCCCGACAAGTGCCGGTCCTTGTTAACGGTCCTGACTGTTATCGATGGTCAACATGTGACACGCCCACACCAGTCTGTTAACATAACTGTCAGCAGATGGTCCAGAATTTTAGTTTCTTTAAATAACAACAGATTTAACTTTAAACAAATCTGGTGGTTGGGTTTAGGGTAAAATAACAACAGATTCAACTTTAAACAAATCTGGTGGTTGGGTTTAGGGTAAAAATAAAAGTCCCGAAAGAAGTGTGGGCTTTAGACCCATGGTCTGTCTATCTATAGGTAGGACTCTACCCATGGTCTGTCTATCTATAGGTAGGACTCTATCTTTCGAGACTATCAACAGCATTATGAAGCTATGTCAGAAACTAACCTCATCAATATGGCGGCTGTTAATAGTAACATAGTTTTATACTTCACATAGGTGTTTACAATATTTATTATTTTACATTATTTTACATTAGACATGTCGCCTCTTTTCTACCTGCATAAGAAATAAACAAAATTTGATTTTCAATTATCTTAATTTAATTTATAGTTTCGTATCTGTTTCTTTTTATTATTATTATTATTAAAAAGGGGCTACACTTTTGTACACTACACTCAATTACACTACACTAGGCTACATTTAACAAAACTACACTCTACGACAGTACATTACACTACACTCTACGACAGTACACTACACTACACTACACTCTACTTCACTAGGCTACATTTCACTACACTACACTCTATTACACTACACTCTACTACACTACACAACACTAGGCTACACTACACTACACTAGGCTACACTACACTCTACTACACGTTACCGAAATATCATTTAAGATAAACTTTGGAAAACCCATTGAAATCAAAATACAAGTAGTTTTGTATAGGACCGGTTTCAAGAAATGAGAGGCCCTATTGGGAGCAGTTAAGATGAGTACATTGCCTTTAGTTACATGGGTTAATAGTACAAATAAATGACAATAGCGCGAGGCTGGCTCTAGAGCCCGACATGGTATTCGTCACTTGCACTGTCAATAGACTGGACATGACACCAACAGATTGTCTCCAGTTGTTGAACAAGGCGCTAGGACCGATAACTTCTGTATTGTTTATTTAAAGAAGAGATTTTTTTGGAAGAAGACAATCAATTTTGGAACCCGTAACATTATTTTTTAAAATATTATTTACTGAAATAAATTAATAAATATTACGTTGCTTTTTTTTTTCGTCCTCTCCACTTGAAATGTCAACTTATTATTTTAGAAAAATTAAATATCTAGAGACAAATATAGACGACTCATTTTTCAAAGACCTTGATTTATGAGATAAATTATGTGTTTTTTATTTCAACGAGACTGTGCACCAGTTAAATGACCAATTGGTTGTACCAGCTCTTTTGACCGAAATGTTTGACTAATATGCTTGTTCACAACAGTTTTATAAATCACCAATAAAACATGTTAAATAATCCCTTGTTAGTAAATTTCCGATAATACTCGATGATATTGTGAAACATTAAATATCATTTCAAAATAGCTCTCTTTTTTATTTTAAATTAAATTAAATTATCTATAGTTTTGTTTTATTTTTCAAATGATTATATTGATATTGTGTTAGTTATCAGTAAAATATGTCGATTCCTCTAGAGATGGTGTTAGAGAATAGTCAGTAAATATATTGATTCATCTGGAGGTGGTAGAGTAACCATTAAGTAAGTTCTCGTTGTGAAACATTCTGACCAACACTTTACTTCTTGCATTAATTTTGTACAATCTTCAGCTTCGAGTTTGTGTGTGTTAATCTTTGATTTTTCTTCTAGCAGTAAGTAAACCTGATTAGAGTGCTGTAAACATGTAAAATAAACAAATAAAATATGAACCGTGATAATAGTGGTAGTATGTTTGCACTGTACTGGTTCGAGCAATGAATCTATTATAAGTATGAATGTTAACAGCTTATGTCAAATTGAGGACATTTTCGAATATGTTTACTATGAAGGTCCACGTTAAATGTAAACAAACACAAGAGGCTAATGAAGTTCACCTTAACACAGACGCATTCAAGAGGTGATTTTCAAAATTGTCATTATTGCCAACATGTCAATGCATCACAAATAATATGGCTTTCATCCCCACAATGGCAATGGAAGCACCACGGTGGACATAGGTAACTGGTGACATTTAGGCATATCACCTGCAAGAATCAAAAACTAGGCCGGACTCTTAATACAATGGTGTGTATGTGGCTGTTTTTGTTATGTGTTTTTTTACTCCGGGAGTGGGGGAGTGGGAAAGCTTGCCAATTAAACAAAAACAAACCAGCCAACTGTAAGAAAAACTAAAAAAAAAATCATTTCACTGTAATATTGAAGTTTATTTATTACATTACACAACATACTTTCAACTTCTCCAACATTTACCTAAACATACTGGTTTATATTTTATTTTATATCCAACATTTATCTAAAATTATTTTCCAGATTCTAAAAAACAAACAAATTCAAGTCAAAGTTCATTGAAAAAAAAAAAAAATCCATGAAATATACAACCATAGGGTGATAGCTAGAACATAGCCCAGTTTATAAATACTATCAGATTATAATTCTGTCCAATTAGAAAATAATGCTGGAACATCATATAATAAATAGTCTGTATTAAATTAATGAGTTAACTCTTCTGGGTACATCAATTTACCTGCAACAATGAAAACTTTTCACCTGGAAGGGTCGTACATTTGTTGGCTGATGAGACCATATTTTATTTAATGTTCTAATTTATTTTTAAATGAGTTTCTAGTACTCACGTTAATTGGTTGTAATGACTTGTTCATAATTTTGTTATTACATTTAGTTTGTTTTTATTGACTGATAGATTGCATGAAATTCCCTAAAAATCAAAACATCCTTAAGTTAAAAATCTCCCAGATGAAAATAAAAATTTGCAGTTGTGGAAAAAAAAAAGGTTCAATGATGACAACAATTTTGTTTTTCTATCAATAAAATTTATCAGAAACAAATCTGTGAGTGGACAAAAATGACACAGAAAGTTTGAAACATCAAAAGAATTAATTACAGTTACAAGTGGCTGTGTCTGTAATTCAATAGCAACATTTAAATAGATTTACTGAATATTTAGTCAACTTTAACATTTATAATCATTTTCTTATTAATTGGGACTAATTGCATCAAAATATTGTTTTAACTGTCTGAAAAAAACTTGTGGAAATGAGACACCCTGACCTCTAATATTGACTTGAACAAGGTCTCCTTGAAATGTAGATTTTAATAGATCAATAGTTAGAAAAATCAGAAGTTCAACAAAATTCACTATATCTAACTTTGTTTAGTTCTTTACTGTGGGACCCAGGGACGAGGTGTGAGTGTTGCCGGTCAGTCATAGATAATACTATTTTATGGTACTGTGTTTATTGAATATAGTTAGCATAATAATATGCTTATATATAGGCAGTGGCTACGGTTCGGTCCGACCGAACCCGTATTTTTTTTACTTCAGGTACCAGCCATAGATAATATTGCTCCACACCCTAACCCTAACCTTATCCCTAACCCTATCTCTAACCCTATCCCTAACCCTAATCCTGAAAAAAAAAAATAAATTATGTTGTTATATAGTTCAGTGCAGCGAGTTGGCCGCTATGCAATAATAAGTAAGGCTGGTACCCGAAAAAAAGAAATACGCGTTCGGCCGGACCGAACCGTAGCCACTGCGTTATATATATTGTATTATTAGCCTAATTATTTATGCAACTATAAAAACGTGTGTTTGTTTGTACCCATGTATATAGCATAAAAATCATCAATAAAATATTAGGACCTGCAACACTCACACTTTGTCCCTGTGTGGGACATAAAACAAGAAATTTAAAAACAAACTCAATGAATCATTCTTTATAAAACAACAAAGAAAAAAAAACATGAGGACATTGAAAAATATGGATTAGTTGTTTAGCAGTTTTCATTCAGAAATGAAACAAAACATGAGTCCTATTTGTGAGAAACAGAAAAAACAAACAAACACAGACATTGCCATTTGAATATTGATTGCAGGTTGAATGCATTATTTCAACTTAGAAAAAAAAAATGTGTACATGTTCATGAACTTTTCAACCTTGACCTACAAATCATTGCTTCAACTATAAACAAATAAATACATTTTGTTAATTAAAAACACAAAAAAAATCTTCAAAGTTAAAAGAAATCCTTAAAAAAAAAAGAATAATTTGGTCTTCAAAAAGCTAAAAAGAAATTTAAAAAACTGTAACAGATTACCAACAAAAGAAAAAAACAACAACTTATAATGAACATCAGATAAACAGAACATTAAAGAAAAACATTTTATAAGTGTCAGTGACTGCCCTAACCTGAAGGTCCAAAATATGTTTTCAGGGCAAATACAAAAGTTGGATTAACAAACAACAAGTAACACACTACACGGGGAGGGGTGGGGTATATATATACAAAGGTCAATACACAAACAGATACATGTTTAGATACAAAGTTAAACATTTTCATAATGTTGTCTTAGGGCAGCTGCTATACACACAACATTTTGACAGATTCATGGAAAAAAAAACAGAGAAAAAGAAAGGGAAAGAAAGAAAAACAATGGCACAAAAAATGTGGCTAAGAAATATATTACAATAACCCATCTTAGGATTTATTAAAAATTACAAATATTTTTTTTAGTAAAAATCTTAACATAAAAAACACAGCATAATTGAGGCTAGATATTTTCTTACCAGAGAAACAGAATACAGCTGTGACGAACTGCAGCTCAAAACTACACTTAAAAATTTTAATTGGGTTTCAGTTATGTGGGTCACATTTAAAAATGTATTCTGTTTAAATCAAGAATACTAAAGTTAAAATTTAGGGTTATAAAAGCTAACATCATTCAAGCTATTGAAAAACATTTCTTAAATTAAGCGTTAACAAAATTCTGAGGACAATAGGGAGTTTTTGCTGTAAAAAGAATTCCCCAGTAAAAAGAAGAACTTTATCTACAGAAGGATAAATAAGTAAAGTTGATGTTTTACTTTATAGGATCTTCTGTCAGACAGAAATAAATTTGAAGTGGAGCAAAGTATAGAGCCGAGAGAAACTGAACCACAGAAAAAGTAAATTCTGGTAAAAGTAAAAATAATTTACAAGAGCTTCATTAAAAAAACAAAAGCAACAAAGTGTTATATATTTATTTATTTATATATATATGTATGTATGTCCATAATAACAAATGATATGAATACGTAATACCACAGGCCAACCAAACAAAATATCGGGAGTCGAAGTTCCAATCTTTCCAATTTTACATAAAAAAATCTGGGCAGAATGATGAACAATGTGTGAATAATGAAAGTACTTCTACATTTTTAAACCAGAAATATTAAATCTGTTAGTCTTTCAACCCATTTCTACTTTAATAGAACCAGTAAATAAATCTTCGGAGCAAAGTACAAAAACAGTTACAAGGCAATAAAAAAAATTATAAAGAAAGAATTAAAACGTAAAGTGCTGCAGCAAATTATTTTGAACAATCGTAACATTTCTGTTTTTCATTGTTAAAAACATGACATAAGCACAAGAAGAAAAAATAATACATTAGATGTTTTGCTGTTTCATTTTTAAATATTGAAAACTATGTCACACAATGTCTTAAGAAATATGTTCCTAGTTCTAATTGGGCTAAAGAGTTTACAAGTCATTACAGATTATTCATGATCAGTAAAAAAAAAAGTTAAAAAAATAAAATGTTACAGTTAGTTACAAATTACAGCAATATGTTGTAAAAAAAAAACAAAAAAAAAATGTAAATTAGGCCAAAAAAAATCTGAAGATTGAAAGACTGCACCTGGCCTACTGCAGCCAGGCACAATTAGAGCAGGCACACTTAGCTCAGGCACACTTAGCTCAGGCACACTTAGCTCAGGCACACTGTATTGACACTTCTAGTCACTGGGAACCACCTCAACTCCCCCATCAAATAAAATTTTTTTATCTCTCCACATTTTATCAAAACAAAAGAAAACCCAACTAATTCACCCAGACTATGCCAAAGTTCATAGTGTGTGTCAGATGAACATTTCATCACTAGTCCTTCAAAGAGCAAGAACCGGGCCTAAATGCGATATGACTCGATATGACAAAATATACTACAACTCCAAAGGTTACTGTTAAACTGAGCCATTCTAAGTGGTCAGACTAACGTTCCAGAAGTTGCGTGTAGAAAATTTTAAAAATTAATGAATCAATAAAAATAAATGACCACATATAATGACCAGTTATAAACTGCATGTATTGGCGTGGTTCATGACATGTGGTCAAATGGTAAAGTACGCATCAGTCCCTAGCCCTTCAAAAAGTATAAAAATCATCAGATAGGTCATCCACATCATATCAATAGCACCGGTGACCTTTCTGCCCCGAGTCAGTCTTCTGGCTGAGGTCTCACTGGATGGTCACTCCAAACGTTTCATTAAGTAAACTCTCAAAGTTGAAAGCAAAACCTAAGATTTCAGTGAAATTTAATGTATAATCCAAAAATAATTTTAAATTAAGCGCAGTACAAAAATATTGAAAAAAAGTAAGTAAAGTGTGTTAATAACTTGCCGCAGTCAACTTATAGATTGTCAATCCTTTGGCCGAAGTCAACTTATAGAATGTCAATCCTTTGGGCCAGGTGTTTCTAGATGTCAGACATTTGATTTCTCTCAAGTTGTAAGTTCCAGTAAGTGCTACCATTTTCTGACACACAGCAGCTATTGCACCATCTCTCTTCTAATATACTGACCCGTGCTGGAGTTGTTAGGTACTGCCGGGGCTGCAAGATCCTAACATTGACAGGTACAAGAATTATTTAAAAAAAAAAAAATAACAATATTTGCTGCTTTTAGTATTGAAGAAACTGGATCAATCCACTGATTTGTAATGCAATGGTAAAAAAAGCTTATGTGGCAAGATATGGCCTGCCTCACTTAAACTGCTACCTCACTAGCTCATACAGCTGCTACCTCACTGGACATGCTCAGTAAAGTGCATCATGCAAAGAGCGAAGCTGTGCCCACACCAGCTTATTGTCACAACAACGAAAAAGAAAAAAAAATCTTTTCTTCAGATATTAAAAAAAAAAAATAATAAAGTGGACAGTGGCTATACAACGAGCAGACGTTAACAGATGGACATGCATTCTGCCTGGTCTGGCTGCTCTTGATGCTGCTCCATTTTAGTGTTGTGGTCATTTTCAAATTTGGCTACTTTATTCCTCTCTGCATTCAGATCCAAGACCTCTTTCATCAGTGGTTGAATCCCCTCAGGGTTTATCTTCAGTAGCACCTGAGAGTGTTCCTCATTCAAGTTGCGGATGTCCACAAGCTTCATGAGCAGCTTCGGATACATCCACCGTATGACATGGGGCGGATGCTTAGATTCCAGATATCGCAACAGGAGAAGAGCATAACGCTCTTGCTCTTCTGCAACGTAGTGCTTGTCTGAGATCTGTGGCCTGTCCGGGGAGTACAGAGCTATCATCAAAAGAAGAATTAGAACAGTTTCATCTGCCTGGAGGTCCACGGCCAAGCTCTTCACAAAGCGCATGTGCTCGTCAAACAGACCAGAGCCTTGACCAAGTTTCAGTTGGTCTGTGGTCATGGCATACTTTTCCTTATCATAGGGGTCCAGAAACTGCATCTTGTCACTGTCAAAAGTGATGACAGATCGAATGATGAGCAGCTCAATGCTCCCACCTTTCAACAGACTAATCTGGTCAGCCTGGGACAGTGCCTTGAAGGACTTGATTTTCTTGGACATGTCGATGACTCTACGAACACTGATCTCGGCAATGTTGACCAGTTCAATCATGGAGGGATGGTGCCGAGAAACTTCGGACTCCACGCAGATTTCTAAACTCTGGCGGTAGGCACTGACAATTTCATTGATAGCTAACTCTTCCTCTGGTTCCAGAGGACGTAAGCGTGGTGCTGCGGAGGATGAGATGTCCATGCTCTGCATTTTACTTCGGTCAACTTCACGAAATTTGCTGAAATGTGAAGAAGATATCCATGTTAAAAATAAAAATTACTAAATTATCCATTAAAAATATTACGTACTTGGTTAAAATGCTTCAACAGTTCTATTGTTAGAAATAAATAATCAAATGGATAAAAACAACTATATAATTATGCCGATTCCATTAAATGACAAAAATGCCAGTTAACATAAATATTGTTTTGGCTGTACATTTATTTGGCAGGTGATTAACTGAAAAAATCTGGTAACCACTAATTATAACCTATATGAAAGTTAGTTTACCAAAGACATTTTGCTGTAATAACAAAAGTCAATCATTAAAAAAGAAACACCCCAGCCAGAGAAGGTCAAACTAAACATAAAAGTGGGTGTAGGACTATTTCAAAAGTGGGTGTTGGACTATTTCAAAAGTGGGTGTTGGACTATTTCAAAAGTGGGTGTAGGACTATTTCAAAAGTGGGTGTTGGACTATTTCATTGGGTGTAGGACTATTTCAAAAGTGGGTGTAGGACTATTTCAAAAGTGGGTGTTGGACTATTTCATTGGGTGTAGGACTATTTCAAAAGTGGGTGTAGGACTATTTCAAAAGTGGGTGTTGGACTATTTCATTGGGTGTAGGACTATTTCAAAAGTGGGTGTAGGACTATTTCAAAAGTGGGTGTTGGACTATTTCAAAAGTGGGTGTTGGACTATTTCAAAAGTGGGTGTAGGACTATTTTAAAATGGGTGTAGGACTATTTTAAAATGGGTGTAGGACTATTTTAAAATGGGTGTAGGACTATTTTCCCATGTTCATAATTAATCAACTCAAGTGCATAATAAAAAAAAAATATACTAAGACATGTGTGATTGAAACTAATCCAACAACCAAAACACATACATGCACAACTAATGTGTGATGAAAGATAATAATACTGACAATAAGTAGGGAATCAAGACTGCCAGATTATTTGCTAAATGAAATTTATTGAAAAAAAAAACAAACAAGAAACTTCCAATTCACCATTGGACAGTTATGTAAGTATATTTTAATGCAGATATTGGTAAATCTGCTAATTGTGAAACAAAAAATGGCTATATACATTTCTAGTCCAATTTGGTCACAAAAAAACATTTCATGGCAAACTACCACATAAACTTTGAACTCCATACAGGGCGCAACAGGTAGTCATGTTATTATAATATTTGTAGGGCTAGACAGACCAGATTCTATACCAGAGAAGGGGACATGGTCAACACTGGCTCTTAAACTTCAAGTTTGTTTCTAATAAAGTTACATTTTTTAAATCAATAATATGAAAATAAAAGAGCAATATTTACTAAACGAAACAATGTTTTGGAATTTAGGAATAATCATTCATTTACTTTAGTATTTTAGTATGTTTAGGCATAAAATATAGACATTTCTAAGTTTTGCCATGAGATATCCAGAAATTCATTTGACTTAAGTTTTGCCATGAGATATCTAGAAATTCATTAGACTGTTGTAGTATCAGTCCGTAGATTTCTTCACTCCCTTTGTTTGCAATATAGTCATTTCACTGGTCAGAGTTTAAGCAACTACAAAAAAAAAAATGTTCTACTTGAGCCTAAAGAAAGTTTTGATTAAAAGATTATTCTCACCATTCTGGCTGTTTCCCTGTTGATCTTTGACTAAATAAAGGGAGAGAAGAAATAAGCCAATTATACATTGAGTTACATGGTTAATGGACTTGGATACCTCAACAGATATTTTCAACTAGCTAAGGATAAAGGCAAGAAGCAAAGACAGACATTGAAAGATAAAAAGTGTGGAGACAAAAATATTATAGACAGACACAGAAAGTGTGGAGAGAAAGACACATGAGACAGAGACACTGTAAGAACTTAAAAAGCATACCAAAGTAAAAACAATTGAATTTACAAACACAGTTTTGAAGTGCCCGTATTGTAAGTTTGTCTAAATGTTGTCTTGTTTATTTACTAATGCCAACATAGTAAACATTCACTGTCAGTTTAGACAACAGAGAACATTTATTCATACATTTTCATCTGATCAAACTTAAAATCACTTTCCATAAAAACAAATATATTTTTTTTTAACATTCTGTTTGCCTATCTATTGTTTTTTTAAAGTTTTTTCCTGCTGACAGACAAAAAGTAAAGACCAACAGTAAACAGTAAATATCAACAGTAAAACAGTAAAGACCAACAACAGTAAACAGTAAAGACCAACAACAGTAAACAGTAAAGACCAACAACAGTAAACAGTAAAGACCAACAGTTAACAGTAAAGACCAACAGTAAAGACCAACAGTTAATAGTAAAGACCAACAGTTAACAGTAAAGACCAACAGTTAACAGTAAAGACCAACAGCAAACAGTAAAGACCAACAGTAAACAGTAAAGACCAACAGTAAACAGTAAAGACCAACAGTAAACAGTAAAGACCAACAGTAACTGTCAATGACAACAATTTAGAAAAGTAACAGAATATGAAACTAAAAGAAACATATTGATCATAAGTTAAAATTTTTGAAATTAGATTACAGACTTAAAAGAAACCAACCGATTTTCCTCAATTCTTTGCCTTTTTCTCATTTTTTCTTCATCTGTCAGTATGTATTCTTTGCGCATGCCTATCTCAAAACACTTCCGTAATCGGCATCGTTTGCAGAATCTGCGGTTAGAGACGTCCATCTTACATTTTTCTTCATACGGACACTTGAAGTAATCCTGGAAAAAAAAAACAATAACAGGACTGAAAAAAACAACAACTAATAACCCAAGCAGCATTTAAAAAAAAAAAGCTCACTACCATAAACCGTATGCAACCTACCGGGCCAATGAAATACTACTTCAAACATTTATCATAGCATTGAGATCATGACATCACCTGCTTACATTCGCTAATCAAAAGATTGTGTATCAAAGACCTGTACAAAGCATTCAACTAAAATAAATACTAATGTAAAATGTATTATCGATATCTGCTCCGACCCCCGCCCCCTCCTCCCCCGCTACGTACCTATTCAATCCCTTCACTCTACACCGGTACCCCCCATTCTGCACCTAGCTGGACACGACCCTGGTGACAGCGATGCTCATCAGGTCGTGGTACCAGCTCCCCCTACTGGCCGGGCGAGGTCAAAGTTTTGACACCAGGTGTTCAACCGCCGCAGGGAGGGGAGGGGTGGGTGGGTCGCCGGATTAAAATTGATGATCAGATGTGAGAACATTTGTAGATCTCTCTCCCCCCACCCCACCCTGCGAATTCAGTCCACGGCCTCATCAAAAGAAACAATCGTCTCTAGTCCGTGTTGAGGTGGTTTAACTCTGTGCCGGTTTAACTCTAGTTTCTGTTGTGCCGGTTTAACTCTAGTCTGAGCTCCAACAAATCACCGTGTTTTGCAATTTTAATGTTGGTATTATTGTTTAAGAAAAGATGATTACGTTCATAGCGATAAAGTTTGGTCTTTGTATTTTTTCAGTACATCCCTACCATTTCAATCTAACATGTTAACGGCAAAAACGGCCACGTACAGAACTATTATCATTCTGCTTGAGTTTAGATACACACTGTTTCTTAATATAATTATACTTTTTCTGTTAGACTTGGGGGTGGGGAGGGGGGGGGGTTAATACAGTTGAAACATAACTTGTCGTATTTAAACCTAAGTATGATTGTGTCCGTGAGTGTGTGGAGGGGGGTCAAATTATTCTGTAGTTTTCATTGTTTTTACATAACATAGTCATAGCTCGCATTAGAAATCTAAAAATAAAAAATAATAATAATAAAAATTATTTACTAAATAGTGTCTCGCACTGACGCGTCATATCCGCAGTGTTTCTGGGTTGAATGAACTATACTGGGACAGATATACACACAACTAACAAACACATAGGACAATGATCAGAGGCGACCTCACTCGGTGGGATCAATTCAGAACGCGGGTCTCTGGGCATTTATCATTTTGGCCAGGCTGAGAGTTTGGTTTTCTTACAGCCTGTTGACTCGAGAATATTCCATTGCGAGACAGCCAACCGTCCTTCCCAGACGTGGGGTCTCGAGCGGTCGCCCCTGTTACCACCTCCCCACTAGGCCGCCACTGCAGTAACAGGGTGTCATTAGGACACACAGGGTGTCATGTAGGGCACACAGGGTGTCATGTAGGGCACACAGGGTGTCATGTAGGACACACAGGGTGTCATGTAGGACACACATAGAAAGAAGACTATTGCCGATATTATTAGACAAAGAGGGAAGGTTGGACAGGGCACCTTGAAAACAGTTTCTGTGTTTTGTAGAGTTTCAAACTGAAAACAGTTTGTGTTTTGTAGAGTTTCAAACTGAAAACAGTTTCTGTGTTTTGTAGGGTTTCAAACTGAAAACAGTTTCTGTGTTTTGTAGAGTTTCAAACTGAAAACAGTTTCTGTGTTTTGTAGAGTTTCAAACTCAAAACAGTTTCTGTGTTTTGTAGGGTTTCAAACTGAAAACAGTTTCTGTGTTTTGTAGGGTTTCAAACTGCCGCATACACTGTGCAATATGTAACGACAAACTGGACAATTTGGTCAAATATTACACCACCAAATCCCTCCATGCGTGCAAACATTCCGACAACAGAACAAAGCGGTCCCATTGTTGACCATCCAGTGTCAAACTAGGTCAGCCCCAACTGACATAACGGTCTGACCAGGTGACCCTTTGGTGGGATCAAAATAGTTTTTTTATTTTAGTAAAAAAAAAAAGTTTCGGAAAAACAATGTCCACGTCTGTGTGTGTACAACTGGCATCTTCCATTGTTGCCAAATAGACTTAAAAGGAGGGGACGCATGTTTGTACAAGGTATGGCTGACCCCAGTGACCCGCAGTGGACAACGCTGTCACGTTCTGCCAATAGACAAACTCCACACTCTAACAAAAAAAAAAACGTCACAAAACTCGAGACAAAGACACAAATATTCTGACAAGTTTTTATTTAATTCATTTTGGTCGTTCGTTTTTTTTTGGCCAGATCTGCCGTGTATCATGTCTGGCAGCTGATTCCACACGAAACTAGCGGGTTGGATATACCATGGGGGAAAACTTTGGGGGGGGGTATCAAACATTTTATTTTGTGTGTGGGTTTTGAAATCATGCGCTATGATGATATATTGAATAAAAAAAATTAATTTGGGGGGGGGGGGGGGGTGTGCCACAAGTGGCGGAACTTACCAAACCTTTAGGTGCGTTCCTCCTGAAGAAGGCTTTACAAGACTCGCAAGAGATGGCGTCAAAGTTGTAGCCCAGCGCCCTGTCGCCGCACACCCCGCAGTACTTGTCCTCTTTGTTTTTACGGGCCTTGCCGCAGCCCATGCCGTCAGTTGGGGAATGGTCCAACGAACGGTAGTGGTGCGGCATGTGCTCCATACCCCCGGGGTCATCGAAGCTGGAAAAAAAAAGATAAAAATGAAATACGCTGATCTTACTGGTTTTTTTTTTTGTTTTTTAAATATTCGGGTCTAAGGGTTTTAGGTTAAATGTGATGACGTCATTTGTTGGATTTTTTTTTTTCAGGTGACAATGTCCGACAAGTTGTCTCTGAACAAATGAAGTACACAACAGTGTTACCAATGGGGATTTTTTTTCCAGATGTTTTTGAAGATAGCTATATATAATACATTTCAAATAATAAATCGGGATAATTCTATTTTATCATTCGGATAATATTTTATGATTTTTTCATTATTTACAATAAATTTTGTTCATATATTTTTGGATAATTCTTCAGAAAATAGTTGGCAGTAGTCAGTCATATAACACAACTAAATGATTACGCGAGGTAAATGGATACCAACACGGGACACACCCACTTAAAATAGTTTTTTTTTTCCCTTTGTATATACAGCTTTGATATTTGGTAGTATAGTTGTGTTGAAATCATCCATACACATACACGACGTATTTATGATGGTGGGTGGGGTGGATATTTTAGGAAGTCTAAATCTAATATCGAATAAATAGATTACTTTGACCAGGAGACAATGGATTCTTCCCCGTCACACACACACACACAATTCTACCATGACCAGTTAGTGGCGCCAACAATTACAAGTCTCTCCCACTTGGCTTGGGACTATAAGTTGGCATTCTGCCAAGGGGTGAACAAGTACAGTGCTTTCTAACTTGTCAGTTCTCCGTGGATGACTGAATTTTACCCCCCCCCCCGGGCCCAATTCCCTTACCCCAATACAAAACACACAACTGACATAAACCAAAGGAAAAGTTTTGAAGAATAAAATAATTTCAGGAGAGCGGAGGAAAATAGAAATTCATAACCATATATCGAGTTAGAGGCACGGTTAGAGGCACAGTTAGAGGCACGGTTAGAGGCACAGTTAGAGGCACAGTTAGTGGCACAGTTAGAGGCACGGTAAGAGGCACAGTTAGAGGCACGGTTAGAGGCACGGTTAGAGGCACAGTTAGAGGCACAGTTAGAGGCACGGTTAGAGGCACAGTTAGAACGGAGGGAAGATTGTATCGGAGAGGAATGGTGTCATGCATTTATTTCTACGTTGTTATGTTGCGAAGTAATGATGAGGTGTAATGATGATGAGGTGTAATGATGAGGTGTAATGATGATGTGTAATAATTAGGTGTAATGCTGATGTGTAATGCTGATGTGTAATGATGATGTGTAATAATGAGGTGTAATGATACTTAACTAATGACGTCGCATTTCGTATAAAGATTTCAATTAACTTAGTTATCCGGCTTAGTTTAGTGTGATCTGACCACGTTAAGTGCGATGTTTTAATTCATGGAATGGTGTAAGATACAATAAAGTTTAGGGGGGGGGATATGTATAAAGGACTGACTGAAAAGTACAGGTCCAGAACAACAACTATATATATATATATATATATAACTATAACAATAACTATATATATAACTATATACAACAACTATATATATAACTATATACAACTATATATATATAACTATATACAACAACTATATATATATATATATATATATATATATATATATTTATTTAATCTGCCGATTGGGTGCTGAAGCCAAGCAGGCCGTTAGTAACATGTGTATTTCACGGGGACCTGACTTTGTCACACACAAAACATGACTTCTATGCACTCTTCCCTCTAAGCTGTGCGCGTATGAGCGCTCATTCAACTGACCAGGCAAACGTGCATGAATGTTGGCCTAAGTAGCGCAAAATATAAATTACCTTCAAAAAGTTGCGCACATCCAATACTGGATCAAACAGACTATAAGCGAATGACAGACAACACATTGCATATTTGTATTTAACAAAGTCTGATTTTACACACACACGCACGCACGCACGCACACACACACACACACGCGCACAACCCAATTGTATCTGGCTTTTATTTTTTTGAAACATTATTATTTTGACTTCGTTACATTTTTCTACAGAATCCTAGGAAAGCTCGACAACTCGAACATCACCACATCATTTAATATTGGCGTGTGTATGCCAGGTTAATGCTTAATTAACAACGTTAATGTATGGTCCTGCTAGTTTGTTATTATTTATCGAAGTATGTGTTTGCCGTAACTATAAACAACAACAACAACAACAAAGAACAGTTCTGACAAATGTGTAAGTAAATGAGTTAACAAAAAGAAAGAAAGATTACATATTACACATGATAAAATTAACTAAAATGTGTAATTATGTATTAAAATGTGTAACTATGTATTAATGTGTGTAACTACGGGTTAATGAGTGTAAATATGGGTTTGTGTGTGTAAATATGTGTTAATGTGTGTAAATATGTGCGTAAATATGTGACACATTTATTTTGGGTGGTTCGGGCCAATGAGAGTGTGTCGCGCCCCAGAAACTTTCCTCCTAGCAGACGTCAGCTTCGGCCAAGTAAATGGGTTCAAATAATAGCGGCAGAGGGCGGGGACGGGGGGAGAGGTCAGCGTCTGGTCCGTGTGACCCCACGCACTACATGACCCTCATGTTCTAGTGGTAATTCCACTTTTGAAGTTAATGAAGTAGGCTAATGTATGTAGATGTATTGAAAGTAAGGCAGGCGTTCACCAAATCATGACGTTATCGTAAGTTGAAGTTGTTGTTATATAAAAACCTCCCAACCCTCTAAACAACTGTTTCACTGCGATGTACATCTGTACACCAGTTACACAGCCATTTACGCAAATGACAAATGTAATGCAATCATTTAAGTACCGGCGACAATACAGCTTCAGTCACTTTACAGTCTATATCAGGTTATCATACAACTGACTAAAGGTGGGCGTGGATGTATGAGGGACGGGTGATTCACGGTGGGTGGGTGGAGTAGATCTATTAGACCAGTGGTCCCCAACCTTTTTCTCGCCGCGGACCGGTCGACGTTTGATAATTTCTCCGCTGCCCTTCGCCCCGGGGGGGGGGGGACGTTGATTATTTATATTTTAGATTGATTTGATTTACAGCCGCTACTGCCCCTCAGCTCCCGTTAACTTCTCGACCATAAGAATTCGCACACTGCCGAGAGAAATACACCACACTAAGTAAAAAGGAAATAATTTAATGTTTCTTGGGCGTGGACCGGGGGTTGGGGACCACTGTATTAGAGTATAGACAGGGTCAACTCAACTATTACATCTGTAATGAAGTCATTCTGACTTGTTACACGTTATGTGCACAAACCGTTACTCATATTAAATTATTAAAAAAATATTACTCATAAGGTTAATTGTTATATATATATATATATATAGACACCAAGTCGAAATGGTTCTGAAGTGGAGAAAAATTCGGTCAGAGTGATTTTTATCACTCCAGGGCGGCGTTTGAGTGATGACGTAGTGAGTATGGCCCTGACCAGTTCAGGAGGTGCAATATCTGGACCAAACTTCACATTAGCACTGACTGACCAGTTACTATCTACTGTGAGTCTGTCTACATTAAACTAGCGGGGAAATATAACTGACTGTTAAGTACATTTTTTTCTAACTCCACTGTTAACTATTGGATCAACACTGTAAACTATTGGACCAACACTGTAAACTATTGGACCAACACTGTAAACTATTGGGCCAACACTGTAAACTATTGGACCAACACTGTAAACTATTGGACTAACAATGTAAACTGAAGGAACAACAGCTGATAAAAAATATGTTCATACAGAAACATGATTTTTCTCTGGAAAAAATAATATGGTAATAAATACATGTTGTATTTTTTATTTGTAAAATGTTAGAATTAAAAAAATACGAAAAAAAAAAAGAACAAAAAACCAAAACAACTTGGTGCAATTCTGAGACCAAAAAAAAGTAACTTGTCGATTTATGATCACTGCCACATACAGGCACTAGACCAGGGAAAGTGAACAGATTTACTGCTGACAAACGTCCAATATATCAGCATTACAAGGATCAACGTTATCAATGGATGTCTGTGTCACGAGACACATACACACACACACAACGTGGCTCGTTCCACCACCACCACCACCACCCCAGTTCTGTCTTCAGTGCCGTTAGACACAACAGCAAGGCACCAATCAACAAGATGTTCACGCCCCAAACTGACTTAATACCTCCTGGTCTCATTTGACCTCACTGACCTTTCAGACAGGACTCGCTGGCTAGTCGCCCCATGGCAACACATGAGGAAGGGGGGGTGTGGGAGCTTTCCGCGAGATCCAAAAATTTTTTTTTTTCAAGAGCAAACTTTTAACATTTATTTGATGCGATGTACTGGGTTGAAATTTACACTGTGTACTGGGTTTAAATAAGCTCTTCCATTGATCCATATCTTTTAACCTCAAAGTTTTCTTATCGTACAGCTCAATTTTTTTTAGGACGCCTGGTGCCCTCCCTCCCCCCCCCACCCTTCACTTTTTATTTTTCCTTTTTAAAAAAAAAATATAATTTAACCCTATGTACCTCCATTTATTTTCTGGGCAATATTGTTCTCCGCCACACATAGCTCTTCAATAGAATGGAGTGGACACAAGCAAGTTGTGTGCCGGGAGTCTAAATAGATCGAAAGTAAACACGGGGTGTGAATGTGAGGAGAGAGAGAAAGACTTGGGTGTGTTGATCTAGCAGGAGGCTCCCCCCCCCGGCAGCCCTCTCATAGCGGCTCTGGGCAAACACTTCTTCATCACGTCTTTAACAATCTCCACCTCTGGACCCCCCACCCCACCCCTACACCTTTAGGACGTCCGTCGTTCACGGGGATTCAGGTAAGTCAACCCTTTCCAACCACCGCCCGCTTTTTTTTTTTGAGAAGTGAATAAAGAAGAGAAAAAAAAAACTTGATTAGACAGAAACGATTGAAGAAAAGTGGGGTGGGGGGGCGCAATTTAAAAAAAAATCTGTGCATTGAAACGGACTCAGAATAACACACATACACACCAACACATAAACATACAAGCAAACGGTCGGGAGTGAAAAGAAGTACCCAGTTATAATACTAACATTAGGCAGTATTTTCGTTTCAAACCTTAGGGGGTTAGGTTAAAGATGGAGATGGGGGGACAGGGAATGGGGTGGGGCGCGACAGTGAGGTAAGCTATTGGCTGAGGTTGGTCACGTGAAAAGCGTGAGCGAAGAATGTTACAAAGTAAACCGTCCGAACTCACGCACACACACACAGGACAGTCTTACAATCAGTGTAACACAGATCTAACAAATAATGAAAAGAGAGCACTTTATGTGACTTCATGGAAAATAGTATGAACGCACTGCATGTCAATGTCAAAGTTCAAGGACTAGGTCAACTGAGGTCGATTCGCTGCTCACTACTTCATGAATACAAACAAAAATACATAGGTTAGGTTGTCAAAGTGTGGGTCCCGGGCTGTGGTGATAAGGTTCGCCAAAAATAGCTACAATAATCACGTTGAGAATACATCAATTATAGCGGCTTCCCTTTTATTGAAATGTTTTTTTTTTCTTTCTTTCTTTACTTGTGAGTCGCAAATAACGAACAGGTCGTGAGTCGCAAATAACGAACAGGTCGTGAGTCGCATATAACGAACAGGTCGTGAGTCGCATATAACGAACAGGTCGTGAGTCGCAAATAACGAACAGGTCGTGAGTCGCATATAACGAATAGGTCGTGAGTCGCAAATAACGAACAGGTCGTGGTCGCAAATAACGAACAGGTCGTAAGTCGCATATAACGAACAGGTCGTGAGTCGCAAATAACGAACAGGTCGTGATTCGCATATAACGAACAGGTCGTGAGTCGCATATAACGAACAGGTCGTGAGTCGCAAATAACGAACAGGTCGTGAGTCGCAAATAACGAACAGGTCGTGGTCGCAAATAACGAACAGGTCGTAAGTCGCATATAACGAACAGGTCGTGAGTCGCAAATAACGAACAGGACATGTTTGAAAACCCCAGGTTTGAACTAGTCCCTCCATTTGGGAGAACCCGTAATACCCGTGATATAGAATGAGTCTGATCCTTGTGGTTATTAAACGAACATTTCCCATTTGTCTTCAGATGAGAAGAGAGTATTGAGATTACTTGGATACTTGTGTGTGTCGTCATCATTCTGAGCATAGGGAGAGATTGTGTTATTAGTCTTTGTTTTTGATCCCGTTCATTGGTCTGAATATTTCTATTAGTTGTAATTGAACTTGATGACATCATGCCTTACATTCAACGTCATAAGAATGAAAGTAACACGAATTGAATTTTACCCATGATTCATGTTTGGACGAGGTTTTTTTAGTTTATTGAGCCTGTTCTAGTCGGAGCTCGGCCACATTACGCCAACATACTGAAGCCCTCTACGTCACAGTACAGTGTCACACAGGGCCCAACTGACCCCGTACATGTACAGTCCCCCCCCCGTGTACAATGTACATGTACAGAAACAACAAATCAACAAGCCATTTCATCTTGAGTCGTACGGACTATCTCGATCAACTCAGATCACGGACCGTCCCTGAGTGCATGTCAAATGACGTGATTGGCACCATTCTTGATCTACCAAAATACCATATATACGGACAATACGACCACTGGATGCTGGCTAGCTTAAAGGTAGTAGACCTGTTTCAGGAACGGATCGCAATGCGGGAGGATCAATTGCATTACAGACTCAAGGCATCGATCCCTGCCTCCCAGTCTCCATTAGATCGTCTATCAATTGAAACTGCCTACATGCTGCGATATCGATTACTGTCCCGTGGGCCACGATACCTTCTATCAATTTAAACTCCTCGGGCGAAAACCATTCATACCTGGGCAAACAAATTCCAGTCCTTTCTCTTGCGATCAATTTAACTCAAAAGGGGTTTCTTAAATGGGGATGGGGGGTGGGTGAGGGGTGGGAGAGGAGTTGGAGACCAGGGAGAGAATTTCACATCAAAAACATAACTGCAGCATTTCACAGGTAGGACAGGATTAGGAGCTACCATACGGCCAAACTCTGCCTCAACTACAGTAACACGCGAATAAAAACAGCCTGTTAACTGCACACCAAGTACAAAAGCATACAACTGCGTATTCAACTGATGCAGCACACCAACAGATGATGAAGTCATTGATGCAGCACACCACCAGACTATGCTGCAATGGATGCAGTACATCTACAAACGATGTAGCCAAACTACAAAAAAAAAAAAAATCAAACTTGTGTGTTACACACCACTGAAAGACACATTGTTGTGTTACAGCAGCGCTAAAGCAAATACACATTGACGAGACCGGTTTTCATAAAAGACCTGCATACCGCCATCAGCTGAGAACACAGCCATCACAGAGGGAACACAGACATCACACGCAGGCAGCAGGACTATCGCAACGCACATATCCATCATGGTCTACACAATCTGTTCTTCACCGCCTAATTCAACCCATAACAAACTATTTGGTAACTGGTCTATTTGGACTACCGCTTGTAATAACAACACGCTGTAGTTCTGGTGAACGCCAGATTTCTCTGCAGGATATCTATCAATAACTTTTTTTTATAAACACTCAAAAAGTGTTATTTATATGGCAAGCACTCAAAAGCTCAAATGTTATTTATATGGAACACATTTAAACCGCAAAGATTGTTAGATTCAACATTCTTCATCAATACTAACTATGGAGATTAAAACCACAAAAATTCACTTGGGTTTACGCTATGGATTTAGCAGCACATTGATCGGTTTACTGTGCTCTGTGTACACCGGTACACTGTGGCACTAGTGGCAGCGGTGTTTGTGTCCATCTATTGTCCAGTGGTAATGTCTACATCTGACCACACGTTCAGATGACCGTCTAGTAGAAGGTCTCTAAATTATGGTCTAACTACGTCATCTGTACTAATATTACCATCAGCATTTTTTTTTAACGCAGACAAAACAAAAGTAAGAGAAAATCAATCAGATCAATAAACAGTTCGATGAATTAAAAAATACCCCCCCCCAACTGACAAATTCTGCAGTCTACATGACAGTAATGGCTACACGATGGACAGTTTATTGTATCCGTTACATTTGTTTTGATGTTAATAGTGTAATTTTATTACATGTTAAAAATGAGATTAGTTCATTTTTTTGTATATTACATTTATATCTTGACTAAATTTCCCTGGACGTCTGGCTTAATGGTGCTCACGTTGTTAGAGTCAATAAAACTTACAATTTTAAAATTACAATTTAACAACTTACAATTTACCAACTTACACTTTAACAACTTAAAGAAATTATTATTATTATTATTTTAATTCCGAGATTGTGACGTTTGTATGATTCACTGATCTAGACTAATTGCAAAATGTTTAGCAGAAGTGAAGAACATTAAGTATTCCAACAAATTTGAATAAGCGCTACATAGAGGTCGTGTGGTCATGAAACACATTGAACGCATTAAAAATATGTTTAAAATATGAACAACAGCATTCGAAGGCAATCAGTGACGTTAAAAAGACAGACTAGTACAAAAAAAAAGCGGAGTCATTGTAAATAAATGTTAATGGCAGGTTTTATGGAGCCCGTCTCAAAATAATGATTTGGCGACTATGTTAGAGGCAATTTTTCTTGCGTTTAGAAAAACAGCAAA
The DNA here is from genome assembly GCA_021962125.1 of Bulinus truncatus. Lineage (NCBI taxonomy): Eukaryota > Metazoa > Mollusca > Gastropoda > Planorbidae > Bulinus > Bulinus truncatus. The sequence goes on along the minus strand of JAGDYQ010000100.1, from coordinate 855,157 downwards.
AACGTTTTACTTCTCGGAATACCATATATATATCTCATTAAAGGTAATTTGGGCTAGCCAATCGCTGCACATGATCATTAAAAAACCTATTTGAAATTTGTCCCCCTAACTCCTCCGATTCTTAAGATTATAAACAACAGCAACTTTAGGAAAGTATATTTCTGAATGAACTCACTTCCTCTCGTCTGCTGGTTAAAATAAACCTCACGGAGGCTAACATGTGCTGATTCCAACATCGATATTTAATGTATCGATTGGTGACTAAAATGCACAACGTCCACCACTTCAGACCATTTCATTAATTTCATAAATTGTGTTCCCTTCAATTTTCCTAAGTCTTAGTGAGGCCAGATACTAGCTAGTCCCGAGGTTCTCAACCGGTGTACGAGTACCCCTCGGGGTTAGGGAAAAGCCGATGCAGTGGTACGCAGCGACATCTAATTTTCGTTTAAAACAACCAGTACAGTCGCGAAAAATAGAACAACTGAAGTGTAAAGAGTACCGACGGACAAACTTTCGCACTTTTTGGGGTACAGTCGCGGAAAAGTTTGAGACCCACGGAGCCAGGCGACTCTGAAAGGGAAATTAAATTTCTGCGCGCAACCTTTTACTGTATACTGGGAATACTGATGTAATGTGTGAGTGCGCACTGGAAGTTATAAACGCTCGCAAACGAATTGAGTTCAGGGGGAATACAAGCTGCATACATAGTGCTCATCCTGGTTTAAATGGATGCAGGAAATAAAAATAGGAAATGATCTGGACGCCAAATAAATAAGATTGTACACCGTAGCCATATCGATCAATAACCGATGAAACATTTCTTTAGCTTCTATGACGAAGATCAAACCGTGGTCGAAACAAAAGGGGCTGTCGTCTATGCAGCTGAAGATTAGTTCTGGCAAACTCGAGGCCAGCCCTAGCTAATGAACGGGCCGATTTAAAAGAAAAAAAATCTTCAATGAAATGAAACAAAATCATCCCGTCAATGGCGCGTGTCCGGCGAAGACACCCAGAGAATATTCATGACCAATGACGCATGCGCATGACACGGACACAAAGACAATGGACAACGGCTCCGTAAAGCCGGCGTGACGACGGCATACGTATTCACAACCGGTGACGCATGCGGCATGACTCCATACAGTCGCAACTGTGCCCACGCCGGATGTACCGTTACTGAGGGGATCATTCAGGGTCAGTGGGGCGTGTTATTATGTTCAATCAAACAGTCAACAATGTTCCGTTAGCTGCACCTACGTCTGGAATATGAACACGTTGTCCAATGATGAAGAATGCTTATATTCAGTACGGAATCTAACCGACAGAGTGGACTTAAATGTCACACTATATGTCAACTACGTAGACACCATGCATTCAATTTATCAACATATTAGAAGAAAATAAAAAAAAAACCTCTATAAGTTGTCAATTAAAAAATACTACAATTAAAAATTAGGTTAATTCATTTAAATACTTAGTTAAATCATGGTTCAGATATTTAAAAATGTCAAGAGGTGAATGGCCGAATTGATCCAAAAACAATCAAAGATAAAACATAATAAAAAAAAATCTTCAATTGACATCGATTGAAGAATTTCAACAAGAAACAAAAAGTATGAGGTAACGATGAGGTGAGGTAACGTTGAGGTAAAGATGAGATAAGGATGAGGTAAAGTTGAATTAAAGATGATTCAGGTAGAATTGTTCATGAAAATGTTTGTGTCACATTGTGTTTGTGTGTGTCCGTGTGAGACGCGGAGATATAGAGTGGAGAGACCGAGAGATTAAGAAATGTTTTATAGCCACGTGTCCAGCTATAAGTAAAACTTTGACCATTCTGCAAAAAGTATCGGGCACCATTGCAAGTCTGTACGTTGGCAACAATCTAAAACACAACTTGTTGACAGACATCAGCTGGACAGTATTACAAGCAGTACGGGTCCAGACCTCTGTCAACTTATTTACATTTATTTTCTCAGGCATTATTTTAGTGAACAAAGGGGCAATACTTCAAAACACCAACACTATGTAGTTGACCAACACTATTTAGATGACCAACACTATGAATAGTTCACATGTTCCAAACAGAGGCGGCCTTCGAACTACAGTTAACTGATTGGCGCATGAGCTCATTACGACTTGTTTGGAAAATATATATTTTTAGTTGAAGATATATTTAATGTATAGGGCCTCAGACAGAGGCATACGGTCATCTGCTAAACAATGACTTATGAGTGTGTGTGGTCAGAGGGGCCCCAGTTGGTGGGCATTGTTAGAGGGAGCCCAGTTGGTGGACATTGTTAGAGGGGGCCAGTTGGTGGGTATTGTTAGAGGGGGCCCAGTGGTGGACATTGTTAGAGGGGGCCCAGTGGTGGACATTGTTAGAGGGGGCCCAGTGGTGGACATTGTTAGAGGGGGCCAATTGGTGGACATTGTTAGAGGGGGCCAGTGGTGGACATTGTTAGAGGGTGCCCAAGATTAGCTGGCGGCAGCCCTGTATTTATAGGAAATAAAAAAAATTGAAATGATATATATATATATGTTAGAAATGCAGGAAAAGCAAGGGAGAGGGGAATGGCTGGGGGGGGGGTCTATTGGAAACAATTTTGGCGTTTACTTTTTAATTTTCGAACTGTGTCATACAGTATATATTAAAAGTTATAAATATCGGTTACATAAACAACAGAATACTTTTGTTTTTGCATCTATAACTTGTATGGTTTTAAGTTAATAATATTTAAATAAATCTATGCAGTTTACATGCTGTCCACGTCTGTCGTAATGTTTGGGATAAATAAAAGTTATTTCGGATGTAGACCCAAACAGTGCATGTGTCGAACTGAAATTGAATTGACTTATTTGATATTGAAAATATTTTGAGAAACAGGGACAAACCGAATTTTAAGAGGCAGAGAAATGAAAACTCAATTTACTCAATTTGATTTGCTAACTCGTTTTTTTTTTTAAATATATTATAAGAAAATTGAGACTAATAGAATTGTAGCCAAGGTTGAATTCATTACGAGGGTGGTAATTAAAAGAAGTTAAATAGAACATAATATGTTTGAACAGAATACAGCCCAGTGAAAGAAGAAGAAAAAAAAAACTTGTAACATTTGACCTCACATCTTGGTGCACTCGTAGTTCTACTGTTTACTTTGTTGTGCTTTAGAACTAAGTCCAAGGGATTAAGGATTAACTATTGAAATAAAAAAAAAGATTATGGCACAGTTTTTAATATTAGTGTGTGTGTGTGTGTGTGTATGTATGTGTGTGTGTGTGTGTATGTATGTGTGCGTGTGTGTGATATTGTATGACGGTTAGCAAATATCTGGATGGGTGAAATTATAGGTATGTTTACATATGATACTTTCATAGGAAAAAGATAATGAGGAAATGTACTTTGTCAGGGCCCGGGGGGGGGACTTATATCGAACATGTTGACAGATGTCACATCTAAATTTAGAAAACAAAACCAACACTTCAAGGATTTATTTCGTCAACACTAATATATTCACCCAAAGGAGATGGTACCACCATCCTATTGTATTCGTGTGTTGACTGTGTATTGTATTGGTGAGTTGACTGTATATTGTATTCGTGTGTTGTTTGTATATTGCATTCGTGTGTTGACTGTGTATTGCATTCGTGTGTTGACTGTATATTGTATTCGTGTGTTGACTGTATATTGTATTCGTGTGTTGACTGTATATTGTATTCGTGTTTTGACTGTATATTGTATTCGTGTTTTGACTGCATATTGCATTCGTGTTTTGACTGCATATTGCATTCGTGTGTTGACTGTATATTGCATTCGTGTGTTGACTGTATATTGTATTTATTACCGGTACGGAACACAATTTCATTTCATGGAGAAAGAAAACAAAAAACCTTCACATTCAACACTCGCCTCTCTCACGTTTAAACCAACTGACGGACATCATGTTGTTATCTTGAGTGGCACTGACGATGTCAAAACTAAATCTCATGTCACACGGTCACAAGTAGTTTCAGGTTCATGGAGTATACAAACACTTTGGGACAAACTAGTCACATCTTCCGGACAATTATCTCAGTGCAGACCATACAGACTTAACACTTCCTATTCTAGCGATACAGGGAAGTACCATTCAACTAGTACAACTATACTACACACTGTCGTGAGTGTGTCAGTATACCATACATAACTCCAGAGGCGTACCTAGGGTGGGAGAGGGGAGGGTTTAATTTCGATAGTCTCCCCCCGGGCCCCAGCCAGAGGGGGCCCCCAAAATTATTTTTTTACATTAAATTTTAAGTACATTAACTCATGTTATGATGTCGAATGTCGAAATGCAGGGGCCCCCAAAGAGGACAAGCTCCCCCGGGCCCCAAAATCCCTAGGTTCGGCACTGCAGAACTCATGTCAGTAATTCTAACGACGCCATGAGTACATTGGTGCTGTGGAATTCTAACGACGCCATGAGTACATTGGTGCTGTGGAGAGTATTTAGGGACTGTTCACAGATAATATAACGCAATAAATGAAACGCGTATCACCCCTCCTCATAATGTTAGATAATTAAATCCAGGACACGCCTCCAGTTATATCATTCAGTCTTTAAACCACAACTCCGAAGAAAATTTACGGATTTCATTAAATTCATTATATATATGCACACACACAAATATATATATATACACATAAATTACACTAAACCTCTCCATAAATTGGACAGGTGGTCGTGCGGTGTGGAGCGCTCGACTGTCGACCGGAGGGTCCCGGGTTCGAATCTCAGTGATAACCTTGGGACCTTTTTCAGGTCCTGGTGTAAGTCCCCAAGTCCACCCAGCTTTTAATGGGTACCTGACTTTAAGTTGAGGGAGTAAAGGCGGCTGGGCGTTGTGCTAACCACACAATCCCTTCATCTTTACTTTTTTTCTGTCAACTTTATAGTATAATGTATCATTTTTAAAATGATTCAACAATATTGAGTGCAACAGAATTTCTTGTTGTGGCAACAAAAGAAACGAAGAAAAATAAATATTTATTGATGTGGATGGAGCTCGTTTGAGAAAAGAATAAACGAAGCGAGAAATCAAAAACTGAAGAAAAAAATGATAAATATTGGAATTGTGCTAATAACGCGTGGGGGAATTCATTTAATAACAAGATAAACTAAGCTCATGGAACGGAGCATCAATGCAACTGGGCTCAATGGAAAACAAAACTAATTAGCATTTACTGTCTTTTGGATAGTTCGATTCTAGTGCAACTTCTGATATGAGTAGTTAATAGTTTAAATGTAGTGCTACTTCTGATATTAGTAGTTGATAGTCTAATTCTAGTGCTACTTCTCTGATCAGTTGTTCATAGTTTATTTCCAGTGCTACTTCTGATATCAGTAGTTGAAAGTTTAAATGTGTTACTACTTCTCTGATCAGTTCTTCATAGTTTATTTCTAGTGCTACTTTGATCACCTCGCCTACAATCGATCAGTACTTCAATTGCAGTGGTTTACAAACTATGACCTTTGTAAGAACCAACAGAGCCCACTCGACTCACCAATTTCCGTTTTACAAGTTAATGTTGTTTAGGAGAGTGATGTATATGTTCTAAGTATAGCGGCAGAACACCTAATACACTACACACAGAACCCCCCCCCTTAAGTGTTCCACAGAACCTATTTAGGGGAACAACTTTTCTATTTATAGAAATAGCCAGCACATCGATGGTGCTCTAAGAAAATTATTTCTAAATATTTATTAAGTAAATCATATTGTTTAGCTCCACCAATGCCCCAGAATTCATTTAGAATAATTGTTAATCGATGATTTTTTTTTACCGTTTCTGTGTTTATTGATTTCCCAGATAATCAATTACAACGTCTCGATACACCCAACGGCCTGCATGGTCATGGTGGAACTCTGCTAGTGTATTTTACCGAACTCTAAATATCAACAAACGACCCTTGTCCAGTCTACTCACCATTTGACAAACAGGTCGCCGAACAGACAGGTGAACACATCGTTGGTGGGGTCCATACGGGGCCGCGCGTGATGCGGGGCCCCGTAGGGAGAGTAGTCGGGGAACATCCGCGTCTGACGGGCATCACAGAATGACAACATGGTCTCGGTGAATTTCTTCGTTACACTCCAGTTAAAAATTGAATTATCCACAGAAATCACCAGCAACGATGGTACATAATTTATAAACAACAAACCGAGTTTCTATTTGGGGATTCACTCCGCCATTACGTCACAGTTTCAAGTTACTTTATGTCCAGCTCAATGTTATGTCCACTTCAGGACTGAGTATGCAGACCACGAGGCTGGGCCTCTAGCAGCGGTCAATACAACACCACCAATGTAGCGGCGGGTTCTGACGATGGCCTTGACGGTCAGTGTGTCACGTGACAAACCGCGAACTAAACGGTGAGTAATGAGAGAAAAAGACACCTGATGATACTGACACACTCAAATACATGTAACGCCAGACACACACAAAACATGTAACGCCAGGCAGACAGACACAAATACATGTCACACCAGACATACACTGCACCAAGTGTCACATTAAAAGCACACAAAGACAATTTCTAACTCTGATGTAAATACTGAATCATTGTTAACACACACAAATAACAAAACAAAACAACAACAACTCTACACTACAATTAGTTTACTCTGCGGTGTAGATTTCACGTCTATTCCAGCAACCTTACACTGGACGGACACATAATATATTCATGAACAAAGAAATGAAATTCAAGTCTAAGAAATGAACAAAAAAAAATTTTCTACTCGATAATCTAAAAAACTATTACAGCCAAGATTTACACTTATCCCCGGTTCAGAATGTACTGTTTAGTAACTTCACAACAGTCACAACTAGACCGACGGTTTGTCAGTGTTGTTACTGACTAAATCTGAGGTCACCAAGTACATACTGCGCACAACTGATCTAAACCCATCCCTAAGTACGTAGCTGTTTCTCTTTTTTTAAACTAAAAATGTTCAGAGAACACACACACATACGGCACATAGACTGACCCCAATACTGGAAGTGTAAACGTTCAGCGTAATTCAAACGGGATGTTTTGACATCCTGTGATACATTATTTCACATTTATAAACCTGTCGGCACTTTGAACAAGTATAAACATACACACACACACACACACATATATATATATATATATATATATATATAAATATGTTCATGAAATGATTCTAACCCGGATGTAGACAGAACACACTAGCACACCACCTACACGGATACACGTCCCACGTTCAGAAATAAACTGTAGACGCAGTTAGATGATTAACGGAGTTAGAATGTACAATGATGAACTTTTAATATGACATCGGGTGTTGACGTAAGGAAATCAGTTATGTGGTTTTCAAACCAAACAAACAAGCCTGATTGAGTTCACCTTCGAAATAAGGTGTATGGAGAAACACACACTAACACACCTCATATAAAATATTAATCTAAAACATTAGAATCCTACACACAAACATAGGTCCGAACTCTTTAATGACCACTACTTCTAATGTCCACCGTATCTCGTCCACTCCACAAAAAAGATAAAAAGCACTGGATACTTGTTCCTTCACCGGACGGCGCTACTAAATAAATGACCACTCCTTGGCCGGGCGGTCGGTCAACTCACACAAAAAAAAAACACCACCGGTCAGCGGCGGCCAGAGCTAATATTGAATCAAACTCCCTGGAATGGCTATCTCAGGTTATTTCCGAACCCCCGTCCCTGCCAGTGGATGCAGATCTCCTCCACCATATACAGCCAGCAGCCAGGTCGATGCACACAGACTGTGGAGTCTATCACGGTACAGGGGAATAAACTACAACTAGGTGGGGGAAAAAAAAATCAACTAGCGAGGGTGAGAGCAAGATGGAAGGGGGGCAGGGTGAACCAACGTATGACAATATTGTAACTAGACGGTTGATGAAAGGTATGGAAAAAAAGAGGGGGATTGGGGGGGAGGAGTATGGAAAATTCGTGTTACAGTTGGGAAATTCTTTTTTTTTAATTCTCCTTCTCTTACCTTCTGTAAGAAAACCTTATGCCCCCTCCCCCCAATAGGGGGAAATAACTCCCCAACTTCTAAAACGAGTTTGTGTGTGAGGGAGAGAGACAGAGAGAGAGAGAGAGAGAGAGAGAGAGAGAGAGAGTAAGGAAAGGGGAAACCCCGTACCTGCCCACACAGACCCCCGCACGCTGTCAGCGTTTCGGTAAACAAAGTTCGTGTCAGCGGGGTGACTCGGTACAAAGCCGCCCATCGACCAATGGCAAGGGCGGGCAGGCGAGTGGGCGTGCTAGCTGGCTGGATGACTGACAAAAAGGTGAACCACGAGGAGAAGGGGGAGTGGGGAGCTGAACGAAAAGTTCTCCACCAAGGGGAGGGGGAAAAAAAACAATAACAACAACTCTGTTAGTTTAAATTTACTTCCCCTTTAACTCCGCCCATTTCGCCTGCGAGTCTCTTCATACACATTATGCACATACACACATAGACATAAGAAGTACATCTACCATACACACAGCCGTGTGTGTGTGTGTTTTAAGTAACTTTAAGTGTCTTTAGGTTTGTTTTTCTTTTGTAGAAGTAAAACTACTTTTTCTACAGCTCATCAAAGTCTAGAGCTGAAAGATTGCTTCATGTAACACTTACGTAAGTAATGCTTTTCAAGGGCTTTATAACTTTCTCCCTTCCCCCCTTTCTGTCAGAATTATTCCTCACCCCCCCCCCCCATCCCCTTCCCACTCTCCCCATCCGACCAGGCCTCTCAACCCGGTCCAGTGCAGACGTGAAAGATAGAGTGCAGCAGTTTATGACACCGTTAAACAATAGCTGCCACTCTTAACTCCACGTTGGCTTTCTCCAATCACCTACAGATGTTGAATGCAACCACAGGCATGTACGGGGGTGGGGGAGGGCGCGGGGGGGGGGATGTGCTGCCCTCAGACGTCTGAAAGTAAAGTTGATTTGGAAGAAGGTCGGGGGTGGGGTGGGGGTGAGATGTCAGGTGACCACTGTCAGCATCAATATTCATTCAAACTGAAAGTTACAACTAACGTTCCGTCTAAAAAAAAAAACAAACGTAATAAACTCAAGTCAACTCTGTACAACATATTGTAAAACAAACAAACAAGACACGTGACACCACAGAAAGCAGTCTCAGACTATGATGGTGTGCAGTAGTCCGACCGCAACAAAATCAACAGCTTCGGTTCTGAAACTACAATCATTATTCACCCCCAAAACAGGGGAGGCAAATATTATAACATTAAGCGTCTGTCTGCCCCAGTTATCTGTTAAAAGTCTGTTGGTAGGGGAGGGCAGGGTCATTGTAAGGGGGCCCGGCCGTCTCGGCCATGTCAATTTTTCACGACTTATTGCTTATTAAGGGGCCCGCAATGATGTCATGCCCTGGGGCCCGTGTTGGCTCTCGGCGCCACTGGTAGGAAGTCTGTAGGAAGTTTATAAGTAGGAAGTCTGCAGGAAGTCTGTCAGTACGAAGTCTGTAGGTCTGTTTGTAGGCGGTCTGCATTCAAATAAGTAGTGCTAGAGTAAATTGAATTTGTGAGGATTTAAGCAAATAAAACCAGCTGACTTTCTACGTGTTTTATAAAATTCAGTACAAACTTTGACTTCTGGAAACTAAACAAAATCACAACCAAGGTCAAAGAGAACCATCGGGTCACATGTCAGAGGGAACCATCGGGTCACATGTCAGAGGGAACCATCGGGTCACATGTCAGAGGGAACCATAGGGTCACATGTCAAAGAGAACCATAGGGTCACATGTCAGAGGGAACCATGGGGTCACATGTCAAAGAGAACCATAGGGTCACATGTCAGAGGGAACCATAGGGTCACATGTCAAAGAGAACCATAGGGTCACATGTCAGAGGGAACCATCGTATGACGTAAGGTCATGTATACTTTAAAACAAATGTGGCTAAAACCCTTTCTGACCATCAAAGAGTGCAATGAAAGGAGAAACAATGGTCACAAATCCCCCCCCACCCCTTTCCCCCGTTACCTCAACACCCACAGGCGCACGGTTGACCAACTTTTTATTTTAAACTTTAGACATTCTATTAGATTAGATTTACTGCTGATTTATTAAATAGTGACAGGGCCGGGCAGGGTGACAGACTGATGACATGGAGGACACAGCGCCTGGCCGAAGCGTTTCAATCGTTTATTGGCCAAGCTGACGTCAGATGTAACTACTGTCACCTAGATCGCCATCAGGAAAAAAAAAATGTCAATCAACATGATTGTGATGTATTCACCGCCAAGTTCAAGGCCAGACAATCAACTGTAAAAGTGCTATTGCTGGAGTTTCTCCCCCCCCCTTTCCCCGCGGGGAATAAAGGAGGGGGGGGGGCTGTCATATATGTGAAGATAAACATCGGAAGATGTCAGACAAATATCTGTTTATGACATCAGTCACGTGATCTACATATACCAATAACAACCAATGACAATATTCTGAAGACTTCATTAGGTCGACCTAATTACGGTGGTACATTTACTGGAGCGAATCTTGCAGTTGCCCCAATTTGGAGACAGACAATCGCCCAAATACGGCTGTCCTCCAATGACCTCTACAGAGTCTACTGCATGTGATAAATAACATGTGCATGATGTGAGACTAACTGATTGGGGTGGGGGGCAGGGGAATTCAACAATTAATTAATTATGAACGGGAAACTCCCCCCCCCCCTCAAGAAATAATGATATTCCCGAAGATAAATGTCTCTGACAGACAGACAGACAGACAGACAGACAGACAGACAGACAATACTAATGGCTTGGGGAGGGGGGGAGGAGAGTGAGAGAGACAGAATTATGCAGACGACTTGAAGGAAAGCTAGAAAAAAAAATATCTCGACGGCAGATCGAGATAGAAAAACCACGTGACACGTCAAGTACTATTGTGTCACGTGACAAAGGGGAGGACCCAACGAACATTCCTTCATCCAACAGCGGCTCGTGCAGCAGGCAGGCAGCGATCAGAAAACATGGAGGGGAAGCATTCCTCTTTCATTCTACATAACCTGCCATTATTAACATAGAGAATAGACAAACTTGTGTGTTATGTCATTGGATCCAACCAACACGTACAGAGATGAGACAATGCACACAGACTACAGACACTGAGATAGTCGATTTTTTATTAAGACCTAACATGGGCCGCCCCGTACAGGGGGTTTTATCCGACCCGCGACCGGCTCACCAACGCTCGTTACTAACAATGACGTTACCATTTCATGTATTCAAGTATCAGATCATAGAAACACTACATCATCTGCTCGTTTTCTGAACCCATTGCAGCCCGGTGTCAACTAGCCACAATTTCCGCCAAACTATGAAATCTCTTAAAACCGATTATTGATTACGTTCAAATAAGGTGATTTATATTATGTGTGTGTGTGTATATATATATATATATATATATATATATATATATATATATATATATATATATATATAACTCATCAGATCACCGTGGATTAAATAATCGATTATTTTTATCCACAAAGAATCAACCCGTTCGATACCCAAGTATCGCAAAAACAGAAACAGTGTATATAGCAAACACAATATTTGAATTGGTGAGTACATGTGTGTGTGTGTGTGTGTGAGAGAGACCTTCGTGTCACGTGTGAGCCGTTAAGTCTGTTGACACGGGCTGAGTAATGGCTGGATCTCCAGGTCATCAGTTGTGTCGTCATATCTTACGTCGATCTCCTGTCCACTTACACACACACCCACACACAGAGATTTTACATACGCGATGAAACACACACACACACAGCAGGACACTCTCACCAACACACCCACAGTCTCGTGTGTGTGTCGCCATGCCCGTGTGTATGTATTACATTAGCTTTCATTAGCCTGCAAGACTTTTTTTTTTGGGGGGGGGGGGGAGTGAACTCACCCACTAATGAAGCGCAAACATTTATAAATATACATCTTAGGAGATGGAGAGTAAGACGTTGAGTGCCGCAACCGTGTGTGTGGGTGGTGGGCAGGGCTTGAGTTCTTAATCGGTCATTAGCATACTGGTCAGACGTGAGCAGATTAAAATGAGTTAAGTAAATAGCTGTACGGGGAGGGGTGTGGAAACGGACCATGTTGTATTCACAAAAGAGGGGAAACATAATAAAACAAAAGGAAAGTGTAATGATAAACTAGTTTAAGGTAAATATGAGCTGATGCATACACGTAGAGTACTGAGAATATGTTGACAGAAGACTAAAACCACATCACACCAAAAGACATCTAGCGTTTGAAAGTTAATCTAATGCAAGGGAGGCTACTGTGAATAGTCCGTTGTGAGTCGCGAACAATACGGAAACCAGTTGTTTCCCTTAATTTAATTTCCGGAAATATTTTATTTTTGAAATGTTTTACATATACATATAACGAATCTGATAATTTAAGAAATGCATGATGCTTTTATTGACTCGACTATGTAAACAATAAGTGATGATATAATATTGACAGACGGATCAATCGGGTCATCATATTACACCAATGTTACTGTGTTAAAAAAACCAAACAAAATTAACATTTTGTATACAAAGGTGTGTAACATGATATTTCAAGTTTACCTGTTGGCAAATTTTGTGATAAAACAATTTTTTGCTATAACATTGAAAAAAAAAACCACACTATTAAATGTATACATTGTCATAAATAATTGAAATGAATGCTCATTTGCGGCTTCGCCAAAGCAAACTTTGAACTCCTTACCAAGACAAAGTGACCCCCCCCCCTTCCCCCTTCTACTTCAAACTGAACGATACACAATGGGGTGTGGACACTAATGCATCAATTTGTGCAGAAATATACATTTAAATACTGAGCTGAAATCATCTAATTTAGAGACTCACCCGCCCCAGGAAACTACGGCTGCGTATGTACAACTGATGGACTGTGAGTTAGACTGAACGAACGTATGGCGTCCAACTCAACTCGATAGATAGGTGGGGGGTGGTGTATCATGCCGGGTATATCATGCCGGGGTGTATCAAACCGGGGTGTATTACGCCGGGGTGTATCATACCGGGTGTATCACACACCGACTAAAACTCAAAATCATCATAAATAATTTAAAAGTCTACACGCGTTTCTCTCATTGGAACTGAAACCATTTAGCGTGAATTATGTGTGCTTGAATCAATTATGTGTGAGTGAATCAAGTGATGCTTGTGTGCGAGTGAATTAATTATGTACGCCTGAATTATGTGTGATAAACGAAAAGAAATCAATAAAAAGCTTTGAAAAAAAAAAAGTGATTTCGTCCCAACACATTCATAAGTCACCTCACCTCAGGTCGACAAGATGTCGTCCATTCAAAGGACATTTTATTTTTTTTTATTTGACTCTATTATAAAATTGTCAACTCGGTCACGGCAGGTGGTGTTGATGTGCTGCTGGTTCTTCAACCCTTCACCTCCACCCCCAGTCATTAAACCCTGCGAAAGGGGTGGTGGTGGTGGGTTTAGATCAATGCCGGAACCAAGCCGTGACGCAGGCCAGATCGATGTGAAAACAAATGGAGCCTGGGCCAAGCATGGAACAGGTTTTAACCCCCCGCGACACAGGGCATTGATTTCTCTTGTTACGTCTGCATTGTTAGAACTGTCTTTTCTTCCAGTAACAAATCTATCCCCACCCCAACCACTTCAACCCTCCACCACCATCAAATCGATCTCCCAACCTACCTCTCTCCCCCCCCCCCCCACACCTTTCCAGTCTTTCAACCCCCTCACTATATCCATACCCACCCCTTAGTGAAACAAACAATAACAATTTTCCATGCGGGGTGGGGTGGGGAGACAAAATAAAGTTTTATTTCTGAAACTCCACCCACACAGTCCCCACCCTACAACAGTTCATTTCACCCTCCCCCCTCTCCAACTGGAACAGTGATGACCTTAGACCAGGGCTCACCTATTGAACTATTTCACCGACACAGGTTGTAACGGGCAGCGGCGGGAGACCTCGTGGTCATCAAAGTTTCTATCTACAGTATTTCTACATTAAATTCACCTTCATCTCGTGGGTCAAGGCCGACCTCTATAAACGAAACAAAAGGTTGGGGGAGGGGGTGTGCATATGAGATGGGAGGGGGAAGCAAACATTCGTTCAAGTAAACCAATGGAAGAAAACAGAAATAATGGAATAACAAAATAAAAAAAAACCGAGTGGAACGATACAGCAACAAAGTATCGATACACGCCCCAGTGTCAACACAAACACCGTGGAGAAAAGGGGAAAGGGGAGGGGAGGGGAGATTCTGTTTATTTTTAGAGTTTTGCTCCAATTAACAGAAAGCAGTGATCAACAATGGTGATAGACTTGGCGTTAAGTCAACACAGTTGCCAATACTGACACAGTTACAATTCAATCTGTCAGTTTTATTCATTCTTTGTTTGCTGTGTAAACTCATCCTATACAAACAATTGTGTGTGTTGACATTAATGCAAACAAATAGACAGATGTAGTAGATGCAGTATGTCCTTCTATTCCTGGGGATCGGTGTCCAGCACACTACCTGTAACCTAACCCCATTACTACTTCTGGATGATAGTCATGAGTACTCATGAGCCCACTACCGGTTCACAGCCCATCTGCGAAATAAACAAGACCCGTGTCAAACAAATGGGCGCCGATTGGAATGTGTACCCGATCATTATGCTGTGGGCTACGGGATCAAACCCCCCAACGAGTTCAGTCACCTAACTAAGTCTCTTCCGTGGTGAAACTCCACAGCCAAGTTAAGGGCGATACGAAAAGGACAACATTTAATCGTGGTCTGTAGGATCCAGGGATAAACATCTTCACGGCGACTGTGATAATATGGCCGGTAATCAATCGCTTTATCTGTGCGAAATGAACACAAACTAAAGTAAATAATAAAATATGAAGACAACAACAACACAACAAGACCACAGTTTCGGAGTCACACACACACACACACACACAAACATTTCAAACACTCCCACTCCCACACGTTTTACTTCCCATTGAAATGTTAATAGAAGCACACTTAGTGACGTCAGTGAACCAACTATTACCACGGCTCATCAATGTGGCCTCGACTAAGATTCAGGACAGAGATGTGGATACGTGACAGTATAAATAATACTACATTAAAACATTTCAAGTTTTATATAATGGGATTGGGTGTGTGAGGGAGGGTGGTCACATAAAACACGGGTGTGTGAGGGAGGGTGGTCACATAAAACACGGGTGTGTGAGGGAGGGTGGTCACATAAAAAACACGGGTGTGTGAGGGAGGGTGGTCACATAAAACACGGGTGTGTGACGGAGGGTGGTCACATAAAACACGGTTGTGTGAGGGAGGGTGGTCACATAAAACACGGGTGTGTGAGGGAGGGTGGTCACATAAAACACGGGTGTGTGAGGGAGGGTGGTCACATAAAACACGGGTGTGTGAGGGAGGGTGGTCACATAAAACACGGGTGTGTGAGGGAGGGTGGTCACATAAAACACGGGTGTGTGAGGGAGGGTGGTCACATAAAACACGGGTGTGTGAGGGAGGGGTGGTCACATAAAACACGGGTGTGTGAGGGAGGGTGGTCACATAAAACACGGGTGTGTGAGGGAGGGTGGTCACATAAAACACGGGTGTGTGAGGGAGGGTGGTCACATAAAACACGGGTGTGTGAGGGAGGGTGGTCACATAAAACACGGGTGTGTGAGGGAGGGTGGTCACATAAAACACGGGTGTGTGAGGGAGGTCACATAAAACACGGGTGTGTGAGGGAGGGTGGTCACATAAAACACGGGTGTGTGAGGGAGGGTGGTCACATAAAACACGGGTGTGTGAGGGAGGGTGGTCACATAAAACACGGGTGTGTGAGGGAGGGTGGTCACATAAAACACGGGTGTGTATCTGTGTATGGGGGTGGGGGCGGAAGTTATGACAAAGTACCGAACACGGGGCGGATGGTGTTGCGATAAAGCGTTCGAACGTCGATCTGAGGGTCCCAAGTTCGATATCCGGTCCCCCCCCCCCTTTCAATGTCACTGCACTATCAACGTGGATGAAAGCAGGGCCCCATAAAAACCGTCCCATTAGAGGCTTACAGGATCTGAGAGATTTCATCCCATTCTTACAGGGGCAGACGAAGTGTAGAATTCATCTATAACCTCGGCATATGAAGGGATTGTGTAAATAGCACAACGCCCAGCCGCCTTTACTTCTCCAACTTTAGTCAGGTACCCATTTAAAACTGGGTGGACTGGGTGGACTTGTGGGACGACTTTGTAACACATTTCATCTGGAAAAATTCCCATGGTTCTCACCGAGGATCGAACCCAGGACTCTCAAGTCGAAAGCCGAGTGTCTACACCACTCGGCCACCCGTCCCACACAATTCTCTGGTGTGGCGGGGATCAAAGAATGGCACAACACAAACCGTCTCAATTGTTGTTTATAAAAGATAGAGACAATACATACACAAAGTATTTAAAAAATAATAACTTTCTTTTGTACTGAATAAAAATATAACTTTCTTTTGTACTGAATAAAATATCTCCCTTAAAATTTCACTAACTCCTAAACAACACGTATACTTGTTTGCAGAATGTGAGAACGTGTGAGTGTATGTGTGTGAGAGACACTGTGCGTGAGTAAACACTGTAGTACTATCTGGACACTGTAGGGCAGAGGTTCTTAAACTTATGTACTCCGCGAACCCCCACCTGAAAAAAAAATTTTTGAAGGACCCCATCCCAACTTTAGGTACTTTATATATGTATATATTTTACGATGATTTTTTTTTTCAAATGGCTTTGCGGACCCCCTGTAAAGGCTTCGCGGACCCCCAGGGGTTCACAGACCACAGTTTAAGAACCTCTGCTGTAGGGCATTTGCGCAGCACAGGGTCATAAAAATAGTTGATAAAAAAACACTGCATTCTATTTGTTTATACCCGTGAGATCAATATTACCTTATCTATTTCTATGACATAACATACAAAAAAAAAAAACAGAACATAGACACAATACTAAAGTCTCTATTGCACGGCCCATTTGACAGATTCATTCACAAGAGTGATTCACTCGTCTGACTCAGTCATCTGACTCTCAAAACAAAACAATCTCAAAGATAAAAGAAAACAATTTTCTTGTTTCAACAGATCAAATTTACAAAATCTACGTCACCAGTACACAAACTCAACGTACGTACATGTTAGGCGTTTGTTTTTTTTAGCAGGGCAAGGATAAAGAAAAGATGCAGATTTTGTCTTTGTACATATCACAACCCCTTCCTCTCCCCCCCTCCCCCGACCTTGTAATTTATCTTAAGAGTCGCCTCCCAGAGTGACGAAAATCGCATGAACAAGGGAGATAATCCAGGACTCTCTATACCCAGATCGCGGGGAGACAATCAGCGCCATGGGCTTGATATTAATTGCTTTCTCTTATCTCACCCCCCTCCTCACCCTCTTCCCCATACCGTAAAAAAAAAAACACCTTTCAGGTCACCTGGGGTTCCCCCACCCCTAGTGTTGACTGTCTGGGTGAATATATCCCCTTACAATTTATTTGGCACACCAGAAGTGCACCCCTGGCTTCTGACTCGTATAATGAAGTTTAATTATTCCTCCACTTTTTTTTTTAAGTGCAGGGAGAGGAAAAATAAAACCTGCACATCTATTATCTCCCTCTACATACCAGCCATGCAGGGACTACACCTCCCCACCACCCCCTTCCCTCCTCCCAACAGTACATGCACAGATTCAACTGAACTAGAAAGGCAGAAAGACCAATAAAAAAAATATTTAAAAAAAGGTTTGCATAAATATCTAGTCGAGCTATTCAATCTAGTTTTGTTATTTTCTCTTTTTTTTTTCAAATGTCTGGATGAAAGAAAAGGAAAATTAAAGAGCACTTAACGCGACTGAGATAATGGAATTCGGCTGACGAGTGCGGAGCAAGGCCAAGGGCAGTAACTGCTACAATGTTTTTTATAAATTAAGCACAAATTATGGTTGACTCCCCTTCTTTCAAAAAAAAATGTACAAACTTAGAGCATGCGTTGTGATAATTGAACAAAATCGTCGTAATTATTTTCTTATTTTTCAAGACTTTCAAAACCGCAGGGATAAGACAGGGTCGGGTTGTGAGATAATCGATTCTAGATTTAAGTTAAAGCGAGAAATAAAAACAATTCACTTGAGACGTTTTTTCAAGAGATCGTTGTACTGGTAACATCGTCACAAGGGAGGTTATCATCAGACCAATTCCATATCATTAACTGAATATGACGTTAGGCTGGTCTATCAGTGAGAGAGGTGACTATGTTGTACCACGTACACATTTCTTGACTATGATATACTATGTACATGTAACTTGACTATGATGTACTATGGACACATAAATTGACTATTATGTAGGGAGCGACCGATATGCCTTTTTACCGATAGTCCGATACCGATATTTTTTCCCAGCATTTTTGCCGATACCGATATTTTCCTTTTAATGAAAGGGTGTCTTGCAGATGAAGAAGATTAGAAGAACAAAAGATTTGAAAAGACAGACCGGAAGACCGAAGTCAGAAACACAAACCATGCCTGCATAATCGCAGAAATCTGCATGTTTATTGTTTAAAATTAAACTTATAACATGCAATTTGTTGTTTTTACTTTTTACTTGTACACAAACAGAAAAGTAAGATAAAGTTGTAAATAATTAATGTCAAACTAAAAAAGTAAAAATGTATAAATTGTTAATTGTAACTTCCCTAACTTGTGAAAGTTGTGATGAAATTAAAATAATTTTATTTGTTAATCTTTGTAATTTTTACTGAATTTACTTGTAGCAGATTTTTAAAAAAGTTTGAAAAAATAAAAACACTTAATTATTTCAGTAAATCACTTCACTCAGGTGAACAGTTAACTGGAAGTCTATAAGACCTTTAACTCTGAACCAAAACCAGTTTAGAGTTACTAGATTTGTGAAAAAAAAATGTATCGGCAGCCAAAAAAACGGCCGGTCCGATAGTTAACCCATAGTGCCAATATCGGTTGGATTATCGGTCGCTCACTATAAAAATCGGCCGATCCGATATTAACCGATAGTGCCAATATCGGTCCGATACCGATACTGATCCGATTATCGGTAGCTCCCTACTATTATGTACTATGTATACGTAACTTGACCATTATGTACTATGTACACATAACTTGACTATTATGTACTATGTACACATAACTTGACTATTATGTACTATGTACACATAAATTGACTAAGATGTACTATGTACACATAACTTGACTATTATGTACTATGTACACATAACTTGACAATCATGATCAAACTTTTAAAGCCTTCGTGTAACCATAAATAAATAAATAACACAACTGGCAATGCCTTAAAATATAAATTATGTATTTGTGAATACAAAGGATAGATTCTACAAAGATTGTCAATTCTGTTTATGGGGTTGAGAGAAACTTTCTTTTATTCTCCTTTTGTTCTGCGATTTAGGGGGTAGAACACTGGTGTGGGGTGGGGTGTATAGAACAGAGTGAAGACGAAGACATTGTTGATACAGTTCAATACAAGTCACTATAAAACATTTCTTTACAGGACGAATGGAGTATCAATCAAAAGCAAAACTTACTAAATATTTGACTTAATTGGAAAACAACAAACTCTTGAGATATGTATAAAGTTTGGTTAGATATGACCAGATATCTTCATTATCAATCAACGCAATGAATGAAAGACTCAATATTAACAGGATAAGTTATGTTAATGTAAAATAGAACGTATACACAAGACATCAGTAGGTATGTGAGTGAGAGTACTTTTATTACAAGTACACCATGGCCATCAATGTACAAATGGTACACAAAACACACACTGTGTGTACACACCTTTACAATTACAGTGATATGTGTTGTGCAACAAGACATAATGGGCTACAAAAACCTATAGCTTTGATGAAACATTGTGCCAGCTATAACAGAATATATATACATATAGCTATAAGTTATCATGAAACACTGTGCCCAGGTTTAACATTTCAAATAGATATATACCTATAGCTATCAATCATGGAACACTGTGCTAGCTATACACCACGTCAAGATATAAATAGGTCTCACTCAGCTTGCACGCAGAACCAGTTTGTGTCTAAATGTATTGGACACTGTTTGCTTACGTCAGCACAATGTCATTAGTCAGAGCATGCGCGTGCAATAAACAAATACATAAAAAAAGGGCCAGAGAACCGCACCGTCCCTACTGTACCAAATGATATAGGGGGTGGGGAGAGAGGAGGGGGTGGGGGAGACAGTTTCTATGTGAACAAAATGTATTATTCCAATTTGAACAAAATGTATTATTCCAATTTGAACAAAATGTATTATTCCAATTTGAACAAAATGTATTATTCCAATTTGAACAAAATGTATTATTCCAATTTGAACAAAATGTATTATTCCAATTTGAACAAAATGTATTATTCCAATTTGAACAAAATGTATTATTCCAATTTGAACAAAATGTATTATTCCAATTTGAACAAAATGTATTATTCCAATTTGAACAAAATGTATTATTCCAATTTGAACAAAAAGTATTATATCTACGAGGGAAAACCGCACCAGATGACGTCAACACATCTAGCCCTGAAATCTAAACAGTTCATTGTAAACTGGAACAGAGAACTGACGTGAAGATGGTAGACACAATGAAAGGGGAGACAACAAAACAACAATGGCGGGATGCGGTACAACTCTCCACATCTCCCCGTTTGGCAACGAATTAATGAAATTAAATATAAATAAAATAATGCATGTATTACAAGGGCGTATAACAGGAGACCTGGGTACAGATGGCCGGTGTGACAGGGCACATAAAGCCTTCTTGGATGAAGGCCTCAACGAAGAGAGAGGGCTCCGAACATTGAACACATTTATTTATGATTTGAAAACAATCTCGCTGTGGGGAAGAAGGAGGGGAGGGGGAAGGGGAGGGGCAATGAATTGTTTTGAACGTGGACCTAAAGGTGATAACTCATTCCCCCTAATTCGGTAACTCGAGAACCTCTGTCATGTACAATAGTTAGTTACACTGATAATAGTGGGATGAGAATCAAAGTACAGCTGTCATGTACAATAGTTAGTTACACTGATAATAGTGGGATGAGAATCAAAGTACAGCTGTCATGTACAATAGTTAGTTACACTGATAATAGTGGGATGAGAATCAAAATACAGCTGTCATGTACAATAGTTAGTTACACTGATAATAGTGGGATAAGAATCAAAGTACAGCTGTCATGTACAACAGTTACACTGATAATAGCGGGATAAGAATCAAAGTACAGCTGTCATGTACAACAGTTACACTGATAATAGTGGGATAAGAATCAAAGTACAGCTGTCATGTACAATACTTACACTGATAATAGTGGGATAAGAATCAAAGTACAGCTGTCATGTACAATATGTAAAATATTCCATAGAATTTGGGTCACGACTTGTACACTCAGCACCGCAAGGCTACGCGGGCAATGGCGGAAACCGGAAACAGACTGAACATTCATTTGGCGCAGCGTTTTGCAGCTCTTTATTAAATTTGCATTGAATTGTTTCTGTACCCACATCATATCTAATTTCCTAATAGCGTCTACACATCTAATCTAAATGAGGCGAAGTGGCTGGATAGTTCAGTTGTTAGAGTGCTTGCAATGCGATAGTGAAGGTTGAAAACCGGTCACCCCGTGCCTATCGGTTGGTGCCCAGAGCATTATGATAAAGTGCGTTAACAAGTACACATTTAAATACAATTACGGTAAAAGTTCGGCGGTATAAATATGAAATTTAAAGAATATGAAAGTTGTCAAGTTTTACCCTGGAGGCTAATAACAAATTTCGAAATTTTCGCCATAAAAATACTCTCGACTTATACTCTAGTATCTATGGTAGTTCAACATTAGTAATAGGATAACTAGACTACATTCTATAGTGAACAGAGAGGTGAACGTAGCACGGTAGGATTTCATATTCTATGGTGTCATAGACAGGAGAAGTTGTTCTCTCTTCTGAATAGCGACAGTTCTGTTGTGTCATTTCTACATCTCCAGCACAGCAGAATGTGGATGCACCACGTAGGGGGGGGGGGGAAGGAAGACGACGTAGGAAGTTGTGTGGTTTTTTTTTAAAGGGTCCGAACCAACGTTTATTTTGATTCCTCATCTACATCACAATCGTCATCTGACACAACATATTTTAGGAGGACATGACTGGTGTGTGTGTTAGTGTGTATGAGTGGCCTGACCCGGGGATGTTAGAAAGGTACAAAGCAGGACAAGAGTGTAAACTCACAGCCAGTCAACTTTCTCAAAAAAAAAATTACCACCGTAGCGCCTCCGTGGCTACTGCGCTCTTGTCTCTGGTGAAAAGATACGCATCTCCAACGGAGCAGATTTCAATACACAATCAAGAACTAACATTTTTGAAATGTTTTAATTTGCAATGGACGGAAATGACAGAAACAGTTGACGTTTTGGCTAATGCTAAAACAGACAGAAAATAGAAATGCAGTATTCGATAAACACAGTGATAACTTCGATAAACACAGTGATAACTCTTAACACTGGTCTGGGAATAATTTTAGACTGAACATTCTTCTTGTTGCACTGCACGTATAAAAACAAGTGAATAGAGGTAGATGGAGGAGCATTGCTATAAGGTTAAGTCCGAACACTTTCAAACATGTAGTAAGTAAGGAATACAAATGAGGTAACAACAACGGAGTAAGACTGTATTGTACCCTGTAAAGTATTGCGTCCTGTAAGAGAAGAAACAAACCAGTTCATTTATATCAACACGTGAGTAGCTGCCTGACTAACCTGGATTCAATTCTCAAAGTGCGGGGTATTTGGTTCAGAGCGAAACATTTTGATGATTTCTACGCCCTCAACACCCCCCCACACACACACCGCCCTTCTCCCGACATATATCAGAGGAGAAGGCAACGAGAGGTCGCAAAGGTTATCTGGTGGCTTCACCCGACATGAGGTCTGGCTGCAGGTGCATCGCGATCGACGGGCCTGCGCCCCCGCGGAGACTGAAGCGATCTCTGGAACGAGCTTCAATCCCGGGGCTGGCAGGGGACACCCCTGCTAGATGTATCAGTGCTTACACCCCCCTCCCCCCACCTCACACACTTCCCCTCCCCTCAATAATGGAGTGATGAAGAGTTCCCAAAGACAAGAGGTGAGCTGTTGACCTTTGCGAGCACTTGGCGCACTGCTCACTTTTAAAGGTATCTTTATCCCAAAACAATTATCCGTTCTTGCCCCCCCCCTCCCCCGAATATCGCGGGGAAAACTGTCATCGCTAAAAAAAAAAAAACTCATCAATTCATGGCAGGGTCCCCCGCCCACACCTACTCGAGCAGTTTAAAAAACAAAATACAACTTTATCAGACACTTGAAGCAATGCGTTATTTTACAGTCGTTGTTATTTGTTTTTTTTAAAACAGACTGCCGTATTGAAATCTAAATTTAAATTTCTTCTTTCTAATCTCCAAGACCTACTCTCAACGCCATTTCCCCCTAAGACATCTTCATAGCCCTATTTCAATAGAGAGATAGATCACCGTCTGAACTTGAAGTATCTGCGATAGAGGGTGGGGTGGGGTGGGGTGTGTGTGCGAGGGGGACGGGGGAGAACATTAAAATAAAAGAAAACAACATTTCTCTTTACTTCTATCTCTCTATTTCTCTCTGAGATGGTGAGATTGTTGGGAGATCAGGTCTGGCTAATCGTACATGCATCTTTACGGGCTAATGTTAAGTTTAAAATCTCCAAAATACAAGGGTAGACGACTATCTAGCCCACTTTCTATATAAATAAATGTACATACACAAGGGAGAGAATAATCTCGAATTACAGATTCACCACGTCGACTCACATGGTCCTAACTCACTTTGTATGGAGACTTTGTGTATGAGTGGATGAGTACTAGGTGGCCATGGTGATGGGCCCCTGTTAGGTAGGAGACATAGACATTCTAAATAAGTGAGAATAATGCGCTGAGACAATGTCTCCCAGTCCAGACAAAACTGGACAGATGATGGATAGATGAATAATTATTTTAAAAAAAAAACACAATCTTGTCATTGCAAAAAAACTAAAAGGTCTACTCAATTAAAATGTATGCAACAAAATGGCGGGCAGAATTAAACTCCCCCAAACTTATTCCAATAGTAAACAAGTATATATCGCATGCATAGGTTTGAATGTCTCCAACTCTGAGCGGTTGATCTGACGTTGCACCCACCGACCTAATGGAATATTAACAGTAAAACTGACCCGTCAATTCTGCGATACAATGTGTGATGTTCTTAAAATAAATAAATAAGTGAGATATTAGACAGCTGATGTCACAAGTTGGTGTATCAGAAAGTTGACAGGTGACAATGATCCGCAGTCAAATGTGAGACGATAAAACACCAGTACAATAGTACAACTCGAACTACAGGTGTAAATATGGGAAAAAGTTGCACTGAAGAAAAAAAAACAGTCATGACTCACCTCTCACGTGAAGCGTCATCATTTAATCCAGAGTTGGACGACCACCGGTGTATAGTGCTGTGGACATACAAGAATACGTTACATACACTATACAAACATGTTCATAAGTCATTAAAATAATTATAGGATGTTCATATGTCATTAGCACTACATATAAGGATGTTCATATGTCATTAGCACTACATATAGGATGTTCATATGAGTCATTTAGGTTACACTACGTATAGAAGTTACAATAAGTCAAACAGCATATATATAGTCAAACAGCATATATATATATACTAGTTGCAAGTACCCGGCTTTGCCCGGGTTTAAAATAAGGTTTTCTGTTTACCTTTTGTTTTCTCCCTACCCCCCTCTCTCCCTTCCTCTCTCTCCCTCCCTACCCCCTCTCTCCCTTTCTCTTTCCCTCCCTCCCTTTCTCCCTCCCTCACCTTCCCTTCCTAACTCTCCCATCTCCCCCTCTATCCCTATCTCCCTCCCTCCTCTCTCCCCCATCCCATCTCTCTCCACCTTCCTCCCCCCCTCTCTCCCTCCCTGCCCCCCCTCTCTCTCTTTATCTCTCACTCCCTCCCATTTCTCCCATCCTCTCTCTCCCTCCCTTCCTTTCTCTTTCCTTCCCTCCTTTCTCTCTCCCCCTCCCTACGCCCTCCCTTCCTTTCTCTTTCCTTCCCACCCTTTCTCCCTCCCTCTCCAACCCTCCTTCTCCCTCCCTCCCCCTTTATCTCCCTCCCTACCACCTCTCTCCCTCCCTCCCTTTCCCTCCCTCCTTCCCTCTCCCTCCCTGCCCCCCTCTCTCTTTATCTCTTTCCCCCTCCCTCTCTCTGTACAATTAAACGTCAAATTACGCTTCTTAAATAAACAGAAAACCTTATTTTAATCCCGGGCAAAGCCGGGTACTTGCAGCATGAAAAAAAAAAACAACAACAATATTTTTTTTTTCCGTCCCTAACTCTTTCTTCTCCGTCCGTTATTACAATTAAACTACCCATTGAGATAAAAAATAATGTTAATAATGTCACAGAAACATTTTAATTAACGTATTTCGGTTTATTAAAGTGCACCTTTAATTTTAATCTTCCGAATACATAAAACGATAGGTAAATAGATATGACTATTGATTTCATCATGTTTACAATTGGAGTTTCCGGGAGTTACCCCTCTTTTAAAAATGTATCATAGGGAAATGACGTCACAGAGGAATTTTATCTATGGCGCTGTCGAGATTACTATAATATAGTAAAATACTAAAATAATTAATTACAATTAAACTACCCATCGAGATGAAACGAACATGTCCTATAACCTTTCCCATGTAATTATGTGTATGTGTAACAAATTTCACGTTATTTGGTTTTCTGGATCTTGAGTTATAAGGGAACAGACAGACAACAAATGCGTCTTAAAAGTATAAGATATATATCTCTATACTTATAAGACGCATTTGTTGTCTGTCTGTCTGTCTGGGGAAGGTTATAGGACAGGTTTCGTTTCATCTGGATGGGTAGTTTAATTGTAATTAATTTTTTTTTATTTTAGTATTTTACTATATTAAAGTAATCTCGACGGCGCCATAAATAAAATTCCTCTGTGACGTCATTTCCCTATGATCGAATAGAACTTGCGCGCTGGTGCTGTATTGTGCCTTTGTGATGCAAAGAATTGTTGATGTTTTTTCATGCTTCCCTATTTGTACAGCTTGAGGAAGTTAAAGGAATGAAGAAGGATTTTAGAAGAAGTGTGAAGCCATAATAAAAAGTATTTATATATATATATATATATATATATATATATATATATATATAGAGAGAGAGAGAGAGATAGTAAGAGAGAGAGAGGAAAGGAGGGTAGGAGGGAGGGACGGAGGGGAGAGAGGGAGGGAGGGGAGGAGGGAGGGGAGGGAGAGGGAGATGGGAGAGGGAGGGAGAGAGGGAGGGGAAGGAAAGAAAAGGGAAGGGAGGGAGAGAGGGGGTAGGGAGGGAGAGACTGGAGGGAGGGAGGGAGAGGGGTGGGAGAGAGGGAGGGAGAGAGATAAAGAGTGAGGGGGTCAGGGAGGGAGAGAGGGAATGAGGGAGGGAGGGGGGAATGAGGGAGAGAGAGGTGGAGAGGAGAGGGAGGGAGAAAGAAGGGAGGGAGAGAGGGGTTAGGGAGGGAGAGAGGGGAGGGGAGAAATGGGAGGAAGAGATAAAGAGAGGGAGAGGGGGCAGGGAGGGAGAGAGGGAATGAGGGAGGGAGGGGGAATGAGGGAGAGAGGTGGAGAGGATAGGGAGGGAGAAAGAAGGGAGGGAGAGAGGGGTTAGGGAGGGAGAGAGGGGAGGGGAGGGAAGGAGAGAGGGTGGGAGAAATGGGAGGAAGAGATAAAGAGAGAGAGGGGGGGCAGGGAGGGAGAGAGGGAAGGAGGAAGGGGGAGAGAGGGAAGGAGGAAGGGGGAGAGAGGGAGGGAGGGGGATGGACAGGGGGAGAGGAGGCGAAGAGGGGAGATGGGAGAGGGAGAGTGGGAGGGAGAGAAATAGGAGAGAGAGGGAGGGAGAGGGAGGGAGAAGTAGGGAGGGAGAAAAGGGGGGAAGGGAAAGGGAGAGGGAGGGAGGGAGGGAGAGAGGAAGGGAGAGAGGGGGTAGGGAGAAAACAGAAGGTAAACAGAAAACCTTATTTTAAACCCGGGCAAAGCCGGGTACTTGCAACTAGTATATATATATATATATACACACACACACACACATATATATATATATATATACACATATATATATATTCACACACACATATATATATAAATACTTGTACAAATAAATATACATAGCTGCTTTCTATGTGCATGTTTATTATCAAAATGTAATTCTAACAAAATGAACAATATGGAGATGATGAAATGGTACAAATAAAAGTAAAATGTAGAGTCATGTCGACACTCTGTGTATGTTGGCTACAGCTGATTTTCAGTGCTCGAGTTAAAAAAAAAGTTAAACGTCAATCAAATGGTGGCAGCAGACAAAAAGACACCCCCCCACCCGTTAGCCAACATCCAGGGTTTATTGTAGCATTACTACTGAGTACATAATAATGGAAAATATTATGGACAGAATAATCTACAGAAGAGGGCATGGTTTGGGGGAAGCGGGGAGGGGGGGGATTAGAACAAACAATAGTATTGGAACATGAAAAGTGTAAAAACTAAAGTTGAAATAATTAGCCAACATGAAACGTGTGTTGGAGACACAGTAAACTATTACAGAGTTTGTTCACGTCATACATTTGTCGACTCTATTAGTTCAATTAAACACACTCACAACTTTGTGCCGACAACTCAATGAAAGTTGGAAAAAAAGAAAACAATACAAGCATAGACATAAATAGACATAAGGGGGAGACAACAAACAACAACAACACAAGCTCGGCGTCCATCTTTCATTAGCAGATCAAAGTCGGTGTGAAATTAAATAAATCGTTGTTAGTTGACTTCAACCAAAGACAGTATTTCACCTCAAAGACTTGTTAATCATGTCTGTTCCCCGCCTCTCACCACCCTCTCCGTCTTTCATATCAAATACAACTTGAACTCTTGTGTCTGGATATGGAAACATTCTTCAAGGCGACGTGTGCGTGTGTGTGCGTGTGTGCGCGCGTGTGCGTGTGTGTGAGTGTAGGTCTATGACGTCATGAAACATTTTTTTTTCTACACGGAGCATTTCCTGGAACAATGAACCAGTAATAAGTTGTTTGATGAAATTATCTCAACAAACAGCTATCTATGGAACTGGACAATTAGAGTTTGTTTTAGTTAATATATATATATATATATATATATATATCCCCCAATAAACACACACATTCCAATCTGAGCATGACGTAAGTTGTTTGAAAGGATATATAAAGATAGACAGTATTTTGAATGAATTTCAATAAATCAATAAGATAACGATTTGGGCACTAACCTAAAATACTGGAGGTTTAAGGTTTTAAATTGAGATAAACCATAAATTGTTTCTGTTTGTTTTAAGTTAAATTTGGTCCATTGACCAATAAGTAAGTACAGTGAACATACCAGTCTAAGGAGAGGGTATTGCAGCTAGGACAATGACGTGGGCTGATGAGTGACCCGGGGTGGGGGAAATAAGGTCCGACATAAGCTCAATTTTTGTTTTCTACAATAGTTTTGTAATTTAAGAATTTTTTTTATTAATTCATTACTATTTTTCTGCACCAGGGCCCAAGAAGTTATACTGACAAGCTACTTTATAAAAATAAAACGGTAATAATTAGTAGGTTACACTTTCATCGCGAACAAACTAGAAATTAAAAAAAAAAAAAGTAATTAAACTCTCAACTGTCCACTACTACTTTCTAAATTAGTTGATTCAATATGTTGATTCAATGAGTTGATTCAATATGTTGATTCAATGAGTTGATTGTCACAGGTAAAAAAAAATGTGTTTTAGAGGTTCGCCATCTTATTCTCGTCATCTTAGGAACTACGAATGAAACTGGGTGATGGAAATGTAGGCCATTGTACTATTGTGTACTAAAGACCTGGATATGAAATGAGGGGCTGTGACTTGATAACGGCATTACTTAATTAGGGAACACTGGTGATACTTGTTTAACAAATAAGTGATGTTAGTTACACCAAGTAATACACTTAGAATATGTTTACTACAAATGATAAGAAATGTCAGAACACAACAGATACAACATTCTTATACGGAGAGAGTCGATTTACTTCTGATGTGCTCATAGACTGTGAACGACTTGTCAGCTGCACCTGATCACATCGGAACACAATAATAAACGATTCTAGCAATAAAAGAACATACTGGGAGAAGAACGCCCTATCCGGGCGCCCGACACCTCGCCTCTGCATAAACGCCCTGTCAAAGTGGTAAATAAATCGACGGCAATCTCCAGGGCGATGGCGCATGGCACCCCCCCCTCCGGCACCGACTGACGGCCGGCAACAAATTGATCCCATCCCCGGGGATCCAATATTGTCGTATTCTTAATTAAACAAGATAAATTCTCTGCAATGTGCCGGCAGTGCAAGTGACGGGGGGGGGGGGGGTAATGAATGATCCAATTCGGGCAGTCAACGTTTTCGGGCGTCTCACTAACAGATCGGCCACCCTCGACCTCGCACCCTCCCAAACCCCCCCCCCCGCTTTTATTTTTTTTTTACAAAGTGTCTGAAGTGACTGGACGGTGAAGATGTCCACTGACCAGCCAGCGCCTTATGTCCATACCTGATAAGGACAGCAGCACACGTAGCAATAACACTACACACGTTTGGACCGACGAAACTCGTGGTGAGTAAATATATTAAGAAGAAATCTTCACTTAATTTACAGCCAGCTAGGTAGCCCGGTGATATAGCTGGTTTCTCGACAGGTTAAAATTGACTGTGTGATTTGTCAGAATTTTTACCTCATAAACGGAATCATGGTAACTGAACAAATCATTCATCTGACCTCTTGCGCAATAATTCTGGAGGAATGACGAGCACACTGCTAATACCTAAAATGTATTCACTGGCCTAGAAATAAGTCAGAATAATTTGAAACATTATGGAATGGAAACTTTATGGAATGGAAAGTACAGTATTTCCCCATGTATAAGCCACCCCTTTATTCAAAAATTTTCAAGCCCAAAAAGACAGTGATGATGAGTGTATGAGTGATTATTATGAATCTTGAATTTTGTTTATTTGTAAATTTTCTTTCTTTATAACTTGTTTCTCTAATTTTTTTTTTCAAAACTTCACAGTCCAAAAATTTGGGGGGAGGGGGCCGCTTATACAAAGGGGTGCTTATACATGGGGAAATACGGTATTCAAGACTTGATTCTTTTGAATGGGGGTGGAGGAGGGTTGGGAGCCTGCTTTCCTCCAGCTATCAGCGGACTCTCTCCACCTTTTCAAACGAACCCACCTTTGTGTTGGTTTTGATATTACATTAAATTAATTTCACTCGTCACAAATGTAAACCTTCAAACGTTGGGTGGAGACTGACCAGACACAGGCAACAACAACAACAAAACATTCTTGGCGGTCTCTGTGGGTGTTAGCCGTTGTGGGACCGGCGTATCAGGCGATCATAAAAGATGGCTGCATGGTGCCGCCAGCGTGGTGTGGGTGCTGTGTGTGCGTGGGGTGGTGCTGTGTGAAGAAATGAATTGATGTCGACATGATGAGTTGGATTAGTGTCATATCGAGCCAGAGGTAAAGATGCCACATCGATGAGATGATGCTGGGACTAACGCCTAACACATGTGGCACGGCGATAATTAGATGAATGACCCCTGACGTCAGCATGGTTCAGGCGACAGTTTGATCGCCAGATCAGCGATAGTGTCGGGCCTGTGTGGAATGAAGCCAGTGAGTCACTGTGCACAACTTTTCAATGAGTCGCTGTGCACAACATGGCAGTGAGTCACTGTGCACAACATGGCAGTGAGTCACCGTGCACAACATGGCAGTGAGTCGCCGTGCACAACATGACAGTGAGTCGCCGTGCACAACATGGCAGTGAGTCACTGTACACAGTGTGGTTAGTTAATAGTCAGACATTTTAAAATAATCACCAACATGTCTGGGCGGTGCTCAAACGACGAAATCATTAGATATTTTGTTAGACACAGCTCATCACGACACACCAGATTAACTGGTAACACACTGATGTCACACATGCTTTGATTCATTCAATTATCAAGCCCTAACCCTGCCAGGGGGTGACGGGCAATGGTGATGAAGTTAGTAGCAGCATTGAAGATGGCAAACAGTTCAAACCGCACCAGGCCCTGTGTTGAAAAGGAGTCCGAGGGGATACATGAGTAATTGTTTGTTTTGTTTTTTTGTAAGATGTAAAGAAAACACTTCCGGCCCCACGGCCACTCCTCCAGGGCTCCCTCTAAGTTGTGCGCGCGTGTGCGCGCGTGTGCGTGCATACAACTCGCAAAGTGTGCGCGCATGCATTGCAGAAGAGCTTCGTTCAGAAGTACTTTATACAGTTAAGGTGCACACAAAAAAAATGTAATTTCCTTCCAAAGTAGCGCGCAGTTTGTAATTTTTGCCGCCCACAAATTTCTGTAAATTAAAGGGAACACTGCACTCGCCCCGCGCAATCAACCTTGATGTTACTGTCGCCTCTGCACAACCTATACAACATAGAGGTATAAGACACACAAGTATTACACCATAGAGGTCTAAGACACACATTTTATCAACAATCGCATCACCTATTTACACAATTATTGCACAGTTAGTTACGTAGATGTCACCATCTTTTAACACTCAAGAGATGAGAAATGACATTTTCATGACACCAGAACATTCAGTGCAGTATGACTATCTGACTCTGACTAATACTGCAGGATAGAGAGGAGAGTATTTTCTTAATACATGTTCACATAGATGAATGGATTATGGATAAAGCAACGGATTATAAGAACCATGCTACGCAAAAAAAATTGGAAATCTTCTATGACTGGTGCCATGCGAGTCTCAGCAAGTGCACGGTAATGTCAAGGCCGGATAATGAGGAAACTGCAGACATGGGATTGAAGGTAGTCAAAACAACTGCTAACTGTAATTTCCCGTAACAACAGATTCAAACGGATTAACAAGTGAACAGTATTAGTCACTGTATACAGAATTAGTTACCATGAACTCATAAAAAAATAAAATGGACAGATGAAGAGAAAATTTGATCATGGACTCTAAAATTAAGATGACATTCACTGACCGTTGAACAAATCCCGTGAGAGATGACCACAGAGAAACATGTGTACTTGATTACAAGTACAGATCACTATATCTCAACATGTTCAATGTACACATGTGTATACCTCGACTGGTTGAATGTACACATGTGCATATCTCGACAGGTTCAATGTACACATCGGTAGATCAGCTGACTGGTAATTTGTTGGGGGTCTCATCAAAAAGTAAAAATAAAGTAATCAATAATAGAACAACTGACGGGGAGTTTGTTGACAGAGCAATTATCTCCCTTCATCACCCACAGACTAACCTAGCTGACAGAAACTGACGACAGAAGGAAGTGAACGGAGGGCGGGGGAGGGGGTGAGAGCAGGAGTTTTATCCCTTCACATATATGCACCTACTCTAGCCTTAGCCAAAGGTCTTGAAATTATTTAATTGTGATAAAATAGATTTCAGATTAATATTTGATGATCGTTCATTGTAATGGACACAAAGAGATATCGTATCAATTGTTTAATACCAGCGTGCTGTGGTAGACTCACTGGGTGTCACATGAAATATTCAAAGCCAGTTTGATTGTTTCACTAAATGTCATATTAAACATTTAATATCAATGTGTTGTAATAGATACGTGACATTTTATATCAAATATTTAACAACCTAGTTCTGTGATAGATTCAGTGGCGTAGCGAGCTTAACTCGTGCCCCGGGCACAATACCTGTTTAGCGCCCATTCGAAAACCGTATATTATATGTAAAATATAGGGTCATTCCATGTCAACTCAACCAGTTTTTTTGACAATTGTTCACCCGACCCCCTCAGATCTTCCTGAAATTTTCAGGGCTTGTGGTACATTTAAAGTTGAGTGATTCCTGAAAATTTTAGGCCATTTGGTCAAAAACTTTCTGAGATATGATTTTTTTTTAATTTTTAGGGGTAGTCGCGAGTGCGCGTGACATTTACATTTTCGCGATATTTGAACGTGAATATTTCAAAAACTAAAAGAGGTATCAGGCTGAAATTTATTTACTCATTGTTTTGTCCTAAGTTGAATGATGTATTTATCTTAAGTGTAGCTTGCACACAGAATGCCCTAAAAATTTCCAAACATTGCACTTCAGACAGTTTTCATTAATATTTGACTCGGTATAGCCAAGAACCTATAAGACATGAAATGATGTTTGTTATACAATTAGTAAGTACCATATATGTGTTTATTATTTTGATAGAGAATTCCTGTTAATCAATAATAGTGTACTCATGGTAGGCTCTTTTAAGCATCATGGTCATCCATTTTTGCACTTATTGCGACCCCCAGATGACCATGTGGACAGTAATTCACACTTTTCATATTTTGCACACTTGTTAACCTTGGCAAGTACTAGCTATGGTGAAAATTCCATGTTGGTGTCTTAACGCCTTCTTGGTGAAAAATTGCATGATTATACACTATTATTGAATATCGCGTAGCGAATATTTCAAAAACTAAAAGAGGTATCAGGCTGTAATTTTCAGTATTTACTCATTGTTTTGTCCTGAGTTGAATGATGTATTTATCTTAAGTGTAGCTTGCACACAGAATGCCCTAAAAAATTCCAAACATTGCACTTCAGACAGTTTTCATCATTATTTGACCACGCACGCTACGGGCCTCATTAACGTGTATTATGGTAAATCAGCATAGCAATGAAATGTCAATCAAATTTTATGAAAAATACAGTTAGTTTTAAGTACAAAATCAAATTACAGATTGTTTGTTTTTATCAACCATACAAGCAACCATGCAAGGCGGATATCAGCGTATGCTCATTATGCTGCCGATGCAATTAACTGATGGTATCTTATCTATGTACACACAGTCCTACTATCAAACTGTTTGGAAATTTTTAGGGCATTCTGTGTGCAAGCTACACTTAAGATAAATACATCATTCAACTTAGGACAAAACAATGAGTAAATACTGAAAATTTCAGCCTGATACCTCTTTTAGTTTTTGAAATATTTACGTTCAAATATTACGATATTGTAAATGTCACGCGCACTCGCGACTACAAATAAAAATTAAAAAAATCATATCTCAGAAAGTTTTTGACCAAATGGCCTGAAATGTTCAGGAATCACTCAACTTTGAATATACCACAAGCCCTGAAAATTTCAGGAAGATCTGAGGGGTCGGGTGAACACCACTGGTTGAGTTGACATGGAATGACCCTATACCATTTGGCGCCCCTTTAATGAGTAGTGCGCGGGGCATGATGTCCTTCCTCTCTACGCCACTGCGTAGAGACTTATTGATTGTGATTGTTTGCGGTTTGGGGGGGGGGATACAATTGAAAACATTTTCCCAGTATCGAGCTAAGCAAATAATAAAATTAAAGATGATATATACTATTATCATAACAACAAGATATCTATACTGTTATCATAACAACAAAATATCTGACCTATATCAACGCAATTATTCGACAAGCAGCATAAAATATTCTCTAAATGTAAGCTGAATTTGGTGAGTTGAAACTTCAAGATGAGTTATTCAGTAAATAGCACAGTACATAATGAGTGAGCAAAGTTCGTTAAAATGTTACTTTCAAGAATATCAGTCCACTAAGCCTAAGGTAAACAGGATTTAATTTGGATAGACAAGAGCGGATGTAAATGATGCACAATGGAGTTCAAGTTACGGAAATATTCTGTCCAAAATAATCAAATGTTAAGAGTTGACCGGATAGAACAAGTCTCCCCCAGGTCAACTGCTGCAGGTGACACACATTCATCACTGGACATGTAGACTGTATGACCACTGGACAAGTAGACTGTATGACCACTGGACATGTAGACTGTATGACTCAAGAATATAGTGGGCCAATTTCATCAATTTTTATAGAAAAGAAAAACACAAGACATGCGATGGTACATTAACTAATTGTTTTTTTTTTACAAGACACGCCAACCGCTGTTGAAATTGTTCAGTAACGTCAATAAAACCAAAATACATTAGTGTGTATCCTACAGGAAGCTGTTCGAAGTTAATTTGATGACATTTTTTCTAAATATAAATCATGTTTATATATGATTTCCTTTTATTAATCAGTGCAAGTTTTTAAAAATCGTCTTTCGGTCATCTGGAATCTTCAGTTAGTGCAGTGTCCGGTGTAGTCCATTTATATGTGAGAGCCCCAGTTTTAAAATATATTCTTTAACATTCAATAGGTGGCGGTCTGGGGGGGGGGGAGGGGATTGCATGACGTAAGAGAAATTTTCTTCATGTAAATATTTTGAGAGAAGTGTGGCGAATTTGAAAAAAAAAAGAAGGGGGTGGGGGGTTGACTTAATAAACTGACATTAAAAAATGCACAATACAATAATAAAACAATCAAACTAGAAAATATATTTTTATATAAATTCCCAAACGAAAAGGAAAGGTCGCCCCCCCCCCCCACCCAGGTAAATAGCGACACGTCACGTCATGAAAACAAAAGATAAAACTGTGCTGGTAGGCTGACTGACTGCACATCATCTCCACCAGACTGTGACCACACAGACAAATGAAGCCAGCTAATCGAACACGGTTACAAGGACTGGCCCCGGGGCATCTAACCCGTACAATGCAATGTGTGTGTGTGTGTGTGCGCGTGTGTGTGCGTGTCCATATTAAACAGTTTCTTGTGTGTGGACAAAATCTATATCTGCTTTCTATAAGGTAACAAGTGTTTGAATAACTCTGACAGTGAGGCAAGATAGCGCATCTTTCACAATGTGGAGACAATAATAACAAAATACAAAACAACACAAATGGACCTGAGGGCTAATGGCTATCATTACACACACACACATACACACACACACATATACACACACACACACACATACACACATACATGTTCATAAATTATTTTTATCAGATGTGGTGATGATGTGTTTAACAAACCTTTTTTTTTTTGGAAAAGGAAGGGGGGGGGGGTATATCTTTTCAAGATCATGTACATCTGATACCTGACTGTAACATTCAAACTAGGCATACAGTCACAGTCGTCCCCACACACAACTACCTTCATACCACATTGCCACATACAGCTACCTTCATACCACATTGCCACACAGAACTACCTTCATACCACATCGCCACACACAACTACCTTCATACCACATTGCCACACACAACTACCTTCATACCACGTTGTCACAGTCGTCCCCACACACAACTACCATCATACCACATTGCCACACCTAGCTACCTTCATACCACATTGCCACACCTAGCTACCTTCATACCACATTGCCACACCTAGCTACCTTCATACCACATTGCCACACCTAGCTACCTTCATACCACATTGCCACACCTAGCTACCTTCATACCACAATGCCACACCTAGCTACCTTCATACCACATTGCCACACCTAGCTACCTTCATACCACATTGCCACACCTAGCTACCTTCATACCACATTGCCACACCTAGCTACCTTCATACCACATTGCCACACCTAGCTACCTTCATACCACATTGCCACACCTAGCTACCTTCATACCACATTGCCACACCTAGCTACCTTCATACCACATTGCCACACCTAGCTACCTTCATACCACATTGCCACACCTAGCTACCTTCATACCACATTGCCACACCTAGCTACCTTCATACCACATTGCCACAGTCGTCCCCACCCCACACAAACATCTTTTCATTATTGATATATGTGACATCAAACGCCCAAGTGACACGGACTACTATTAAGAAGAGCCATATGGCCCCTAAAGTCCTGGGACTGTCCCTGATCTTCCGTGCCTGTTAACGTACAAGTGCATGGTGGTATATTTCCATTTTTTGTATACCACAATACTGCTCAGACATTAAGATGGTGAAACAAGTTCAATGGCCGGGCATCGCAGAGACATCTCTTTAGTTTTACACGCAACCATTTACTGACTTACACGTTATGATGAGTGACTGTGATTATATATGTGTGTCAGTGCTGCCAGACAAGTTGTAAACACAACAGGCAACAACAACACACAGTTATGGCTGCAGCAAACTATCGTTATCCTACTGAACGTAATGATGTCAAGACAAACAGGAAAAAACCACAATTTGTGTGTGTGTTTGGGGGGGGGGGGACAGCGGCGTCAGCTAAACTTGAAAATATTAAAATTTTTTAAATACATTCATTTCCAGTTGTGAAAATCAGGGCCCGTTTAAGGATTGTATGGGCCCTAGGCCCTAATTAATTAATTATAACTAATTTAATATTATATAATTGTAAACTAAAAAAAAAATATTTTTCACTTTTGTAGGCCCTAGGCACGGCGCCTATAGTGCCCAGGCCTTATTCGGGCCTTGGTGAAAATATTCACCCATTCCACACTTAAAGCGCAACAGTCCGCGGTCTTCTCTTTCAAAAACAGTCCGTATGGTACAAACGAATTATTATGTATACATTTATACAGTATATGTGGGGGGGGGGGACATTTTACGAATACTGGGCACTCAACACATAACGAGTGCTATAAATAGACTTGGTAGATGTGTGTCATCCATCTGCACCGGCATAGACAATTCAAGGTCATTTACAAAATTATATGAAGTTTCTACAACAGAATATGTAAACTATACAGAATGCGTGTGGAGGGTAGAGAGAGAGAGAGAGAGAGAATGAGAGAAGGAGATTGGTAGATATATATCCTCCACACCTTCACTCCATCTCTTTCCCCCTCTTTTAAGAAAGGGCCAACTGATTTGTTGGACACAGATGACCATTTTTTCCAGTCGGCTCACATGGGGGGAAATCTATCACCGCGTTTGTGTGGACTGACCGGAAGTCGTGGACCCTGGCTCCAGAGTTTATGTCTTGTGGTCAGCTACACCCGGAGCTCGGAATCGATAGCCGCGGTGTCCACGATGGCTCGGTGGGTCAGCTGTCCAGCATCGGATAGTGGAGGTGGGTGTTGTGGGGGGGGGGTTGAGAAAGAGTTACTGACCACTCGGTGGGAAAAAAAAACCTCCCCTAAAAAAGGGTGGATGCTCAGGGAGAACAAGGGGAAATAATTTACAAGTAGGCTAACTCCTGTGGCTCCACTCATCATCCATCAGGTCAGAAGATCAACCGAGGGAGATGTCCAACAGATTTATAATTAGCGCGGGATAAGAAACGAAGAGGAAGAAAACAACAACATCAAGCGATGCCATTTTCAAATGTGTGCATTATTCATACAACAAAAAACCATAGAGTCGAGCCCAAGAATGGATCATCTCCCTTGGTTACATGTAGCATTTTCAAATGATGAGCCGGCCAATGGTTGTCTCTGTTCATTATCTGTATTTTTCTTTTTCCAAATCCCCATTAATTATTTATGTATTAATTAGTTTTAATTAATAGAGCGCATACTCAACATATCGATTTATTATTGTTTTTTTTTAAATAAATTTAATTTCATTTTTTAAAACAATCTTTCATTTGAATTTTCCACCCTGGAAAGTTTTAACAAGGGCAATAACCCGTTTAAAAAATCAGCTAAATAAAAAAAAATACACTAGTGGAAGAAAGTATATTTAAATAAAAAAAAATCTGAGGCTAAGAACGTAAACCAGTCATAGCCAGTATAACAAAGTTCATGAGACTATCATACAAATAGTGTGTTCATTTGAAATAATATACATTTAAATTCGAAACATGTTTTGTTATGATTTGGCGCTTACAGGTGTGATGTTTCTAGTGTTACTGAGATCATTCAATAAGAGCGGACTGAGGGAGTAAATTTACACCGAATATATATGTATATGTTATATATTTCTGTACATGTTATATATATATATATATTTCTGTATGTTATATAATTCTGTATATGTTATATATTTCTGTATATGTTATATAATTATGTATATGTTATATATTTCTGTATATGTTATATAATTCTGTATATGTTATATAATTATGTATATGTTATATATTTCTGTATGTTATATAATTATGTATATGTTATATATTTCTGTATATGTTATATAATTATGTATATGTTATATAATTATGTATATGTTATATATTTCTGTGTGCATGTTTATGATATGATCGCTATGGGCGTGAATTTAAAATTACTGTACAGCTTACAAGTGATTCCATGAAATAACAAAAGATCTAACAATGTTTTCAATAAATACAGAACATTTCAGCACCAAAGGAATCTAACTAAATGAATAGGTGTCTATGTACATATGTCTGTAAAACATCAATAAACAAAAGGTCTCATTAAAAGGATTAAACATTTTTGCATTTTAAAATATAACACATAAATTGAGACTAAAAAGTCATATTTAAAAAAAAAATCTAAATAATTTGTTTAAAAAATTGCAACATTGAAAGTTGTGTGTGGGGAAGGGGATGGGCAGACAGACGTCTTGAGTAGTGGATGAGACAGACAACAGACAGACAAAGAATGTATTACACAATTTAATCACGTGAGATTGGGCAAATGTCTAGACAGGATGTCTCCTATGTAGATAGCCGGTGAATAAACACTCCAAACTAAGATTGTTATGTACATATATGTATCTGTGAATCTACTTTCATATTTGGTCTTCAAAGATGTATTGCTTTCGATTCTTTAGCATATTTATGTTGCTATTTAATTCTGTAACAAACTGTTATTTCCGCATCGCGCTTACGTAATGTCTCTAGACTCCAGATAAAATTCGAACTAAAACAACATCATGGTCACAACATAATTTAGAAGGTAAAATAATATTAGAACATTGCTTCTATTTGAAATGTGTAACAATATGGCTCCCAATGAATGAACTAAGGACAGCTGCGCCGGATAGGCAACTATGGTGAAGTATTATGGAGAACCGTGTCTGTTGATGTGACCCCAACGTCTACATCGGTTGAGGGTATGATGATGAACAATGGGAGGGGAAGGAGAGGTAGGTAACTATTGAACTAAAGTGTGTAGAAATTATGGGATTGACATTAAATGTGTGTTTACGAAGGGTTTTATCCTCTCCACAAAAGATAAATCACGTGATCAATTTAAAATCAAACCAACAAATGCAACAAAATAGATTTTAATGACGTCAGGTGTTTGGTAACTGTACTGGCGGAAATATTTAGTTTCTGTTTCAATAAAAAGCTGAAATGAATACAAATTGACCAAGAGATAAATTGACAATATTTCAAAATCCACTTTATACAACAGAAGAAGATGCACACAATAAATTGATCAGCGACCTTTCAAAAAATAAAATCTTAACCTGTACCTCACATCTTAAGAATTTCCGCTACACCAAACGAGGGCGTGGAAACTGACCAAGGGTCAGCCGAGGGCGACAAAAGTGCTGGAGCGAGGAGATGAACACAATTTCATTCCGTTTGTTTACTTGTTGGTCATTTTAAGTTGCCGAGTTAGTTTCTCTCCCCCCCCCCTCCAAACCATGTATCAACCATTTCAAAAGTTCACGTCTGCTGAACTCTGAGATCACTAGATGATCCATTGACCGATATCGCGACGGTGACAGAAAAATGTATTAATAGTTTTCAAGGGGAGGTCATCGCTACAGCTTATGACCTAAAAGATTGTGAAGGGGGGAACTGATATTGATTCTCGTTCTGATTACTGTAGGGTGCGAGAGACGGGAGGATAAATTTGAACATGTCTGCAGGGGCGCCAGTTAGGGGAGAACGGGCGCCAGCTTTATTTTTTCTCAAAACAATGTGTTGTTGTAGTTTTTTTTTCGTTTTTTTTTTTTGACTTATTGGTACATCTAAAGAAACATTTCGAATAATTTAGTCAACATCAGCGATAAAACTGACACTGAAAAACTGTGACGCATTTTGTTTTGTTTGGATTTAGCGCCGTTCTGTCGATGGATGGATCTGAATAGACCGGTGACATAATCGTTTAAACTAGATTCCAAATGGGATATTTTGTGCAGAACTATACTATTATATCATCCATTGGGCGAGTGTGAGTCTCTCTGTGTGTGTGGGGGGGGGGGACCTAAATCACAAAACATCATCACGGATACACACTGCCGTAAGACTCGTATGTTTTGACCAGCACGGACAAGTGACCGGCGTGAGGGTGCGTGGTTTGGACATTGGGGAAAGGTGACACACTTCTGTCTATGATTAGTGGGGGGGGGGGGTCCAAAGGGGTTCACTAGATGACCTGATCACATCCCCGGCCCGGCCCTGCAACGTTTATCTCTACCACATACGGACCTGTACAGTACGTAAAGTCACTATGTTTTATTTATCTCTACCACATACGGACCTGTACAGTACGTAAAGTCACTATGTTTTATTTATCTCTACCACATACGGACCTGTACAGTACGTAAAGTCACTATGTTTTATTTATCTCTACCACATACGGACCTGTACAGTACGTAAAGTCACTATGTTTTATTTATCTCTACCACATACGGACCTGTACAGTACGTAAAGTCACTATGTTTTATTTATCTCTACCACATACGGACCTGTACAGTACGTAAAGTCACTATGTTTTATTTATCTCTACCACATACGGACCTGTACAGTACGTAAAGTCACTATGTTTTATTTATCTCTACCACATACGGACCTGTACAGTACGTAAAGTCACTATGTTTTATTTATCTCTACCACATACGGACCTGTACAGTACGTAAAGTCACTATGTTTTATTTATCTCTACCACATACGGACCTGTACAGTACGTAAAGTCACTATGTTTTATTTATCTGCCCTTCTCACCCCCCCCACCCCCGTTGGTGTATTCCCTATACGCAGCAATTAAAACACTTCCATTGGCTAAAGGCATGCGTTCTGGTTACCTAGGCAACATCCACAGATGTGTAATCACTAGACCACAACTTTATTGACATTTCTTCCCCATTAAGAAATGGCTCTTCAAATCCCGTTAACTGCAATGTTCACTTTTTTCCCCTCCCCTCCACCCCCCTCCTTCTTCCTTCCTATTTCTATTGATTCCATACATGTCAGCACCCCCCCCCCCAACCATCAACTTGCATTTCCTCATCTGTGATTATTCTATTTAATAAGCTTGTCATCTTAAGACACACACATACACACAACCTCACGCGCGCGTTTGTTTGTTTGTTATAGAGTGAGCAGTGGGAGGGGGGAAGGAGGGAGAGAGAGAGAGAGAGAGAGAGAAAGAAAGAGTGAGAGAGAGACCAAATGCCTGCTGGCAATGTTTTTGTTTTGTTGTTGTTTTATTTTGTTGTGCTATTTCAAAATTCTATATTCAATTTGAAGAAACATGGCAAAGGTTTCCATGAGGAAAAAAAATCAAATAAAAACCAGCATCTGATATATTTATGTGCCACATTTCACGCTGGTCTGGCTAACCAACCGTTCAACCAGCTATACAGGGCCGCCAGAATGGAATGGAAAGGGAGAGGGAAAGAAGGAGAGAGAGAGAGGGGGGTGGAGGCTTTAATCCGGAACAAATTTCAGGTGCAGCGAAGGGAAATGTTCTACTTTACATTGACAAAAGGGGTCGTGGGTGTGTGTCCGGTTTGTTGAGATTATCGGTGGCCCCCCGATCAAACCATTTGTCAACACATCCACCATATTCACGATTGTTTTTATCAATTTACAAACAAATACTAGACAAATAAACAACAACATGTCAAGATATAAATCAAAGGAGTTATATCCCTTTACTCCACCTCACCCTCAGCCATATATGTATATATATGTGTGTGTGTGTGCATGTATATATTCCTATGTATCCAATATTTACATAAACATGTTCATCTACAATTGAACAATATATTTAACAAAAAATAAAACCTACAGAAATGTCTATGTGAATCAAATGATAAATTAAAAAAAAAAATCTCGCGTTTGGGGGGGGGGGGTGTGGTTGAAGAAACAAATAAATAACGTCCATAAAGTTTCGTCAAGTTCAGAGAATCCAATTTACCTCATCTTCAAGTCCCTCCCTCCCACCACCCTCCTCTGTATATACACACTCAAGTGGTAACACCAGGTACTGATGCCAAAAGATGGTCCCATAATTTTCAACTTAAAGTGTCACGCAGCCATCTTGAAAATAACGGTTATTTTTTTTTTCCTCCTTTCCCCCCCCCCACCCTTTCACAACTTTCCTCGAGTCTACACCCCGACACCACTTCTTCACCTCCCCCCCCCCCAACACCCTCCAATCCGAGCCAATCTGTTCCGTTATTAGCAAGTGTTGAAACTACCTAACGACATCGACTATTTCAACACTTTCCCTACCCCTCACACCTTTCACACACACACACACACACACACACACACACACACAGACTTGACATGTGTAGACGGGTGTTTAATAAACAGTCTGTAGTGTAGAGGTATATCGGCTGTAAACTGTGATACATGTCAGATCGCGAGGCTGAGGCCAGTCCTGTAGATTCCGAGTCGCCGCGAGTTCATTCGTGAGTTACTTTTTTTTTAAATTTTATTTACCACTCAACTGTCGGAGCTTAATTTGTTGATATATAATGCATATCGCGTAGGGTCACACCCCCCCAACCCCTTCTGGTCACGTGGTCGAAAGGAGTAAAGTGCGTGGCAGGGAAAATTGCAGCGGACAAGTGTATACAAATACAATTCAAATCTGACGACTACATGCGTCAATTAAACAGTTTCTTGGCCGATACGCTGAAGTTTAAATACGTCAATTATACAGTTCAGTGGGGCGATGTGCCCCGGAAGTGCCATGCTCTATAAGTAAACACATTCAGAGTAGTTCATCCCAATATCACCAGCACATATATACACTGGGACTGGAGGAGTCTGGGAACGTCACCATGCTTAAGATTATGTTAATTAAACACCAGGCTGTGGAGAGCTGTGAGGACTAGAGTCAATGGGATGGTGAGTAGATGGAGACTTTATTAGTACAGAGTTGTAACAAATACTTCTTGATATCACAGTCGCCCGCCAGGTAAATGGATAGGACAATT
Organism: Bulinus truncatus; assembly: GCA_021962125.1. Classification (NCBI taxonomy): domain Eukaryota; kingdom Metazoa; phylum Mollusca; class Gastropoda; family Planorbidae; genus Bulinus; species Bulinus truncatus. Next base: position 810,859 of record JAGDYQ010000100.1, on the reverse strand, counting down.
TAAAAGCACACACCAAGCCATTAAACACACCTAACTAGTGTGTAGGCTAATGTAAACCCACCAAACACACCTACATAATGACATACGAACATATCGACGCAATAAACTATTCTCTGTGAAGATGAAAGACACAGTTTCCTCGCATTTATTGAACACTTTGGTTCTATTTTCTTCAAGTTTACAACGTTGACGAATTATTTCTGTTGTTTTCTCGTTTCCTTTCATCTGACACTTCAGAGAATTATTTAAGAGAATGAATTGCGAGATTGGGACTTGTTGGACATTTCATTTTCTAGATTGGTGTATTTTATTTGGACAATTAGTCCTAAGTATGATCATTATAATTTTCACCTACAATATGGTATCTTAAAATAAAAAAAAAAGTTGTGCACATATACATAAAATGTATAATTTAAAATAATAAATGCCCACTTGATAAAGTTAAGAAATAAACTCTTGATTCTTTGATAGAGATAACATTCAGATAACATATATGTATTTTTTTTGTTTAAATATTACGTTGACGTTTCTCATTTCACTCTAGCTACCAAAACTTCAAAGAAATGTCCACAGTAGGAGATGACCAGTTAGTACAGGTCAGTGTAATTTAGAGGATGGCGTTAGGACGATCACAGAAGCTGACCGGTCAGTTATGGAATAAAAAACAACAACTGTCTACGAGGTGACATTTTTAAAAAATGTCTTCAGCTGAGAATTACAATCGGTTTGACTAGTAACAAACGTATGGTTAAATTCTAACAACAAACATTTCAACATTTCAATTCAGTAATAGTAAATAACGGGAACCGTGTTACCCAAGTGTGAAATCAGTGATGTAGCAAGTTCATAATTTACTTCTAGCATTGAGTACTTTACAAAAAAAAAACTGCACTTAGCAATGAAAGAATATAATTCTTAGTTTTTTCCCTATCCTTATTTAGACCTGAAGACTTAAGTACAAAGACAGTGGTAAGTGTGTACACTATTTGCTAATTCTTCATATTATATAATTATTTTTTTGCTCTAAGCATCTGACAAAACGTGTGGGATTTTTCTAAGTGTTGGGAAGTTCTCCATTTTAAGTGTAATGGATACAATTACTATCATGTAAAGTGTAATGGATACAATTACTATCATATAAAGTGTAATGGATACAATTAGTATCATGTAAAGTGTAATGGATACAATTAGTATCATGTAAAGTGTAATGGATACAATTACTATCATGTAAAGTGTAATGGATACAATTACTATCATGTAAAGTGTAATGGATACAATTACTATCATGTACTGAATTATTCCACACACACACAAAAACAACCAATAACCCATGAACATCTTGACGCTATGAATCACCGGATGTGATTGAGATGGCAGTTTAAAAAGATTTTTTAATGCCATGGATCGGAGATTTATTATCTTTTTTTTTTGTAAAATTTGAAACTTGTGATCCACATTTTAAACAGATGCATGCCTAGTTTTAAATTGTTTTTTTTTTGTAATCGGTTTGTCTGGGCCAGTGGTCGGCAAAGTGCGGCTCCGGAGCCGCATGTGGCTCTTTGGCTCCTTAGATGCGGCTCTGGCATTTAGTTTTGTTTAGTATACAACTTATTTAGTGTACTACTTATTTAGTGTA